>VYXD01000334.1:284520-351746 GCA_013397195.1 Hylia prasina | reverse complement strand
AGCGCGGCCAGGACTGCACCCAGCAGGGGCAGCGGCTCCCTGGGGCCCGGCCCGGCCCCTCAGGGCAGCCACCGCGAGGTGTTACCTGGTCACTCGCCAGGAGAGAAAGAGGTCGGATGCTCCCCCTTCTCAGCTTTTGATACCGTATTTCAGAAGTCGCAGTCCTGTTTCCTCACTGGTTAAACAGCCAAGAACTGGCCTCTGATAGGTGTTCAAACTTTCCAAAGGAAATTTAGGTTCTGGCAGGAGCAAACTGTGTCAACCCATAACAATTTCCTTATGAATGTCCTTAGGGAAAGCCTTGAAGAAGGAAAAAGCAATATAAATGGTTCAATCATTTGAAGGTTTGGCCTGTTTAATTCTTTCTTTGCCCAACCATGGTTTCACCCATCCCTTGCAAAGGGCTGCACTCCGTTATTAGCTTTCTGTCCCGTTCTGAGATTCTTAATCTGATTTTATGAGCATTGCAGCATTAATATAACATTGTTTGTATTAATTTTCCCTTCAGTCACCACCTACAACATATGGCCATTATTTTCACACTGGCAATATTCAAAGGAGATAGAATTTGAAGTCCTCATTTAGGTATTTAAAGCTTGAAAGTGTATTTAACTTCAAACTTCATTAGTAGGCCCCTGGCCCTCAGTGAATGACTGAAAATCAAAGTGGCTGTGTCAGGGATCAAGTTTCAGAAGTCAATTTTCCAAATACTGTTCTTTAGAGAGCGATACATTGGTATTAAAATGATAATGTGGACAATAGCCAAAGCCTCAGCTATTCTGAATCCCTCAAAAATGTTAGTTTATGCAAATCTCCTATAGCTTCAATGCAGGAATGCAAATTTATATCAGCAGCCAAGAAATTATTAGAGAGATGGCAAGGATTGTTGTGCTTTCTGAGATATGTCCTTTCAAATTCTTGAACAAGGAGTGAAACCAGCTTCACCCCTAATGTGGGCCCAGGTTGATGAAGGGAAGACTTTGAGAAGCAGAGAATAAGATGACTATTAAAGACATTTTACATTCTCTAATGTTTTCCTATATTTGTCCCAGTTTCTGCATAAAAACCATTGTGTATTGTATAAAACCCCTTTAAATTATGGGTGAGTTGATTATTTAAAACTGCCCTAAGGTGTACATAAAAGCAAAAATGAAAAGAGAAAAATTCAAGTATAACAATTATTTTTTCCTTTAAAGGTCTCAGGACAATAATTTCTGACTACATTCTGCAAAATCCATGCTGGGATAGCCAAAACAAAATTGTTGATCTCTAGAAAAGGCCAAAATCTCTTAAAAAATTATTGTGATTCAGGGAACTGAATATGTGACTCATCACAAAGCTTGATTTTCTCAAAATATTCATCATCCAGACACTGAAAATCAGGCAGCTGAAAGAATTCAGAAAGTTTTTCTAAAAATCAAAAGCACCCAAACTGTCAGGTGACTTTTGAGAGTCTGCAAAGCATAAAAATATGTTACAGAAGCTGTAATTTTTTATTATAACTTTTTCAATAATAAAAGTTGAAATGGTAGGAGGTACGGTCTAAAATGAAAAAAAGAAAAACAAAAGTCATTATGGAACTAGGAACAGAAAAGCCAAATTCAGGGAATTTTGCCCCTTTTTTTTCCTTAACTAACTATTTTAAAATATTTAAATAGCTTTAATTATTCATACTATTCTTTCAATAATTAAGAAAAACTTATTGCAACCAAGTTTTTTTAATGGAAGGTAAAACAACCTCAGAAATTTTTCACTCCAGGTGTTGACAGCTGCTGGTGGGTGAGATCATATCAACCGCCAGCAGAGGAGCACAGGGCAGACATTCCTTCTGCAGACACAAATATAAAAATTCTGTTTGTTTTGCAGTTCATTTCCCACAACCATTTGAGAGATGTTTGTGTTGGTTTCTAAACAGCTCACAAAGCCCAGGCCTTGAAGGTTTCCAAATGGACCCGCGAAGTTTGTCAGTGAAATTAATGTGTGGTTTATTTTTCTTGCAAATAGTTATTATTTTTTTGTCCTGGAAAAATATTTGGATACAAAGACTGCAATGCTTTTTTGTTGTGTTGATACCAGACACTTTCAGCATTAGAATAAGACACCATGAAAAAAAATCAGCCAGGACTATCAAAATATTAAAATAATTACAGTCACTGGAAGATAAATCTGCCTCTGGTCTGATGTATAAAGGAAGCATCCAAACATTTCATATTCAGGGGTATTATTTAAACAAAGATCACAGAATTGGCTCCCTCAAGATCTATAACACCTGTCCAAACCTTTATCTCCTCAGGAATTCTGAAGTGGGTTAAAGGTCACACAGGACTCAGAGAACAGACCTGGAAATGCTTGAGAACCAATATTTTAGTGATGGAGGTGTTAGCCAGCATCTTGCCACTATCATTACTAACTTTCCTGGCTATGATCCAGTTATTAAAGAGATTTATGAGAAACCCAAATGAGTTGGTGTTGTGCAGACTTAAACACACTTTCTCCAACAGAAAGCAGGACAATCAGTTCTGAACCATCAAACTTCCTTCACAGGGTTGCTCATGGAAATACTAGGAAACCATTAACTAATCAAACCCCAGACTTTGAACAGAAACTTCCTGGTTGCCATAAAACCTCCTGAAGAGAGGAATTTCCAAGGGTGTAATTCAGTGCCAAGACAGGACTAATTTTGAGGTACATGGGCACATCAGTTTGAATGTCATCTCCATCCCAGTGCTGGAGTCAGACCAAACAACACAGAGAGATGGATTTATTATTTTTATGATGCCATAAAGAGATGCCCTGGCTCCAATTTTTAAAAGATATTCTGGATGGTCAGAAATGCCTCTCTGATGACCTTATGCCCCTTCAGTGGTATTAAAAGGAAGGAAAACAAATTCTTATTTTATATATATATTTACTTGCACACTTAATAAATGCTTGCACACCGCAAAGAAAAGCAGCATCAGCACACTGACTGGATTCACAGAAACACCAGGGGCTGGTATACACAGGGAAAAACTGTGTAGGAAAGATTTTGGAATATAAATTCTCAGCAGAAAAGCTTTTAATTCACAAATTCCTAAGTCTCTCAGTAGTACAAGAGCTCAGCTTGGAAGGGGACAGGATGTAAGGGCAGAGGCTCAAAACAGAGGATCATCTGCTCCATCATTCTGACTGTAGCACCAGCAAAAACCTAGACCTGTGTACAGGAGACATATGTTATGATATTTTCTCTATGTTCCCTGTGGTATTTTCTCAGTGTCCAACAATATTTGCATTTCACCTGCAAACAGCTGTTTTCTCTGTACTTAATAAGTCTCTGTGTGTGTACCAGCAACAAGCTTCTCTTGAACCCAAGCTCTCAGTACTCAGGGCATCCTTTGGTAGAAGCTCTGCACATCGCATCCACACACGGTGTGAACAAGTTGCTGGTTTGCTCTGATGTGTTTTTAACCACTTTGTTCCTCTTTCCTGCTCATAAAAAGCACTGAACAGTCAATGTGCACAGTGATCAATCCATGGGACACATTTCTATCTCCCTCCCCAGTCCCAGTCATCTCTCCTTAGGCTGAAGTGCCCCAGCCAACTTAATTGTTCACAGCCCATGAGCCATCTCCTGCTTTTGATCATTCTTGTTTCCTTTTCCTCACCCTTTTCCAGCTGTGTGGGATCATTTTTGATGTGGCAAAGCCACACACAGAATTCAAAATGCTGATAAGTTCCAGATTTATAGAGTTGTGTCATGAGGCTCCTATGCTCTGTTCCCCATTCTTTCCTCAGCATCTAATATCTCACCTCCTTTTTATCTCTTACCCTAAATTAATACTTTTATAGAACTTGATTGCTCTGTCCTGAATTTTCATAGATTTACCTTGTTTCTGAGAGGTATTGGGCAATATTTTCACTTCATGTATGAAGGCTTCACTCTTGTTAACCACGATAATCTCATCTACATTTAATTTTGTGAGATATCTCAAAGCCAAATCACAGAAGATCTCACAAGATCTTTCTGCATGTGTCTGAAACCAGCCCTCACTAGGCAGGAAAGTCCTACTATAGACTGAAGATGGTTTTACCAAGAAGAGTTAAGGTGGTAGTTGTTACAGCCATCCTAAAAATTGGAATGAGATCATGGTTAATAAAGATAGTTTAAGGATGTTCACCAAGACGACAGAGATAGTTTAAAGCACATGGAAAAATTTGAAATACATTGAAATAAAAGAAGCAAAGTTTCTTCCTTTTGTTCTTCCATTTGTAAGGAAAAAATGTAATTTTCACAGTGGAGTAATGCACTGATACTTATTTTTCATTAGGTTGAGGATTTCCACTGGTTATTTTTCCAGTAACAACACATTTTCAATTCCTATCCTTGTCAGGAGACTGCAACAGGTCTACAGCTCTTTCAAGCAACTTAGGACAGAAAAACCCAAACAAACAAATCACAGCAGTCACACAAAAGCTGCTTTAGATGAAGGTAGCACCAAAAGTTTTTAAAATTAATGCACTTTCCAAAGAAGCTGTCAGCACTTCCCACTGTTGTCTCCATCCCAGCTTTAGGGACAGCCTCAGAGCCTGCAGACAGCCCAGTGCCTCTGGTGCAGGAAGCAAAGGTCACTCTGCTGAAGATCCCTGTCCCCCTCCCTCTGCAGCATCGTAAATTTGAGCTGAGCAAGCAGGGAATGTGTTCTGACTGTAACAACTGAGACAGGAGGTGCCTTGCAGGACTCAGCTCTGAGAATGTTTTCAAGGCTTTTCCATTCTCCATTAAAAAATCTCTCTTGGGACCTCACAGCAGAGTTTTAATAAACTACTGAGCATCCTCCTCAAGCACAGCCACCCTTTGTACAACAAACCTGGAAGTCTGGTGTGTTATCAACTCCCACATCCCACTGAAATGAAAATCCACCTTTGTGCCTCATCACTGCTGTCCCAGTGATGAGGCACAAAGGTCACAGGCCTTGAGCCAACAAGAACCAACCAATATTCTGCAAACCCAGAATATTAATGTTGGAGCATGGATAATTTTATAATTTCTGTCTGCCAAGAGCATTGCAAGGGAATGCTGTTTTCACCAAGGCTGAGCTTGGGGACAACTCCACTGAGGTGTGATCAGAGATGTTCCAGGTGTTTGTAGCTGATATAGCTTATATAATAAAATAGCTCCATTAAAGTATGGTCAAACAGGTAAAAATATGTCAGGGCAATTAGAAGAACAGAAGAAGAGGGAATCCTGTTATAGTAAAATTTCTCTAGAAGCAAATATCCCACTGAAATATAATAGAGTTTTCTTCTGCCAGTGGGCACAATTCGGGATCATTAAACAGACAGAAATTAAACATCTCTAGTTGAAATTGAGCTTACTGTCTCTCCCAGCAAACCTTTTCACTGAAGCTTTCAAACACATGAAAATGTGACCAGCAGCCAGGGATCAGAGTCTGTTTACAAAAGAGATGAGGATATTCTGCAGCCTTAAATAATTTTACGAAATAGATGAAGATAGAAAATAGTCAAAACCACTGTGAAGAGCCTGACAACATCTTGCCGGTTTGAGAGGATCCTAATGACAGACACAGTCATTAGTTAAATTAGATGGAGGTACCAAGGACATCTCATGCATGATTTTATTGCTTACAACCAAATAGAAGCTTAACTGACAACCTGTCACTAAATAAAGCCAGTAGAGAAAAAAACCAGCATGATGACACAAAAGATTATTGTCTGACAGAGGGGGGAGAAGAAAGAAAAAATTAAATAAAAACAAAACTATTAAAATCAAATTAAGCAGCCCAGAGTGCAGAAGCAGCCTCATGTCCTAACGCTGCCTTCAGGAATCAAACCAATTTTAAGTTAGGGAAGAGTAATGTGTAAATTACTCCTGTTCTGGATTTGTATGTAAAGGAGCAGACTCTTTTTCATTTTGGAGGTGGAGCTGGAGCTCCCACCCCAGCCCCCTGAGGTGCCAGAGCAGCTCATTGTTCCCTTCCTGCCCCCACTTTTTCATGGGGACCCCTCTGGTCATGAGATGATGCTGCTTCCTCCCAAAATGATAGACACTAAAGACAAATCCCTCATTGGATAAATAGTTTAACTGCTACAAAGGAATGATTATATTGATATATAATGGAATGGTTTCGCCCTTTTCACTACAAGGTTTAATGGCCTTGGTGGTGCTTGGTCACAGGTTGGACTCAGTCTTGGAGGTCTTTCCCAACCTGAACGATTCTCTAGACTTGGAGTGTGTATATAATTCACACATCCAGAGCTTTGGGGAGTACAGTCAACAAATCACCAATCCACAGGTCCCAAAGTACGTAAAATAAAATAATAAATTACAAATAATAGAAACTTACTGTTGACCCAGTTTGTTTTCAGTAAACTTCACATACAACATTTTTACCTTTTTTTATGGAAAAAAAAATCTCCCAATATAATTAAGGCCACTGCAGTCCTATGACTGCCACCTCTGTATTACAGCACAGGTTTGGCACATTAGGAAGAGTTTAAAAGCTCTTGCAAAGATCACAGTATTAAGAGTATAGTGAGAATGGATTAATTTTGTACTATTTCTATGCTCATTAAACTGTTTTAATCAGTCACACTTTCTATTCTTTCCATGAACCTGTGCAAGAAAAAGCCATCTCAGTTCTAATTAGTAATATTAGTGTTGTGTTTTGTATTTCATATTCCACATTCTCATGGCCAGAATGCCCCAGAGCTCCTGTTCTCCAAGAAATCACGATTAATTTAATCACTCTGAAATTACAGACCACCACTTCAGCCCACTGAAAAAATCTCCCTGGCTTTGAAAGCAGACACTGGATAAGGGATCATGGAAATCCCAACAGAGCAGTGTGCTCACAGTGGCTGGGATGGGAGGGGACATTAGTTCCCCAAATGTCACCTGAGTTTGAGAACTGAATCAAGAAATAAGAAATTTTCTACAAACCCCTCAGGAATGTTCCGAAGTTATTATTCTGCTGTATTGGGATGAATTACTGTAGATATGCAAGTCTATACCAAATAATTACTTGTTCCAAGCAATAAATTATGCAGAAATATCAATCCATTTTTAGAAAAGACCTTCAACCCAGACATGGTGTCCAATTGTCCCTTCAAAGAAAATTAAGCAAGCAAAGGTGCTGAACTCCCAAGTAAAATTTAAAAACCAAGCAGCAGGAGTGTGTGTGCTGCTATATAATATTTTCATGTTTGCTAAGAAAAATCCTGTATCCTGACAAATTAACACATTGAAGTGTGGCAAAGGATGATGATGACAATTGTGTTTCTCTTGTTTGGTATGGAATTCATTTCAAGACTCACTGAGCTTATCTTGGTGATTTTTACTCTTTTCTGACATTCCTGGTGCCCAGAACCTGACTCTGGAAAACCCAGTCTGGCCCCTGGCAAACCCACCACTTGGGTATTCAGGGGAGCTCCCCTTGACATCTTGGTGCTGAGTCAATTCATTAAAGCTTCTGCAGATACAAGCTGCTTTTGCCAGGTCCCTCTCCAGTTTCCAAAGCCTGGGTGTGCCATGCAGGAGACTCTGGGGGTAACCAGCTGCTGCTGAGCTGCTCTGCACGAGCTGCAGGCACAGAGCTGCCTCTTGGTGCCTCCAGCTGTGCTCCCAGCACAAGGGTGCCTGATGAGGGCTGCAATTAATGCACTGCAGCATTCCCTGGTAACTGCTGCAGCATCCCTCCCCCAGAGCAGCAGCAGGGGTAAATCACAGCTGTGTGGGTTCTGTGTGAGCAACACTCACTGAGCAGTCTCACCTCCTTGTTGTTTCATCATGGGCACCATGGATAAATCTGTCTGATAAGCACACCATGCCATATCTGCTTACACCCCATGATGCAGCTCTGCACAATGAAATGCTGCCTCATGGCAGCTTCAGTGTAACACACAGCTCAGGCAGGCGGTCTGTCCTAACTGGAGTTTCTGTCTTCTGAAATCTGTCAGAATTTCAGCCATTTGCCCAGGATTTCCCAGTGAAAAATCACTCTTCAGAAAAGCCACAATGACATTTCCAGAATGCACTAGATTGATACAGGTGTGGCCCCCAAATAAATCAATCCCATGGGATGATGTGGATTTGCCGGTAATCCCAGGCAGCACACTGGTGAGCAGCACACGGTGAGCACAGTGGAAGCTGCATTTCAGTGCAGGTGGCTTGTCCTGCCCTGTGACAGCTACCACAGCAGCGTGTCAGTGCTGCCACCTCACCAACAGCCCCACAGCCACTGCAGGTAAAAGGGGTGTTGAAGATAATGCCTGTACTTAGCAGTGTGTGGAAACACAGGGAATTCTGCTTCTCCAGAAAGCCCCCAGTGCTTCAGTCCTTTCATGGGAAGAACACTTTTTAATAATCCATATCTGGTTATTTAATGTCACTCTGTCATCAGCTTGGTTTAGCTTCAAAAGAAAAAAATAGAGAAGCAGGAAAGAGACTGAAAGAAAATAAAACGTAAATCCTTTATGTTGCCAAATTACCAAGAGATGGCAAATTTGTTTATTTCAAAGACACTAAGAATAATTAGCTACACTGTAAAATTATCTGGCTATTTCTATAGGGAGATTGTTAATTTTGTGTTAAAACAAAGGAATTTCAGGCTATTTAAAGGGCCTGGAGTTACAGGACAAGGGGTAAATGGCTCCCACTGCCAGAGGTTAGATGGGATATTGGGCAGGAATTGTTCCCTGGGAGGGTGGGCAGGCCCTGGCACAGGGTGCCCAGAGCAGCTGTGGCTGCCCCTGGATCCCTGGCAGTGTCCAAGGGCAGGGTGGACATGGGGGCTTGGAGCAGCCTGGGACAGTGGAAGGTGTCCCTGCCCATGGCAGGGATGGCACTGGATGGGCTTTGACGTCCTTTCCAACCAAAGAATCTTCTCAGAGCCACCAAAGGCTGTCCAGGTCAAGAGTAATTAAGGAAAGACCAATAACACAGATTGCAGTAATTGCTGTGGATTCAGACAGGAAAATGTCAGGATTTTAAAAACTCCATCTCTGCAGTAAGAATCCCATATGTGTTTGTACATCTGCTCCTGTCCTGTCAACAGGAATTTCTCCAACACAAATGCAAAGACACAATGCAGTAAAGACCAGTTCATGTCCAGGGTTACTTGATGTGCTTTGCTTTACTGCTATCAAGTTGAAAACATTTAAAAAACATCAGAAAATAAAATAGAAAATCTTATCCACTGGACAGTGAGAACCTATGTTCAGCAGCTTTAGCACCACTCAGGCTTAGCTGAAAAGTGATTCAGTTCTTGTTGCCATCATAAACCCAGTCTTAGAGCTTTAAATAAAACGTTTGACTCCAGCAGCCTCTTAATGAAACCAGTGATTTCCTAAAAAATGGAGCCATTAATGTGACAACTTTCTCTCCATTTTGAAAGATTATTGAAATAAAGCAGAAAAAATTAGGGTTTTGGGATATCCAGTATGACACTGCTAAATAGAGAGGTTAAGTTTACATAGAATACAGTGCTCCTCTCTCGGAAACACTTCAATTTAAGGACTGGAATTCCATGCAGTATCCTTGTAAATAGCCTGATAAAGAGGTTTAAGAAGCCAGATACTTCTCTAGATATTTTTAAGAAATTTTCCAAACATTTAACTCATCATTCATATTAAAAGGAAAACCACAGAGAATTATAGGAATTAATTTTTTGAGGCCTCAGCCTTTCTTTCTGGTTCATACAGGAAGCAATCATTCCATCTGAAATTGTGAAAAATGGCAATTTCACATAAATATTAACTTATGCTACTATATATCACTATATGCACTCAGTGAATTAATGGGATTGGCTGAATTTGTCATTAATGTTACTGACAACTAAAGCCACCAGTTTTTCAGAGACTGAAACCAGAGTTTTAAAGAAATGACACCATACCAGGTAAGAGTCAGCTGTTTTCTGAGGCACATTTTAGTGCTCAGTGATTTATGGTACTGCAAGAGACACATTCCCATAAAAACAAAACCTCTCAGAACTATTTTGATTCAAGCCACCTATACAAATAAGTCAAATGTCTCCCATTTAAAAATGGGGATGTCTAATTTCAGACAAGATAAGTGATAGCACCAGGCACTAACAGACACTGTTAAAAACCATTAAAAATCACACACTTTTAATCTGAGGTTGGCACCTGGGATCTCACTGGTACCTTCCCTACCTGCATTCATCACCTGGGTCACAGCAAGGCCTCAAAATCTGTCCAGTTTTCGCATTGTTCCAGTACCAAACCATGCCCTGCTGTGACTTTGCTCCTCACTCCACATAAATCAAGCAGAGGCTTTGCCTGACAGAGCTCAGATGCTCTTTTCTTGTGCAATTCCTTTTATCAGCACTCCCTGTTCCTGTGGGCAGGGGAACGAGCCTGCCTGCACTCACATGCCCCAGTTACTGCTTCTTGTGGTCTGCCTGCAGAACATCAACCTGGGGCACTTCTCCTTCCCTTGTCCTCCGTGGATAAAAGAATGAACTTTCTATATCTGACACACACATGCTCTCCCAAAATAAAAAATCTGCAGTGGCAGGCCAAGTACCCGTGCCAAGGATAAATAAAGGAGCTGGTTGCGCTCCTGCCACATCAGAGAGCTGCTGGGAAAGACATCACTGCTCCCCTTTTCACACCCTCAGTTAAATCTCTGCAGCCTCCACTACCACAGCAAGTTCAGGAGTCATCCTGTGAGTTTTCCTGGATGCTTTTGACAGCTCTGGCACAGCACAGTCAGCAGAGCAGCTCTCTGAAAAGCTGCAGCACTGCCTCACAAGCAACAAAGGTGGACATTCATCTTGGCTCCAATTGTCTTTGGTGCACAGGTTACATTTCTGCTTTAAAGCTATAGAAATGTGAAGGGAAAAAAATAAATACAAGACTTTGATCATATTTACAGCTGGCAGCATTTGCTTTGAGAACTAAGTTCACTCTTAGGGAAATGGCTGCAGTTACTTGGAGCCAAAATCTGTTTATCAGTGCTCTGCTGTGGGCACTGTTCCTGAGGCAGAGCAGCTCTGTCCATACTCATTTGAGCAAGGCTTTCCCTGTGTTTGAAGCATTGCATTTGTATTTCATGAACCATTTTTAGCAGTTATGGAAGCAACTTGGGACTCCCAGACACTTTACAGCCCCATTACAGTTCATATCCAACAGCTGCACAGGCAAAAGTAGCTCCTGATTTAAAGGGCTTAAGCATTTTCCTCAGCCAAACAGGGATCAACAAGTTGGATGAGGTTTCACTAAAAATACTTGTCTGGCTATAGAGCAGATACAAACATATGTTGTTTGTCTGCAACTAATTTATCCTCTCACTTCTGTAATGTTTCAAGCTCCCACCGGGGTACCAACAGCCAGGGAAAAGTTAAATCATAATCACATGAGTAAATTATCAGTGACACCTCAAAGCAGTTGCAAACTGCCCTATCACTTCAATGAACTGGAGCCCTCAGCTGCCTCGTGTCTGCATTAGCCAGGCAGCTCCAATCAGTAAATTATTGCTGAGGCAAACACCATAAATCTTCATTGACTAACAATGATGGGGAATTTCCTGCAACGTCCCCTCATTGATCCTTACCCTGGAATTTTTCACCCTCTGGATGGGAAGCACAGCACTGGAGCCACACTCTGTGCTCGCCCATTTCCTGCTCCTGGAAATCAATCACCCCTTGGTATCTGTTGGTTTCTACAGACAGAGCCCAACTAATGCACACAAGATTAATAGGAGTTCTTTCCAAGAAATGCCAGCCCAGTGCTGATGAACACAGAGGTTTACAAAGCTCCCACTCAGAGCCCTGGAGCAGCACTAAAATACTGGAAATCCAGGTTTGGACCCCTGCCATCTGAAAATTCCATGGGACATGAGGAACAAGTCACCACACTCAGCACAGCTTAACACTTGTTCTTACCACATCTCTGGCACCATTTGGTGGCACAGCCTCTGCTGGGAGTTTCTGACTTCTCAGAATAATTTTGGGGAGGGTGAAATTATAGCTCATGGTAGGAGATCCAAAGTACTCAGCTATGTTGGATCTGAAGATTTATCAGAAGACAAAGTGCAGAAGTGTGTGTCTGCCCTTACTCACAGATAAGATAAAATGTAAAGAAAAGTACCTACTACTCCTAGGGCTTGGGTTATTTACTAACTGAGCACTTTCAAAGGCCCTTACGAGGGACAATTAATTCCCAACCCTCCCACTATGGCCTGATACATAATGTATAAGGTTATAGGAAATGTGTATTCATGAGACTTGTTTGGCTTTTGTCAAAAAGAACTGTGAAAAATTATGATGGAACAATTTTCATTTCTGACACATTGTTTTTGTAGCTCATTCATGCCTGGGAATTGAGGGCTCTCGAATTTTGTCTGCTGCAGATGTCGCAGAGAGGAGAGGAGCTGCAGAGCTCCTTCCTTGCTGCTTTGTTGCTGCCAGTGACAGGAGACCTAAAGGAAATACTTCTCCTGACATTAAACATGATGAGTAAATCCCCAGGCTGCTCTCCCACTGGGCTGCATTAGGAAAGCCATGGCACAAGGCTTTGGGGAGCACATGAAGGGAAGTGTGTTTTATCACCAGAACTGGCAGGAAAATTTAACTTTCAGTAGAGGATCCTGGAACTGTTTACAACAATAATGGTAACAATGACAACAATACTTATAATGATTTTAAAATCTAGGTAAAAGCTCACAGAGCTTAGTAAGCCTGGCAAACAAAGGGAATATTTTCTTTTTAGACAGAACTTTTGTTTAACTGCCTTCAATATGCACACTTACCCTTTTCACTGTATTTCTTTCATCCAGATATTTTTGTCTCTGGTTGCAACTGGCAGCATGACAAATTCAGTGGCAATTAAGGAACACAAAAATCTTTAAAAAATACCAACTCCTCCTGTAGAAGAAAAGAAAAATAACAAGACAACAACAACAGAAAAAAGAGAACCCATTTAAATTCAGATAGCTCAGATAGCTTTGATCCTTTTGTGGGGGTAGAAGTTCTGGAGAAAGGAACAGTGCTGGAAACCTTTCAGCTTTGGTCCCTGCCTAAGCTAGACATGACCACAGTGGAATTTTTGAACTTCCTTGCCCATGACTTTTGCCAAGATTGCTATAACCAGACACAATATATTTGCCTGGAAAACAGAAATATCCCTCCTTTCCCTCCAATGCATGGTGTAACTGTAACATTTAGTATTGTTTTATTTGCTCCACCTTTTATTTTGACTTCACCAGCTGTGAAGCATCCACCCCAGGCTCACAGGCCAGCTCACCTGGAGTGCCCCCAGCTCCACCAGCTCACTCCTTCTCCTACAGGGTTCCAGCAGGAATCCAGCCCCACCCAGAACCTCCCAGGCCTAACTTCACCTCCAAGACCCATTGCCTGAAATCACAGCTGGCTCTCCTATGCTGCAGAGCCCAAAGAGCAACCCTTTGTCTAAGCTAAAAGATTGCTTGGGGCACGTTTCCTCTGCAGTAGGCATTGCTTTCCCTGCATCAATGCACTTGCTGAATATGAACAGGATATTTTATGTGTCACTCCAAGTGGCATCTCATCCATGCCTTTTCCAAGAGTACCCATCCTCTCTCCTGGTCACCCTACCCTGTCCAAGGCAGGACCTGACATTCCTTTCTCCCAGCCACAGCCAGTCTGTACCCCACAAACACACCCAGCTGCTTCATCTCCTCACTGCCCCAAAGCCCTCCCACACAGGGCAGGAATTCTCCTGTTACACCACAAAGCCCTGCATTTCATATCATTAATGTGATCCCAACAGTTCTCTTACTAATCCAGGTTCTCACTCCTCCTACATAATTCTCCTATTCTCCTCTCTGCTGCTGATTACAGCTTTAGCATCAGCAAACTTTTCTGCTATGTTACCACCTTGGATTCACACCACTGAAGAAAGGACTTTTGTGATCCCAAGCCCTTTATTTCAAGAACACTGTGTCTACTTGCCTTTCATCCAGAGCTCTCCCTAGCTTCCCATCTGTCTCTGAATTCACCATTCAGATTTGATCAGCTGAAGGAACATTCCCCCCCAGTGCAGCCAAATCAGCTCCTCAGACACAGGCACACCTGAAGTTCACATCCAGAAAGTTTTTGCCTCACCTTAGAGATCAGATCAATCTGCTCTGAATTGCTTTTCATTGTTTTGTGCACCACTTCTTCCCCTCCAGTTCCTTCAGGGTTTGTTCTTTAACAACATCTGGCCAGCCAATCCCTCTCTCCTTTTTAATATAAAATATTAATTCTCCACCTTTTCTCTGCTTTTGCACTGTATTTAGTGATAGCCATATCTTTGTACACAGTGCTACCAACCCTTTCACTCTCCTGTCCAAGTGCTGGATTATGCATTATCCTCCTCCTCAAACCCCAGGAAAGCACTCCATTTGTTTTCATTTACCTTTTAATTTTTGTCCTTGTCTCTTGCCAAAGCAAACTCCTGCTCAGGTACAGCCAGGAGAAAATGTATTTCAGGATCCAGTTCCCTGCACTGATAAAAAGATATCTCGTGTACACCTGTCCAGAGCCAAAGGGCTGTCTCTCCTCTCCCTCTCCCTCTCCCCTCCCCTCCCTATTTGTTTCCTTGTGTTCCCTAGAATGCTATCTCTTAATTCAAGAGGCTAATAAGGAAGGACACTTTTTTATTCTCCTGACTGAGAGGGATCTTTTCATCTCTGAATTTTGAAAATGTGAAAAAGACATAGCAATGAGAGAACTTTGAGGGAAATTACTGTGCCAGCTTTTCCTCATCTGCTGCCTCAGGCACTCAGATGTTTATAAAGAAACAAAAGTAGAAATATTAAGTTTCAAGAGAGCAGTGACAAAGCCTAAGAATTATTTCTGTAACGGGCATGGTTCAGGAGGCACAGAGACATTGAATCTTAGCTAAACAGAAATCTGGGGAATCAAAGATATCTTCATTAAAAGTTCAGTGTAAACACTGCAATTATTAACCTTCCCAAGGAACGGGCAATAAACAAAGGGAGCTCTTCTAGAGCTGCCTGTGCAGTGGTTACATTCATTGCTCCGCACCCAGCCAAGCTGGGCTGCTCACTGAAAATCGCACAAAAGTAGCTGGCTCTGCCTCACTGCAACTTGCTGTAATCCTCCTGGAATTAATTTTTAAGAGGAAAATTTACAGACTTTTTTTAAGCTTTGCCTTGTTAGAGACGAAAAAGCAAAGGCAATCACTAGTCCAGTGCCATTTTCCATGCTTTTAGCTCATATTTTCAGTTTATGGAGATAATTAATATATGATCTTTTAACTCCTTTAAAATTTAATAAAATCATTTTAAATGAGCCTTACTCAATTAGACTGTTTCACTTTGTAACCTGCCACCACTCTGATTCTCTTGCTATTCTTTTTGTATTCAACAGCTTTTAATTTAGCAATCATGTTTCAACAAATTCAAAGTTCAATCCTTTTTATTATTATTTTTGCAGGATACATTGGCATACATCATTCTTTTAAAGCAATACAAAGCTATAAAGATGTAACATTCTTTGTGGAAATCCAGTCTGGAAATTAGTTTTTTAAAAAAATCTATTTTATCAATTGTTTCAATTTCCAGTTAAAACCCAAGTAGATTTTAGAAGACTTTGCCAAATCACAGCAAAGTGTTTGTACTGATAATCACAAAGTTCAAAAGCATAAAAGTAAAATTACTGTTTTTCCATTCGGTGCAAAAAGAATCAACAGCAGGGCAACAATCTGACCAGTGAGATATAGACTTTGTTTGATTTAAAAATTAAAAATATATCTGAATTGCTCCTAAAGGCTGATAATAACACATACACAACTCTACCAATATGTACATTTTTCACACTAAATTCCCACTTGCTGGACTAAGCTGCAGCATAACTGGAGAGCTGCAGGGATGAGTTCAAAGTGTGGGCCAGTTGTGCTGGAGAAGAGAAAGTGCACGAGGGACCAGGGCGCTCCATAAAAGTGGCATAAAGACATTACCAGGCTGTGTGTCATCGCTCTCAGCTGTCCCTGCCAGCCTGTGACATCTGTGACATCTGCGGTGGAGCCGGGAAAAATGCCGTGTTCCCTCCTAACTGGATGCTCTTTTCAGGGAACATTATTAACCAGGAACAAAACAACCCAGAAACAGACCTGACACAACATTAATTGAAGCCTAGTGATTTATGTTTGTTTTCTTTTCATCCAGACCAATTCAATACCTTTCTGAATCTTTTATGATGCTTGTTATAGCCTTTACACCTGATTTATTTCCTGTGCTATCCTCTGAATCATCCCAAATGCAGATGTATTTGTTTTTAAAGAATTTGCTGAGACTTGGAAATATTTTTCCCTTTCTGTAAAGACTCCATAAGCATCCTCTTAAATTATTCTTTGCACAAGCATACAATGACAGCTTCTGCTATTACAGAGTTCAGACAGGTTAATTTTTATCTGCTTCTGTGGTAGTAAAGGGAGAAAGTACAAAACATCATCTCCTCCTTGTCGTCCAAAGGCTGGGAGGACACAGAAACTGCTTCAGCATTCCCATGGAGCTGGAAAATGATCCCTTGGGAGAGCACCAAGGACAGAGGGGTCTCGAGGGGATGTGGTGGCATCTTATCCTTCAGCTGAATTGGAAGAAACGTAAATATTTCTGCGAGATCTGCCAGATCTATTATTCCCCAATCACGTCTCCTAAAGCTGAGTTTGGTAGATGTTTGTGGATGACTGATTGCTCAGTTCCAGTGGCAGTTCAGAAAGAATGGCAGGTATTTTTCCAGTGGAAGATGGGGGCAAAAAGAGCACCAAGCCTAATGTTCCATTAATCTCAAAGTTAAACTCTCACCTTTGTGAAGGTTTTGTTGTATTTCTCTGAGGTTGTTTATGTAAAGAAACTAAGAAAAAATTCCAGTAGATAAAATTAAATAACGGTAAATATTAGCAAGATCCTGTGCCCACACTGTCTCATCAGCTTTAAGATGAGGAAGCACTTTTTGTGTCAGTTTGATGTTTCAGAGGAGACAGGTTGTCCTCCTGAGAGCTTCTTGCTAAAGAAATAATGCTTTTCAAATTAATTGTGTACAATTTCTTGATTTTACAGCAGGAATATCATAAGGCATAGTTAAAGCATAGCTTATTGTAGTTATATTAACTAGAGATGAACACAGGAAATATTCCATTCCTTTTCTAGTGTATCCAGTCCCAAAATACTCAAGAAATCCCCTCAGTGACACAGAGGTGCCACCAATACCAACTTTGTGATGAGACACAGCCTTTCCCTGAGCACTAAAATGTTCCCTTGGTTTAGAACAAGACTCTCAGAGTATGGAAATCTCCTCCAGTTTGAGTTTTCATGGAAATACTGTTCCCTGGTAGACAAGTAGCCTTCAGGACAGCTGAGAACAAAACCAATTCAGTTTACATTTGCACACCTGGCCAGGATAGCAGGTGAGGTGCACTGTGTGGGCAGGCTCACACAGAAATACCCTAAAAAGGAAAACAGCCAGAAAAAAAGTGTAACACAATTCAGGAGAGGTTCAAAATATTGCACCTGGCACCAATTAATGCATAAATACAGAGCAAGGAGCTCCAACAGAGGATGCACAGCAGCTCCCAGGGGTAGGTGACAAAGAGTGACACCAAGAGCAGGAGCAGCAATCCCAGTTCTGCCCTTGCCAGATCTCAGCTGTTTTCCCCTGAAGGAACGCTCAGGCACTGGGATGAGCTCAGCTGGTGCTGACAAAGCCAGGGTTGTGGTTTTGGTCCCTGGCTGTGCCATTCACTAGAGCTGGACTTGATGATCCAACCCAGAATATTCTGTGAACTCCATGAAGGTAAGCTGCCAGGGAGGGATGGAGTCACCATCTCTGGGAGTCCAAGAGGGGGTCTGGATGGTCACCATTGGGGTGACCATGGCTCTGCTGGGCTGATGCTTGGACTGAGGGATCCTGAAGGTCTCTTGCAGCCTTGGTGACTCTGCTCAGATCTGGGAACCAGGAATCAAACAGAGGGAATGCAGTGAGGCTGACTTAAAGAGGTAAATGCATCTTCCACAATTCTAATCCCAAATTGCCACTAAGGTTGTTTCCCAGAGCAGACTGAACAGTTACTATAAAATATATAATAGAATGGCCAGTGCTGCTGTGGGAGCACAGCATTTTTAATAATGACAGGCTCTGGATAACAGGCTTGGCCTTTCAAATCTTTACCATAGTGAACAGGCAGAAAAGCCAAAGGGTGTAAAAAAAGGGTGTAAAAAGCATTTTGCAACATAGCTGAAAATTTCAGTTATTTAATAAAAGTGTTGTTTCACAGTATGTTCAATGTATGTGGACACATAGGTAGTGCCTCATGAAGCAAAGTTTGATTGAAATCCTCCATTTTACACAAAAACCCCACATTCCCCTTGTCCAGAATAAAAGGGTTATAATCAGAAGGTAATCAGAAAATGAAATTATGTCAGTAGGATTTGTAGATTCTTCTCACAGCTATAATGAGGAAATACAGCTGGAGGGGGAAGACAAAGGAAGCAGAAATTCAAAAACACCCAGAGCACTTTTTATTCCTTTTTGCAAACTCTTTGGGTTCTTTCAAACCCACTATGTCTGCATTATTTGAAATAAATTAAGTGGATCTACAGGAGTACTATGTCTTCCCAAACGGATGTTTTCAGTACAACATGTTCTACCCTCATGAGTCATCCTGTGCAACTCACAAAGCCACGTTCTAGTTGTTCAGATGTTGGACATGCCTCTGATATATCTTTTAAGAAATGCTTCAAAAAAAAGCCTTTTAAAGCCTTTTAAATGATTAACATTTTCAAACCCAATATAACAGAAACAATCCTTTTGTTTTCACCATCAAAATAATATATTTTCACGTTACTCCTCTAAACTACACCAAGTCAGTGTGTAAAATATATTGAATAGAACTATGGAACATGTAGACTGCAATAAAAACCATCTCAGGTATAAATTAACTCAATATTTATCTCATCAAATATGCAAATCAAGGCAATGTATTCTCATTAACATTGGCTCCCTTCCCTTTAAGCTAAAAGTAAATCTCCAACCAGAACAGGGAGAAAAAATGCCTCCTGCGTGGTTCTGGAGGGGCTCAGAGGGGCTCACCCTGGGTCCAGCACAGGAGCAATACTCAGCCCAGCCAAGGGGCTGGGGCACCCTCAGCATCACCAAACACAGCCCAGAAGGGCTGAGCTCCAGGTGCCTTCTGAAAGTCAAATGGAAAAGCATTTTCTGCAAGCACACATTGAACAGAAACAGGTTTGACACAGCCCTTGCTGACAAGCTGGGAAGCAGCTAGAGGGTTTTTCAGGAGACAGGACATTTTATAAGCTCAGAAACATTTCACTTACTGCAAATCAGTGCATCTGCTTTGTGGAATAACTCTTAGTGCTAACCTGGTTTAAGAGCACACAGTTTTCCGTTCAGATTTATAAGAAAATTCAGCCAAAACAAACCCAAAAAAATCAACCAACCAACCAACCAACCACCCACCCAAAGAAAGCCCAAGAAAACACAGGAATCCCCACCAGAAGTGCCCTTCCAAGGAATGGTGTTGCACGTCTCCAGCCTCCAAAGATTAATGTTATTACTTGGTTGCTCTGCTAAAGAGGACAACATAGTGTTATTTATTAAACCAGTTTTAATCCATCATTGTCCTTAACAATTGCCTTTGATTAGTAATTTGAATTCTCCCACTTGCACACAGCTGAGGCAATGAGCACTGTGGCTCCCAGCAGCCTTAGGGCATGGCAAGGTGGGAAATGCATCGATTCAGGATTGTTCTTAATTTCCACGTTGCTGGGAGCTTCAGGTGCCAGCAGCTGTGAGAGCTGAGAGCTCCTGGCTAAAGCTGTGCAGGGGCAGCAAAGGCCATGCTACAAAACACAAAGGGAAGGGGAACAAAACCTCTGAAGCAGCTTCTGCAGAGAGCTCTGGCTCTATCAGGGCTAAGAACAGAGGAGCCCCTCTCCCCCTGAAGGGCTTCATACCCAGGCAAGGGATGAATAAAGCCCAAGGTGTCTGGCTGGGAAGGCAGGGACACTTGGCAGGGCTGAGTCTCATCCCCTCTGGGGGAAGCTGCAGGGCTGGCCAGGGAGGGACAGAGACAGATCTCTCCTTGAGAAAAGACACAAATGCAGCTGGTTTAGAAGCCTTCGAACAGCTCCATGTGGGTTAGCCAGGGAACATAGCAGGGCAGAGCAGCTTGGCCAAGGGCTGGTCAGGGGGCTGTGACACCCAGGGGGATGTGGCATATCCAGGGACAGTGTTGCATCTCCCACCCTGCCAGAGAGGCTGGCAACCCAGCTCAATAGGTGTCCTTAAAGTTTCAGCCCTAAAACTAGAACTAAACCCACTCAACTTGTATTTCAGTGGCAGTGGCTGATCTGACCTGCTCCAAGCCCAGCTTTTGTGTTCTTACCAACCTCCCACCACCTGCTTTACTACTATTATTATTATCATTATCATTATTACTATTATTATTACTACTATTATTATTAATAATAACAGACATTTTCAGCTCAGGTCCTGGGTTGGTTCACCCCTTCCACCCTCCAGAGGTGGGAAGCTCAGGAAACCTGCCCCCAGGAAATACATTTGGCCAGCTTATTTCATGTTGCCCATGCAACAAGAGCACCTTCCACACGCTCAGCTGGGGCTGGGCATTGCTGCTGTCTTTTACAGCCAAGGCAAGCCGAGTTCCTGCACACAAGCCTGTGGGAGTCACTCCCATTTATGCCCCAGGAGCAGCACAGGGGTTGGGGCACATCACAGTGCCCCCTGTTTATTAGGACACTGTCAGGAGCACAAAGCACCAGGACCAAGAAGAACTAAGAAAAAGCCACATACAGTTTTAACCCAGCAACATTTTAAAAACCTGGCAGTGCTTTTATGGTTTATAAATCCATTTTGTTTTATTTTCCTTTGTCCTATTTGTGGCAGACTCATGTACTGCTACTAAAAATTCTTTTCAACTCCAATGTTTTCCCTGTGCAGTATAATCTTGAGGGGAAAAAGATCACTTTTCACATTACCGCAAAGACATCTAGTGTATTTTATAGTCTCCAGCACCTGGAAAAAAAAAACATAACAATTGAGCGATATGACATTTTTGGGAGAACATGAAGGCAATCTCTAAATGAGATTTGAGCTCTTAGGCAGCTTTAGCACACTCTGATACTAATCTGGATCAGATCTTACTTCCAGGAGTGATGTGAATTCAAAGCTAGGGATGCTTTCCAATTAAAACAAGGTAACAGGCTGCTTTTTCCATCTAAATGGGAGATACGTATGGGTCCTGACCCTCCAACATCAAGCTTTTCAAGTAGAAACCTCCATTTAGATCTGTCTTCTAACGTACTCCAAGTTTCAATTTTTTCCCCTTGCCCCTGTAACCCCTAGGCAATGTCAGAAATTCCCTGTCCCAGCAGATCCCCCTGCCTTGTCACTGTCACAGAGATGTGCCTGCTGTACCCTGAGGCCTCTCCCATCACCTCTGGAGTCACCATGAGCCCCTGCTCCTGTCCCAGGTTTGGGAACTCTCTGGTAACTCCTGCAGAATTTCCACCCTCAGGCACTGGATCCATCACTGTGCCCGTGTCAAGAGGAAATTTCCCCTTTCAGGAGTGCAGTGACCCAATAATTCTGTCCATGGTCACTCCCCTAACAACCACTGTGATGTCCATGGCCAAGAGCCCAGCCCCCTGCCCCTCAGAGCAGAGAACATCCCAACACCATCTTCATCCTGGAGGAGCAGAGTGTCTCCTGTGAAAACCTCCCCTTTTTACAACTGGCTTTTGCCTCTGGAAACTCATCAAATGTTAAAGCCACTGTCTCTGGAGAGGGAGCCTGGTGTCTGTCCAGGGTTTCACTTAACAGCTTCATTCTAGAGGACACAAGACAGAGAAAAAGCAGAGGGGTTGAATAGAAAAAGCAAACCAGGTTTCCCTCCTGGCAGATGAAATCCAGCCACACTTACAGTAGCATATAGAACTGATTTAATGCAGGCAGGCATCTAAAAAATGTGTTACAGCCATTTGAGAGCAATGCAGAAATACAGGTGTCCTGTGGAATGAAGCCAGAAAGGGGAGAAAAACCAACAAAACAACCCTTGAGGTTCCTCAGTTCAGAGAAACACTGGATTTCTTGAGGAATCCAAAGCTTTCAATTTGTTGTTTGTTTTTATTTTTTTTCTTGATGTCCAAGTAAACTCTGGGAATTTGTATTTAACTTCTGAGTTTTCCAGGTTTTCAAAGTGTTTACTTTCTTTAGAGGTGAGTTTTTTAAAAATACTAAAAATCAACACTACTGAGAAGCAACAGACAAATAATGAGGAAGTCTTTATATAAACCCAGATTTATTTGTGACAGACGTGATTGAATTTAGCAATTCATATGCATATAACATTGCGTATTTTGGCATTAAGGAAGCCCAAATCCACGTGCAAATAGGGAATATTTGTATACAAACAATCACGCTAGTTGGCTTGGCAATGACAGGCAAAATAACTGAGAGATCCATTTTCCTGACCTTATAAAAATCAGAGATTTCAGAAGACAATTTCTCTCCTGGATTCTTTTCATTTAATGTATGACTAGAATAATAGCTTACAAGAAATGAACTGATCAAGCTACTTGCCTTTAAAGAAGATTTCCTGTGTAATTAAGGGAAGTCTCCTATGCTCAGACATTACCCTATTAAATGTGACATGAACATGTAACCAATAAATAAGTTTCTGATTAGTTATAAATAAAAGATCAACAATATAATATTTTAAGAGCCAGACTCAATAAATTATCAGTAGTAGCTAGCAACACTTAGAGATTAACACACTTAAAAATTAAACTAAAAGTTCAAACAGAAAAAAAAAAATCTATTTGGAAAGGGTATGATGAAGGAATTTCTCTCATCTTGTGCAATCTGTGACTTCTATATTTTTATATTTCATTCCTAGATGAGCATCTGTTGGCTTGGTTAAAATGATGACACTCTGCCTGTCAGCAATGACATGGTGCAAGTGTCAAGTTATCTACATCCCTGAACCCTGGCACAAGGACTGTGCTTTACAGGAGGCAATGTTTCAGTACTTACAAATATTTTCCAATAATGCAAATGGTTCATTTCTCATTAACTGGTGCTGTCACAACACCACCAACAGCACTGAGGTGTCTTCA
Organism: Hylia prasina; assembly: GCA_013397195.1. Taxonomy (NCBI): domain Eukaryota; kingdom Metazoa; phylum Chordata; class Aves; order Passeriformes; family Sylviidae; genus Hylia; species Hylia prasina. Next base: position 328,585 of record VYXD01000334.1, on the reverse strand, counting down.
GGAGCAAACCCTGTGCGACAGACAGAGATGTTTCAAACATCCCTTCACTCCTGGGCACAAAGGCACAAGGAGCTGGAAGTCACTGATGATTTTGTGTTCCTGAGGATCCACACCAGCAAGGTCCAGGTCTAGTGTTTATTTCAATGAGGCGGAGCACATGGAGAAATCTCCACTGCTGGAGATGAGTTAGTTGCTGTATTTCACAGCAAATTTGTGTTTGGTTGCTCTGGAAAACCAAGTTCCAGCATCCACGAACTCCTACATCTTCAAGTGATGGGTGAAATATCCAATAAACAAAAATATGCATTTTGGTTTGCAAGAAAACAAATGAAATTATTAATTAAGTACTTTCATAATGTACTTGTCCAATCAACTCATGACATGCAACAAAACCTTAACTTCTATTATTATCCCATATTAACAAACCTTAACCTAAACAAGGTTGTTTGGATCTATCTGCTTGTGTTACATGAATTAACACAAAATTACACACATGCATAATTATCACTCTCTAGCCTTTGTCGTTGTGCAATGAAAGGAAAAAAAGCCCAAAGGAGATGCAAAAACCCAGTACACGTTGTCAGGCATGGTGATAATCCAGCTACACATCTAAATTGCACAGCACCAGTAAAAGGCAGCAGCATCAGCCACAGAACAGCAGAATTTCAAGTTAGATGGTCTGTGGGCTGGAATTATATTTAAATTATTTTTATAAACAAACATGGCTCTTTTCAGGAAGAAAGGTTCTTTTCTCTCAGTAGCTAAAATAAATTCAGACGTCAACATCTGCAATTATAGATGCATACAAATGAACACTATATACCAACAGGCTTCAAGCAAACTGACCTCAACCTAATGCACAATAATTCACCATGTAATTATCTAAATCACAGGATTAAAACCCAGGGAGGAGAAATAGTAACTTTTAAGCAAAATAAATACACACACAACAACATGCACAAAGTGGAGCATAGCATTCTCCCATCTAAGGACATGACCTAATGAATTCCATCCTAATAGGGAATACTTCCTCTAAGAAGAAACTTCCTTTCACAATGAGATGTTGGAATTTGTGTTCCTTTTAGCTGAGACAAAAATGTCCCATGAAGACAGCTGGAGTTTCAGCACTGCCATGAGTTGTCAACATCCACACTATTGACTCTAAATTCTCAACTCTTTTGACTGAATTTTCTTTATTGATCCTGGTGCTCAGAGGTTGTGATGCTATGTATAGCACATGTGGAATATGGTCTTCCTCAGTGCTATTTCTGCACACAGCTGCAGAGCAGAACTAATACATTTAACTGATAAATACATCAAAGGGAGCGTGTCTAAAGCAATAAACATCTCCTGTGGTGGTGCTGTTTATGCACTGCAGGAGTTTTGCTCAGTACTGTGGCCCTTTGATGCAGTTATCATTATTCTAGTGAAAGCATTAGTTGATCTGATTGCTTTTTAAACACCACTGCTGTCCACCATGGCTCCATTAGACGTAGCTGTGTTCATTAACAGGGAATGAAGGCTTGGGTGGGTTTGTTGGAAGCATGGCTGTCACACCATAAATCCAGCTCATTCTGTTCTCCTGAAGTCCTTATTTTAAGGTTATTACTGGGGATCAACAAATTTTTGTTTCCACACCTTGCACCAGCAGGCTGACCTTGAGCATTCCTGTCATTACAAAAGATTAATCAGCGCACAGAAAGATGGATCGGATTCACATTTGTGTATCTATCTCCCTGAAAGAATTCCCATAAAATTTCCATTCATTTCTGTTTATTAAATTTCAATATAAATACAAGCCTGGTAATATGTTTCTGACAAAACCCTAAATGTTGCAAAATGCTATTGGTGAGCCTCAGCACACCAGTATATGCAGTGAGTGTGTGCCCCTGCAAACACATGCTCACACATAACATTTAGTGATCAAATGTTCATGCTCAGGCTTCTAAAATTCCAGTGCTTTGCTCATAGTCAGGACTTCAGGAATGTCATCTTCAGCTTCTAAGGAAAGAAATTTAGACCTACCAAAGTGCTTTTCTTTCTGGAATTCTTTAATTCTGAAATTCCCTAGGTTTTTCTTAAAAGTTCTGAGTGTTGGCCTGAGCAAGCATCTCGTTCTGGAAATGAGTTGTGTGATGAACACCAGATCGTCTCTCCTGAAGGATGTGGATGAACAGCTCTGGAACAGGTTGTTCAGAGGCTGAATATTGATAGATGGCTGTTTGAGAGCTGCAGCCAGAATGAAGCTGTGCTTGACCTCATGAAGTGGCTGTGACAGGCCCCTTCAATCAGGAGGCTGGACCAGAGCACTCCAGAGGTCCCTGCTGTGACCACACTGAAGTCAGAGCAGCCATCCAGTGCCACTTCAACTAAAAACAGATTTTCACACGTGCAGTAATGCAAACCAGCTCAGAGGATGCTCCAGAAATATCCTGATTCTTTTATTGTTTTCCAACAGGCATAAGTGAGTCCATGCAGAAGGCAAAAGCAGAGCCAGCACAGCACGCAGCAGGAAGAGACAAAAGCACAGAATTAAGAAAATCCACCTGAGTCAATGCCTTCAGTGTGTTCCAAAAAAAATCATGTAAAAGCATTTCTTGGGGCAGTCAGCCTTGCAGGGATGACTGTGATTTCAATGCATGTCTACAGGCATAAATACACCAGAGATAGCAAAGACATTTTTGGCAGAAGCAACACTCTCCCTCACTGAAATTTGGAAATGACTTTCACGAGGTTAGAAACGAGCTGAGTTAAAATTAATTCTTAGTGTTAGAGATTAGTAATTGACAGCAGCATGATGGAATTTATTGCCACAGATTTCTAAATACTTAGAATGACAATATTTAAAACTTTATTTTAAAAGAAATCAAAACATTCAAAAGGCAACATGATTAAACATCCTGATGTCCAGATCAACATGAATTTAAAAACATGCTTTGCAAAATAAATTAATTGCTTAGGAGAGCAACATAAATAACTTTATATTTACAATCAGTGATTTAGAAGAGGCACAAAGAATTCTAAATGTTTCCCAATCAACAGTAAATTTTAAAAGATTGTGAGGAAGGGTTAATGCACGCCAAGCAAAATCCTGCCAGTCTGGTTGCAAGATACTCTGGAATTCCTCCTTATGTGTATCCCTGAGAAGTTAATTAGGGGGGGTTATTATAGCCAATTAGGAAAGTGCTGCTCCACATGGGTAGTTTTCAAGGAAAGTTTGACAGAAATTCTCCAGACAGCTTCTAACTGCTCTGGAAATGTGAAGAGTATTAAAAATGTACCTAGTGCCAATATCACATCTTCCCTGCTGCGTGCTTGGAACAAATGTCACCACCTGATATTTGCCAGGAAGCCTTAGGTCAGTAGTGGTTGTAGCAATCCCAGTGCCCAAAACTCTCTCTTTTCTCCATTAAGCTATTTCTTGGTGAACATGGAAAATGTCCCATGAAGCATGTGGAAATTTCAGAAGTCAGTTTTATTTAGAAAACTAGACAGATAGGAACTCAGTAACTGAGTTTTCCTTAAAAGAGAATCCAACTCTTTGCAATTGCCTGTGATTTGTGTCCTGCAAATGATTAAACAACAGAGGAAACAGCACTAATTCATGGATCTAATGGAATGCTGCCAAGAAGTAGTGGCTATTCATGAACAAAGTGTGCTGCTCAAAAAGGAAGGTGTCAAAGGCAAATTAAACTGTAAATCAGAGCAAAACCAAGGCAAAGTCAGCCATGCTGAAAGAAGCCGTTGTTCAGCCTGTGTTGATATATCACTTACAGAGGCCAAAGTTTGCATTGGTTTGGTTGGGCTCCAGGCTTGCCCAGGTGTGCAGGAGGGTCCTAGCCTGCCCCCAGGTCTCCTGAAGCAGGGGTTGGATGAGGAGGAAGATGGGGACAACAAGGTACCGATGCTCTTTGTGAGGAAACACCACAGGACCATCCATCCCTGAATCCTTCCCTCCATCCCTCCTTCCCTCCATCCTTCCATCCATCCATCCTTCCTTCCATCCATCCATCCATCCATCCATCCATCCATCCATCCATCCATCCATCCATCCATCCATCCATCCATCCGTCCATCCCCTCAGACTGCAGAACTGACCGCAGGAATCCTCCTCCCAAGGCAGCCCCTCGGCTGTGACCCAGGAAGAGCCCCTGGCAGGGCCTGGGGAGCCCGGGGGGACAGAACCTGGCGGTTCCCGAGCTGCAATCGTGTCGCTCACACTCCCAGCTGGAATCCTTCCAAGTCATTCTGCAGCACAGCAGAATGGCAGGACAGCAGCTTGTGTGGGATATGATGTGCCATAGGTCTCCCTGCATTGCTCAGCACCAGGAAGGAAAAAAACCCTCTAAAATAATCTATAAAAGTTTTATTTGAGGAGGAATGTGGATTTTCTTCTTTAATATTGCAGTTGCTTGGGGGGAATTACACACAACCTAAAGCAGCATGTCCAGGGTAAAGCTGGTTGAGCATTCCCCAGAATTGGGGTTTCTGTTGGGTTTCTCCAGTCAGAATGTTTTGGAAGAACATAATGGTTTGGATTCCTTTTCTATCAGAAGTGCTTTCCTGCTACACACTGGATTTTCCAGGGAAGATACATCCCAGGCAGACAGCATGGAGCAGGATGAGTCTCACTGTCCCCACAACCAGGCCAGCTCCAGGCATGTCCCCATGCCTGCACCCCAGTTCCAGCTGGGACTGAGGGCTCAGGTGATGCCATGTGTAACCCTTGGCAGGATGTGACTGCACAGTCCCTTGCTGGGCCCTTTGTTGTAGTTGCTGCTTCATTAATCTTCTCCAGCCAACTGTGTCTTGCATTATCAATCTCTCATTAACATATCCCCTTTTTCCTCAGAGTTGGGGTTGGTTTTTTTAATACAAGGATTACTGCCGCTGTGTCTCATCAGACCTCTTGTGCCTGTTTCTGGGACTTTGTAAGGGTCCCTGATTAAAGACTCTCTCAGCTGTTGTTCTCTTCTGCATTTTTGCTTCTATGTCGCTACTGAATATTAAGAATCTCATTGTTTCCTTTTATAATTGTGTTAGTGCTTGAGCACTTTAAAGGAAAATAAAGTATTTTTTACTGAATGTTTCCTTCCCTCCTCACCACCTCTCTTACATTTTGGAAATGCACAGCATGATTTTAGAAGCCTCGGCAGACAAAGTGATTCTGGGTTCTCCTCCACAAACATCTGCTGATCTCATTGTTTTCATAGATTAATCCTCTCTAATTGAGCTGCAGCTTTGAACAGAGCTTCCATTCACAAAGAACGAGCTGCCCACCTCTCGCTGTGGTGCCTTTTCTATCTGTAGGTAGAAAGACAAGGTTGCAAAAAGATCATAAGATTAAAGCCATTAGAGTGTCCACTGCTGAATAAACCCACTAGCCAGATAGATGAAATGCAACCAGAAGAAAAGACATCTAAAAAGGTCTGAAAATTCTCCTATTCTTAGCACAAACTATCCTTAGTTTTATTTTTAACTGACTTGTTGACTTATTGCCTTTTCCTGCTGAATACAGTTATCTAATGAGCAGAAGGTAGTGGTCCTACAACAGACTTTGAAAGCTATACATTTATTGATGGGTACCTCTTTCTTAAATGGTATTTTCGTGTTGGAGCACCCCTCCAAATTCAGGAATTTTGTGCAGTGGTGTTTTTAAAACCTCAGAAGCAGTTTAGGGAATCTTTGTCCTTTATATCCACAGGCTATCTGGATTGCTCCTGATAACCACATAACAAAACTTCCCTTTTTTTTGTAAGTGACTACACATAGAATGCAGATATTTTAAGTCAATGTCATCACAGAATGCTTTATAACTACAGGAAGGAAAATTAGGAGATATATTTGTAATACAAACTGCTAACTACTTTCAGCTGGCAACACTATGTCCTTGCATGAAAATCATCCTATTACATTCCATGACTGTGCATGAAATGTAAAGCTCATGGCTCCTATACGAGACAAAAGGTGGAAAAAAAATAAATACCAAAATGATTTGTGTTGCCACAAGAAATAAGGCTAACATTTGCTTTCCTTGATCCTTCTGCTCCCCTCTCTACAACAAGGTAGAATGCAAACTTTTATTTAGTCTTTGCAGATATTTCTATTTGCCCAACCTCTCAGAAATACCAGATTATTCCTAGAAAAGCATTTTAATTTGATAAACCTAAGAACAGGTGATTGAAAGAGATCATGTGAAGAGGGCTAAAAACAGGGTTCATTTTTTATTTCAGGGATGAGAACATGTTAATGTCAATGAGCAGTTAGCACTGCATCTGGCCTTATACAGAAATAACAGTTCCACAGAACTCTAGCCAGGAATTTTATCAATTATGTCGTATCTGAACGTGAATGGAAGGCAAGGAACAGATTTTCAGTACTCTGAGGTGCTCACAGTGTAACATCTCACTTGCTAGTTTCTTCTACCCTTGTGACAAAATTTCATCCTCAGGGCTGTGAGAAATATCTGAATGAACTTGGGCACCACCTGAAGTCTTCAGCTTCTCCACACTGACACTATTTGCTCTTTTGGTGACTTTACTAAAAATGTCCTCAGAAAAATTTGGCAACTGTTTTGAGAAAGATAATGACTTATCCTTAACAGGTTAAAAAATCCCCTTAATGCACAAAGTTTTCTTCGGCAATTTCTTCTTTGCATGTGTCAAACAGAAATTCTCCTTGAAAATGGACTGTGATGCACCAGTGTTCTGAAACATATAAAAGAAACCACCACCAAAACAGAAATAGTTTATCTGGGAGAGAAGATGGGAGCTGTGATTTGCTGTGTTCCTGGAAACAGCGAGCCAAGAACAAAATGCCACTGGAAAATAATTTTATTCATGGCCCTTCCAGCATTCAGCCTCTCTTAGTGCACCTGGATTCATATTTTCCTTCATTTTGTAATAAATAATTACCCCATGGGCCACCTATTGCCCTTGATGTCAGAGGTAGTGGTGTGCCCAAACTGAGGACAATCTATTGCTCAGATCTACAGCTGATTTTTTTCCAGCTATTTTTCAGGCTTGGCCATAAATTCATGGAAAAAAACCCTTGAAATTTACTATCTTGTCCTGAGATACCTGTGAAATGTATGATAGTTTTTACAATTCATAAAGTAAAATAGGGATGATTTACAGCGTTCTGCAACAGCTGGTGACAGCCAAGGACACCCGCAGCATGCTGCTCCTGTACCACAGCCCATAAAAAATGCTGCAGGTCCTCCCAGAAAGGGAATCCAGCCCTTCTAGAAAGGGAGTACATCCCTCCCAACACCCCTGTGGCTGTGGGAGCCCTCCCTGGGAGGCAGGGATGGGGTTTAATATCCATGGTTATTCCTTTCCCTGCTCCTCACAGGCCCAGGGAGCTGGCAGGCTTTGCACAAGTCAAGCATTTACCTCTTGCTCCCCCTGTGCTCCTGAGGACCATCACAGGGACTCACACAACTGGGCTGGAGCTGAGGGTGAGACTTTTCCTGAGATTCCCCTCATGCTGTTGCTGGTAAATCCCAATTCACTGGTGGGCCCAGTTAAAGGGACCCTATTAGGAGCAGGAAAAATCCCATATTCTCCCATCAATGTCACTGGGGGTTGTAAAATCCCTACACCTACTGTCTTCTGCAAGCTAGATGTCTTTCCTGACCTAAGAACGAAGTGCCTGCTCTTTTCCTGCAGAAATAGTTTTTGTGAGGCACCAGTGGACAGATATAACTTAGGTTTTATTAGATCCAAACTATCACAACCAAGCACCCTCACCTTATTTATGGGACCAGGGGAATAAACTCTCTTTCCATCCTTCCATGACGTTGTCTCCAGAGCTGTGCAGACATTGGCCACACTTTCCAAACATTTCCCAGCTACCAGGACCAAGAGATGTGATCCAACCAGAGACTGAGTGTGGTCCTCTTTCGATGCAGTGTGGCTGGGAAAGAGGAACCAAGCAGTGCCATTTTTCCAAAGTTTTTGAGAATCTAGCTGCCCATAGTGGCAAAGGAGGGAGCTGCAGGGAGTTCTTCCTGCTTCCTGAGGGATCCCAGGGGGTCAGGGCTGCTTGGCAGGGTCACATCTGGAGGAGTGACCACTCCAACCTTAGGAAAACCATTTTCACCCCCTGTTCAATACACACACTTCCTGCCTGACACATTATATTTATTATATGATATTATATTAATTATATTATTATTGGCTGTGCATACCCCAATGTCTTCAGGACCCCACTCTTTCCTCTAGCAGCTATTTCCAACCTGGTGAAGAAGATGATACATTTAAGTTCCTTAAGGGGAACATTTTAAAAGGATTTAATTTCAGACACACGCCACAAAATCATTACAAATAACTTAATGTAGCTTATAAAGCCGGTGACAAGCGTGTGCTTTGAGAAGCGCATTACAGGACCTCATTTTGAGAATTCATTACAGGACCTCAGTGAGGTTGAGCTTTCAGCAAACAAATTTGGCAGTGGCAGTCACGGCTGCCCCAGGAGCTACAGGTCACCACCTTAACCTCACCAGGTGAAGCAAGAATTTATGTTCGCTACCTTCTTTGGCTCGAGGAAGGGAGGATGAAGGGTTTTGAATGATCATCTAAACTTTATTTCATCCAAGACTATCGCAGCAGCACATCCCTACTACATGCAAAAGGCATTTCCAGTCACAAGACCAGAACTGCCACATCACTGCCTTAGCTTTACTCCAGACAAAGTGAATTACCCAACATTTCCTCTCTGTTTCTCCATTTGTAAAAAAATAAAATGAAACAACCCTCACTTAAAGCCATCACTCAAATTAAGCAATGCAAGGGTTAAACAGATATTTTAGTGAGCTTTGAAAACAATGTCTGATGATCTAATGCTCTCTTTTCTCGACAGATGGCTCAGAAGAAATCTGGGAAGCCTTAACCATGGAAAAAATTACTAGCCTTAAGAACAATTCATATAACATATCTGAACACATGGCTGCCTTTCAACACTTATGCTTAACTGGGAATAGGATTCAAAAGCCACCATCCCTGAGGAGCTTTTCTCTTTACAAAGATCCCATGTCGTAGCTCTCTTCTCCCTCTCGTCAAATGCAGGCTTGCCATGCTGTTTACTGAGCTGAGGGACTGAAATAAAACCAGCATCTCTATTACCTTATAAAATGTTGAAATACTGCTTGGTAATTTTATAGATAAGAACTTACTACTATGAAAGAAATAACCGCTAAGTATTATGAGTGTTGGCAGAGTAGATGAAGTTTTTTCAACAAAACCAGCTTGGGGNAAAAAAAAAAAAGTCAAAATTTTGCAGCTCCCTGAAACTAATATTGAATCAAAATTAAATTCAGGTATACAATTAAATAAAATTATTTCAATATAAACAGCATAAAAATATTTCCATTTAATCTCTTGTTCATTGTTAAATAAAATCCTCTTACAATTTCTCACCAATACAAAGCACCAATAAGAATGACCATCTGCCCAAGGGTGAAACATTTGAGTATTTTCAGTAACCCAAGCCTTATCTTCTAACTGCCGTCACCCTAAACTTTTCCAGTCACTGCCCTGTGCCCATGTATGGTGCAGCCTTTCCTGTCCCACCCCACGTCCCATACCCCTACTGATCCTTCAATCCCATAAAACTATAGAGCAATCCCATTCTCTATTCATGAACTGATTGCTGTCTGTCCCTCACTGCTCTGCTGATCTTTGGAGGCCCTGTAGGTGTGCAGTGACCAGCAAAGCCCCAGCACACGCTGTGTACATCACCCCCAGTGTCCTCACGCAAACCCTGGCTGTGCTGGCACCTGCATCCAGGGCACCAAACCCTGGGGACTGTGCCCCAGGCAGCTGGGGACAGTCTGTGGGAAACCACAGCTCCTCCAGCTCCTGATGGGCACAGTGTCCTGTGGGCACACTGTCCTCATGGCACGCTGTCCTGTGGGAGGGTTCCATGTGCTCTCCAGCCCGGTGTCCCTGATCCCCAGCAGGCTCCCCTAGCCCTGCAGGAGCCTGACGTGGTGTCTGTGCATGCAGGGAGGTGACAGCAGGGTGACCACACTGAGCCCAGGCCCCCCAGCTCCTGAGGGGCTGCCTGGCACACAGCCCCAGCCCCAAAGCCACCAGAACCACGGCAGGGTGGGCACTGGAACCCCTGCTGAGTGCCCCACACCATGGGTCACCCCTGACCCTGCCCCAGCCACTGCCACACCCTGAGGACAGCCACGGCCCCAGCATGTGATGCAGCTCAGTTCTGCTCCCAAAATCTTCACTTGCACAGCCCCAAAACCTCTTTGTGTGCTGCCATACACACCATCCCTGTCTGTCCCATCACACACACCACTCCTGTGTCACACACACCATCCCTGTGTCACACACCACTCCTGTGATACACAGCTCTGTGCCCTGGGTTTGATTTCTTTTATTTGCACCCATGCAGGGCCACCCAGAGGAGCTCAGCTCTTGCAGCTCCAGCCTCACAGTCCTGCTGGTTATTCAGGAATGCTGCTGGGGGGGACGCAGGTGAGGGAAGCCAAAAGGACTCTGGTTGCTCTCTCACTCCCCCACAGCATATGCTTTAGCCAAGGGGATGCACTTCCACTGGAAAAGACTTTCTTCCAGGCACAAAAGACAAAGATGTTTGTAGTGATAGTATAGTCAATAGAACAGGAAGATCTGGGATCAGGAAACTCACAACCTGAGCTTTAATAACCCTTCTGTAGACATAACATGATGTCCTGGACCCAAAGTGCATGGACAGCTGATGTAACAGCAAAATTATCCACTTCATTATTTACTAAAACTGCACAGAGTGACATCCATGTCCTCATGGATGAACTTAATGCAGAACTTCCCATTCCTTCCCTCTTTCTGGCCCATTCCCCACATTTTCTGCCAGTCATTCCCAGCTGTGGCCTAACTAGGATGAATCTAGGGTGCTTGATTTATATTTATTTCCCTCTCTTATCTCTTTCATTCATGCTTTTGCCTTACTAAAAATGTTGATATCATTTGGAGACTCTCATCAAATCTTGGCTTCCTAAAGACCACCTAAATGTGTTTCTTAGCTCTTCTCATCCCAGTGACATGACAGGCAGAGTCTTTTGGGGGTGATGTAATTTTCTTTGTCTATTGTCTTTTCAGCTAAATTCTTACAGGATAGATTAAAATCTTCATTTTCCTTTAGGAAAAGGGATAAGGTATAAGACTTCCTTAAGTGCTTATATATGTGTCTGCAAATGAGTGAAATAGTGACAAAACACCTCCAGCAGCTGCTTTACTCCCCTCATAGAGCCCTTTGTTATCCACCAGAAAAACAGAGGGTTCCATTCCAACTCTTTGTTGATCCCTAGCATGGTTAATAATCAACCTAGTAGCAGGTGGTGATTATGACAAAAAGTTACACAAATGATGGATATAAAATAGAGGGGACCCTTCAGTGCTCCTGCTCGTGGGAGCAAAGATCCTTCTTTCCGTGTCCTAAGCAGAAGCAGTTCACTTCTATGGAGTGAGAACCATCAGCTTTCCTTTGGCTCTGCACATTCCCCTCCTTTCCCTTCCCTTCCTCCCTGGTCTCCAGCAGCTCAGCATGCACTGCCCCCTCCTTCTTTTCCATATCCCGACTTCCTAAAAGTTTGGGCTGAGGTAATTGATTTCAGCTCCCAGGCACTCCAGGGCAGCACATAACAAGCCAAGGGAGCTGCTGCTCAGAGGCTGAAGGGCAGAGAAGCCCTCCCTCACTTGTGCTGTATGCACACAGCTCAATGACAGCCCAATATGCGTTGGAAATAGATTTTCTCCCTTCCACTACCCTTGCACAGCATGAGAAATTTACCAATAAACCCATTTACCTCTACTTTGGGACATGGCTATCACCAAAACCTCTCCAGGCAACATTTTTCCATGACAATCAGTAGCACAATCACCAGTCTGGCCACCACACATCCCATTTCTCTTTTCCAAGAAATGGATATTCTTTTTCTTCTTTTTAGTCCTTCAGTATTGGACTTGTGGCATTTCTGAGTAGCTTGAGGACACAAAGTCACTTGTCACAGCAATATTGTAATGGCTGTAGGGCTGAACTGTGCTGGCGCCTGGTTTGTCAGCTGGTGCCAGGAAAGAGTGACCTGAAAAAACCTCCTCTGCAAACCTGCTGCAGGGTCAGGGGGAATGGATAAGTCTTCTTGTTTCACTAATTTTCTAACAAAAATAACCAATGGGAAGCATTTAATGCCTCAACTCAACTTGCCACATCATGAACTGTTTGCCCTTCATTCTTCTGTGGCTATCAGAAAATCATTCCTTTTCCTTGTGGCATTTCCAAGCGAATACGAATAAAAGGATCATCACAAAAGAACAAGGAAAACATGGAAAGGGGTAACCAGCATCAAAATTGAATCCCTGGTTTAATTTTGTGAGACTCATCAAAAGGAATCATCTCTTCTGCCCAGTATTGCTGTTTCTTCAGACAGTCACACACAAAACCAAGGGAAAAAGTCTGGTGTGGCAGCCACGGGGCTGAAGAAACAGAAACCAGACTCTGCTGTGGGCGCTCCTAACAATAAACACCTAAAAGCAAAGGGAAAAACAAAGGCACATAAATCCAGACAATAAACAATCCCTGACCTTCAGTTATTCCTCTCTCTCCCCCATATTCAGAAAAATACCTCCACCCTCTACATGGGGATTAGGTTGGTAGGAATCCCTGGAGTGTAGAACAGGGTATTATTCTGCACTAATCGCGCTGGGATGGACATGCAGCTCACATCACTAATCTGGGGCAAACAAAGCAGCTCTGCAGGAACCAGCTGAGGGGGTGCAGAGTCGCTGATTTAGCAGACATGGCCTTCTAATAAACACAAAGCCAGTCTGCACTTAATGAGTTAAGGGTGACCTGTGAAGTAAAAAGTTGCCTCTCAGTGGTCTAGTGCAGATTTCAGTGCAATTAAAAATACGTAAATCACAGGAAACAGAAAAACACAAATTGCACTGCACAGTCAAAGAAACAGATCCTCTTGCACTAGAAACCACATTGTGTTTTACATTTATGTGATTTATTTCATTCCTTAGCCATATCATGAGCCTATAAAAACCTTTTCATTAAATTAATGCTCTATGTCTCCTTTACCATGATGTGCCTGATTAAAATGACACTATATATTTTCCCCCCTTTCTTATAGGCCTAATCCCATAATACTTTATAAAGATCTTATGTGGAGATTGAGCTCTTTTTTCCCCCAAACCCTTTCATCTTATTCAGTTTGATTAGGGTCATAGGGCCAGGCTCATCCCAAACATAATTCCACTGGAGTCAAAAGAGCCACTCCACTGATCAGAGCAGACCACAGAAGCAAATATTTGGTGCCCGACATTTGGCAACACAAAAGGATAATGTTGTATTTATTCCCTTTTCAGTCTGAACCACTCTTTGACAGATCATTTGAGATGCTAATGAGTCAGACAACCTTTTACAAGAATAAATACTCCAAATATAACACGCTCCTCAAATTATCTCCCCGTTCTTCCTCCTTTCTCCAAACCTTCCAGCCACTGCAGAGAACACTTTGAATGTTTGCTGCTTCAGCTCTCCGGATGGAAATTATCTCATGCAAGTTATTTGAGCCAATCCATCTGAGACTGAGCTGCTGGAATCTCCCTCTCTGCTTAAAAGGCAGAATTCACCAGTACCATCTTAAAGATCTTTGTCTCCCTACCCAACGTGCAACAACTTTATAGTAACTTACTACTGGTTATAATTGTGCAGTTCTACATGTACCACCTCTGTTAGCTATAATTTGAAATAAAGTAGCCTAAGGACAAAAGTCACTGAATTATTAAAGATCAACAATACTTTTTTATCACCCAAACACATTCCCAGAGTGCTGCAAATTCTGTCTTGTTTAACAAGGAGGCCTTGTACACAGGGGCTGCACTGAGCAATCCATGGCTCATCCTCATTTGGGATGAAAATAAAAAAAAAAAATGGAAGCTTAAAGGAAGAAAGGATAAGTAAACTGTGAAAGTCCTTGAAGCTGCTCTGTGTCTGAACTAAAAATATTTATAATTTTTATGTCATCCTATAAAACCTGGACGTTGCAATCCATTCTATTTAACATCCTCTTTTAGGAGGTTGATAGCCCCCATTCACTTCACAAACTCCAGGTTTACTGCTTTCCCATTCTGCTAATAATAAAAAATGTGCCATAGATAATTAAAAATAAACTCAGTCCCAGCATTGATTAAAGAAGAAAATATGAACTTCTGAAAAGCTGTCACATACAATAAAGCTGTGTTATCTGCCCAGAATGACAGTGATTTCAAATGGGTAAGTCCAGAGAGCAAAATCCACCAAAATGCAGTTAAATTAATTGCTGTTTTACAAGGAGAAGCTTAAAAATGGAGTAATTAATTGACCTACTGCTTGTGACAATTTCGCTGTAGTTAGCAATCACTCCTGCAAAGGATGAAAAAATCAGTGAAGGTGAATCAAATCAGTGCAAACCAACACTGCCAGTGTTCTGTGACAGGGAGTTGTACAGGAGAAAATAAAGAATATCCACAAAACAGGATAAATTCCAAACTCACTTTTATCTTTGCAACTTCATTGCATCCAACAGCATTATTTCAAATTAGAACTGGGTTTTCCCAGTGCCCTGACATTGGGAATATTTAGCCCTGGGCTCCCAGTTACCTGGCTGGAGAGCAGTATAGTTTGAAATTAATTGAAAAAGTCATTTTCATAGTATTTTTTTCAGAAAAATATATGGGTTTATTCACTACAGGGAAATTTGATTTACTTGTTCATTACTCTGAAACAGATTGTGCAAAATACCTTGAAACATGGTTTATTAACGTAGCTGGAATTGCCTGATTTGTCACACACAAAATTCCTAATAATTTAAACTAATTCTAAAAAAAACCCCACACAAACAAACCAGAGATTGTACTCATATTCCAAAGACCTCTAAAGCCTGCAAAAATGTCCAGGCACATTGTGTAAGTGCTGGAATGTACAAAAGGCACAGTGGGAATACTAGGGATCCACTGGGATTTGGAAGGAGGAACTCATGGGTTGCACTGCCCCACAGAAGGAATCAAAGAGTGACAAATTATGAACAGGGCACCACCCATAGAAAGGGCACTGCAATCCTAAATGTTGGGATTTCCACAGCAAAGCAGGCTCAGGAAAAGGGGAAGCACGCCACACACGGGATGTGAGCACACCAAAGGTCCACAGCAGAGCAAAGCCCCCTGTCCCTTCCCTCCCCTTCCTTGGGGATCCCCAACACTCAGCTGGGATTTTTGGCTGCCACTCAGTATTGGCTGATTTTGGAAATGGGCAGTGACTGCAGTGTAGCTCTTTCTGAGCTGTAATTATTTCAAATAAGCATAAGCTGGACTACTCCCTTCTCACTGTATTACCCAAACCTGTGTTTGCTGCAGTTCATCTGCTCCCAAATTGCTGCTCACTTCTGTGAGCTCCTCTGGGTTTTCTTGTCATTTATAAAGGATTTGATGGCTCAAAGGAGTTTTGTGCCACCTACAAAGTTGGAGATTTCAGTGCCCACTTTAGTCTCCAGATCATCAGGGAAAAAAAAACAATTATTTTTTCAACGTGCCAGAGGGCAGGGCTGGATGGGATATTGGGAAGGAATTGTTCCCTGGCAGGGTGGGCAGGCCCTGGCACAGGGTGCCCAGAGCAGCTGTGGCTGCCCCTGGATCCCTGGCAGTGCCCAAGGGCAGGTTCGACATTGGGGCTTGGAGTAGCCTGGGACAGTGGGAGGTGTCCCTGCCCATGGCAGGGGTGGCTCTGGCTGGGCTCCCTCCCAACCCAAACCCTTCTGTGATCCTCATCTTGCATAGGACAATCTCTGGCAGCAGGACGTGGACTCTTCCCAAACCAAGCAGTGA
The DNA here is from genome assembly GCA_013397195.1 of Hylia prasina. Lineage (NCBI taxonomy): Eukaryota > Metazoa > Chordata > Aves > Passeriformes > Sylviidae > Hylia > Hylia prasina. Next base: position 312,704 of record VYXD01000334.1, on the reverse strand, counting down.
CCATTGCAGGCGTTGTTTCATCTTAGTTGAGCGCAATAATTTTTTGACTTTTATTCAACGTTTGGTGCATAAACTCACAACCTTTTAAAAATGCAAGTAGATTACATGCCCACAGAATCCTCTTTATTTTTATTCTTTACTGAGATCTTCATGCAACTCCAGCAGCCATGGAAGAGAATTTCCCCCAACAGAAGCAAACATTATCCTAACAGATCACATTTAGTCCTGTGCTCAGTGATTTGTTCTTTAGGTGAACCCCTCCACGTCCTCAGGGACTGAAGTTGTGCTTGTCAGTCATTTATTTACCATATTATATTATCATATTATATTATAAGATCTTTGTCCCTCTCCAAGACTCCACTTCGAGCCTGCCCTGAAGCTTCAATGTGTATTCTGAAAATATTAGGACTGGAATCAACATGGGTGGAAATTCTGGTTTGGAGCCAGCTTTGACAGAAAATTTCAGAAATATAGCCTTTATAAAATGCCTCCTCATGTTTGTAAGAAAAAAAGTAGGAGCAGACTAGCCTTTATGTAGTTTATCCTATAGTTTATAAGCACCAAAAGTTTGCAGATCAAAAGTGGACCCTAATGAAGAATGTAAATTTCACAGATGTGAGAAAAATACAAGGTGTAAATGCCTTATAAATGTGGAGGAAATTCCATAGATGCTGTAGGTTAATCCCTTAAAAATAGTTCTATTTCTACAAACAAGAACACTGGAAATTATCACAGTTTCTATGAGGCTTTTTAGCACTATGTCAAGGATTTTGATGACTTCCTGACACAATGTTGAAGAGATATCAGTGTGTGGTTTTCTGTAATGTAATTCAATATATTTGACTACTGGTGGCTCATTAATATAAAATATCATAGAATTCTCTTAAAACAAATGTATTTGGGGGGTCTTGGTAGATGTTCAGTGGTTTATTGGTTTTGATTTTTTAAAAAAGTTTAAGTCCAGAAATATGCAAAAAAATGCACGAAAACATCCCAAAGTACACTAGGACTTATATTTCCATGATTAAATATTCTATTATTCATTCCTCCCCTCCACACTCATTTATAAAATTATGTCAGTGGATTTTACTTGAAGAGAGGAGAGTTAATGCACTATCTGGATACAATTTGATGTTTTTTGGTGGGCAATGGTTGTGGAATAAACACCACCAGATCAGATCATTCAATCAGACATAAACCTCAGAGACTGTTCCAGCTCAGGATTAATTGCACCCACTCGAGGCAGACAAAATATAGTTTGGCATTGTTTCTGACAGATGAAAATAAAACAAACAATAAGGATCAGCTTGCAGCTAACAATATGCAAAATTAAAGACTATAACAATTTTAAACTTTTATGGGAGTGCTGATTAGCTTTTGTTCTAAAAGCTGCAAAGAGATTTTACTGTTAATCTCATTACTCATCCACCCAGCAAAGAGAAGCAGGGAGCCTCAGAACCCTGCCCCTCACACAGGATCACAGACACTGAATCAACGCTGCTTGGCAAAAATGCCTTTTTGTTTTAATTGGCCAGAAGTAGAACAGTAAGAAACTCAAATTATCTCTAAAGGCATCAATGACTGTGTAAGCTGATTATAATAAAGTGTGTCCTATGCATTTTCCATTTGAAGGTTAAATTCTCAATTAATTTTTCAGTGTGTTGCCATCTCAGCTGAGTGTGGTTGCTAATTGCAGTGAAACAATAGTTTCCGAAAGCTTTGAATTCATGTGCTGGATTTCAGACAGAGATGCCTGGGAGTGCTGCAGCCCATACCAGAAAACCACTGCAAAAACCCCAAATTCAAACACTAACACAACTCTCCTCAGGTTTTTTTTTGTTTGTTTGTTTGGTTGGTTTTTTTTTTTTTTAATTCTGGATGTGTAAAAATTTGTTATTCTTGGTTATGTTTATCCCACATTTTTCAGATGCATTTATTTTTTCCCTTGCAAGTGAAAGACTTCATTAGCCAACATCTTAAATACTCTTTCATAAAATGTGTAGAGAATAAAGAGAATGCATAAAGCCATGTTTCAAAGTTGAGTACCTGAATGAATTTTATCTACAAATAATAGGTTTAAAAATCTGATCTACAGAAAACCCAGAATTAATGAGCATCCTACTGATGAACAATATTTCAGAACATACTTGTCTTTGTTAAAAGCCTTTTAATAGCTGCCTGCTGCACCTTTCACAGTTTTGGGCCAGTGAGCGTCACAAATCACTTATTTTCTCTTGGTATTAAAATATTCCAAGTACCTATAAAACATATATATTCTCTACAGATTCCAGATCCTTTCACCCTACATTTCATCCAGGGCAGAAGCAGCTCTGGACCACGAAACTTCTGAGTTGTTCTGTCCCTCTCTGAGGTTTTGCTGAGCCTGTCTAAACATATCCTTTGGTTCATAAATGTCAACAGGGAATGGTGACAAAACAGCTCCAAAACAGATGTCATCCTAGGAAGAAAGATTATTCTTGCAAAAGCACAAATTCTGATGGACCTCCCTGCTCAAAGCTGGAGCCCAGAAAAAGAAGCAGCCAACTTAATTCGAGTATCTTACTAAAGCAAAAAAAATAACATTTCCATGACAGCATAACTAAATTCTTTCATAAGCTACAGGTACAAGTGAGGCAGCTTGGGATTTTGTCTTTTATCGGACAATTGAGGGGAAAAAAATGACAAAGCTGAGGCCTAAAAATGTAACAGCAACATCTGCCATGGGTGGGCAAGGCCTGGGTGCCTGCCTAGCTCCCCAGAGCTCCCAGCTTTGCCTGCTCAGAGCAATTCTCACTGGTGGAAACAACCTCACCTCCAGAGAGCTGCAGTCCCTTAAATGGACCCTTTGTCCATTTTTAAATCAAATTACAGCTGAACAGACTGCAAACTACAAAACAAGTGACATTTTAATCTACTTAAGATACGTAAATTTCTCACCAGCTCACCAGAGCACAGCTGAAGAACTCCTAAATCAGCTCACAAAGATATCCTGTGAGTCAGTAAAAAATGGGTAAACTGAGGCACGGAATGCCTGGAGGGATTTGGGGGGCATCAAAAGGGAAAGCTCTGCCTGAGGGTGGGGTCCCTGAAGTTCCAAGGGTTATTCCAGCCCACAAATTGTCCCCTCTGTCCTCTGGGCACCAAGGCAGCCAAATCCCCACACATACGGACCCCAGCTGCCACTTCCATTGGACATAAAGGAGTTACAGTTGAAAAAGTCCAACAAATGAGTGTGTATGGGGCTGTTAATTAGCCTATGGACCCTTCAGCTGTGCTGGGGTTTTTAGAGGAGTTGGGAGCTTTTTTAGGTTCTAAATGACATAATTTCCTTATACTTAGACAATGTGAACCAAACTGTGTTGCTAACTCAGCAGTGTTAATAAGGGAAGACATTCACACTTTTTTGAAATTGACATCTTTATTATTCCTTCGTTTACTCAAATACTCCAATGAGGCAAAAAAAAAAAATCACAAGTAAAGCATACAAAAGGAGGAAAAATCTAGGAGATTAAAAAAGCATTTAAAAGATTGAAAGGCAGGAAGAGTAGAAAAAAAATCCTAAAAATAGTATATCACATGAGGTAAGTTTTATATCCAGAAGTGGATTATAATTTTGGATTTCACATCACCTAAGGATTGAGTTTGCTTTTACAACACACCTGCTCTCCTGCATAGCTGTGGAAAGGCTCCTCAATGTCAGGCCATTAATCTTGTGACCGTTAAAACATTTCTTTGTTTAAAACGATGAAGAAAGACCTTCACTCAAGCGCAGTTGCAATCAATGGAGAAAACATTAATCACTTGAGAAGTGGTGTTTTGAGACTCATGAAATTGAAATGAATCACAATATGAAAAAATGCAATTATTTTTGAGGGCTTTGTTTTGTTAACATTCAGTCACTCAATCTGCTCTCTCTGCTTGTGTGTTTTTGAGGGGGAGGGAGGGGTTCCAGGCTTGGTTTGGTGCTGGGTGCCTGCTCCCTGCATCCTCCCCTGCACAATTCCCTGCTCCCACTCTTATCTTCCCACCCAGCACCTCAGCTCCATCCCACACATAAACAAGCCTGAATTTCCCCATGGCACACCAGGATAATTATCTGTCCTTCTATGAGTGATATTTTTTTGTTTGCTTTCCTCAGAGACCCACTAAGACAAGCATTCAACCTTGGAATAAATAAAGAATTCACTTGCTGCCTATTTATTGACCTATTAGCTTTGAAAGGCTTGTTTATCTAATAGGTCTGGATCCTGCAAAGGAGTCCCTAAATTGCTGTTCAGAGGAATGTGCCAATGAACCAGTTTGCAAGTACTATTTGGGACCATTAAAAGCCAGCTGATGATTGCTGTAACTCCCCTTCTCTGGGGGGAGAAAAGCAGCTCAGGCTGGGCAAAAAATCAGCATTGACTTCCCAACAACCAGACCAGAGCATCACATGGGACATCAGTCAAGAATATGATTGAGTCTGGATAGCTGGATAAATATGGGCTACCAGAGATACACAAATATGATGGCGCTGATAGACATATTTGAAAAGCACTTGCAGAAAATGTTCAAATTTTTATCAGTTTTACTGATGGTAAATAACACAAAAGTTTTATGCAAAGGGAGAGCTCAATTATTTTGAATAAAGTATTGCTTTACATCCTAGTAAGTCACAAACTCATTGGCAAAGTGGTCCAGGGAAAGTGTTGGGTTTTGTCTGGAGCAGAACCATCAGGCCCTAGTCAGAAAGGAGAATTTTTGATTTCTGATGTGATGGTGAATTTGTTTGCAAAATGTGACGAGCCCCTGGTTCCCTTCCCCTCAAGAGCCCATGATCCTTGATTCCTGATAGACAGGACTTTCCCTTCAGGCTGCCAGATTTCCCTGGGATTCCCAGCACCAGAGGGGATTTCAGTGGACAAAGGCTGTCCCAACCAAATTTCCAGGGAGTTTTGTCCACAAGTATCTGCTGCCAGCTCCCACAACATGGGAGCAGCTCAGCAGCTCTGTGAGGAGCAGTCCCAGAGATTTCTCCAGGACACTGTGTGACCAGCAAACCCTGCACCTGCTTGAGGGTCACAGGAGAGTTTCCTTTCCCGGGAAATAAATATCTCTGAAGAAATGCATATATTGCAAATATAGATTGAGCAAATGATGCTCTCAGCTGGAAGCTCTAAAGGCTGCTGTCCAGCACAGGGGCACCAGTTTTCCAGGTAGGGAGGTACACGAATCTCTAATCAGAATCCTGAGCTCCCAAAGGATGCAAAGGCATCAGAGATCTGGGGTTGTGGCCACCTGCACCATCCCTCCAGTCCCAAAGAGGCAAAACCACCACCACCAACAAAAGGAAATAAATTATTTCTGTCACTACTAAATTAGTCTGCCCACAGACCTGGGATAACCTAAATTCCCCAGAAAGACAAGATCTTTGGAATAAGATGAAACTTCAGTCAAATGCCAGCCAGGAAATTGTGGTGACACCAGCAGGGCCAGAAACCCCTTCAGTCCCCTCAGGCCACAGCAGCTGTGGGGGAACCTGGGTTGGTTTTGGGGGGTTTGATCCCCTCCCACTGTAAGACACAAAACTGATTGCTCCAAAATAAATGTAACAGGTGTCTTAGATCTGATAGCCAAAAATGGAGACTAGCATAAATTATGAACTTAGAAAAGATAAATTAGGAAGGAATTTTTTTTGCTGTCTGGGAGAAAAATTCAGATTTGGTGACAAATATGACAAACACCTTGCACTGTAAAAAATACATTGATTTGGTGGGGTTTAAAGTGTTAAAAATGGCTTTTAAAGCAGTTTAAGTACATGTAAAGTTCATTTGCCTGAAGATCTCATGTTCTATATAGAAAATTTCAAATAGAATGTAAAAATACATGTTTTTGTTAGTTCTCCTGGCAAGGCCTTCTATCATATAGGGACTAAACTTCACCTCTGCTACAAAATTAACCAAAGAAACCCCAGCTGAATCCTGCAGTCATTTTTCATACTAATCTTCTGTGCAGAACTTTCTTCATGCTCAAACTCCAGGGTGTCAGTTGGAAACCTTCCTCTCTAAACAGCCTTGATTTAATGAGACAGAAATCTGACTGCGAGCTCCAAACACAGAGCCCCTGTTCTGATACAGATGTTTTCACCTGACGCTTTTGGAACCCATTAATTTAAAAATATTTAGATTTCATTTCTTTAGAAGAGGCAAATTAGCACACATGCAGCTATAGAAGAACTTTTGCTATAGAGATCAGAGCAGTATTTGCAAAATAATGTACATATTTGTCCTCATTTTTTGATAAATATCCCTTTTTTTTTTTTTTTTTTTTTTTTTTTTTTTTTTTTTTTTTTTTTTTAGGTAGTGCTCAATAAATTCCTACCCTCCTGTGGCTGTACTGCAAATCCCTCCCTTTCATTCAAGGTCTGTGTACTAACCTGGATATTGCTGTCAGAGCTTACCAGGGATTTATAGAAGGCCACATTACACTGCTACAGAGCTGCAGTTTCTAATTTCATTTACACATCACAAAGTCTCCTGTGCTAAAGAGCAGCACAGAGAACTAGAGGCCAAATCTGGTCACTGAACTAAATGTTTATCTTCTGCTAATTATTTTCAAATGACATGTAATGGAAATAATTTATTTGTTGGCCTATTTTTGTCTCATTAGCAACACTTGTAATTTCAATTAGGTTAATTAAGTGAAGTTCCACCAGCCAGGCAGCCTCAATCTTTTATTCCTTGCAAATTTTCTTCCTCTGATGAGCCAAGCAGAGTTTTGGTGTTGGGGTGGGAGGGGCTTTGGGTGAGGATGGTGACAGTTGTTTTATTAAACAGAGGGATTTGCTAAAACCTGATGGAGCCAATTCAGTCATCAAATGGGAACTGCAACTAAGAAGGAAAAGGTGAAGGCGTGAATAGAAGAAACCCACAGGGGAAGAAACGATGCAAGGGATCACCAAAAAGAAGAAATATGCTCATGGTGACTCTGCTGGGTGAAGGATGCTGTGTCTTACATAAACCAAACACTAAGTTTTAGCAAGACATTTTGCTCTACATCGAGGGCAGAGTGGAACCTGTAGCACATACACTTCCAGCTCTGACTTGGAAAAAAAATCTTTCATTCTTTTCATTTCCTTCTCTGCATAATTTATAGGTCCTAACATGTTTTGTCCTCTAAATTTGTTCCTCAAAGTCCCATTTGGTAAGAATTGCCACTGCATGGGAATGCACCAAAGATCAGCTGGAAAGAGAAGCAAGGGGTGCTTTAGTCTGCAAGTTCCAACCCTCAGCTGCAGAACAGAAATAATGATCTCAATGCTTGCCACAGAGCTGGCTGAAGCTCAGTGTTACTTTGATATGTGACATTATTCCATGTACACATAATGAGTAACAAGCACAAAAAAAGGAGCAATAATACTTTGATAGTGAGTAGATACTTTATTTAGAGATTTTTTTTCAGACCAATACCTGGTATAACAGGGATTTCACCAAAGCCACCTTCAAACAGGGATTAAAGCAGCAACGTCTATTTGTGTACGGTTCTATAATGAATGTGCAGCAGCAGTTTATGCATTTTAAAGTCACATTTACACTGGAAACCCTACACCAAATTTGACAGGTTCATGTGATTAAAGCAGGATAATAAGGATAATAATTTAAAAAATAACAGCCTATTCACTGCTCTGGGTGAGTCCAAAAATTTAGTTCTGAACACAAGCCCTGCACACTGTACAAAAGTCCTTGTTAAAGATATTAAAGATATTGAAGTGTATTTCAAGGACTGCTTTATTGACTGGCTTCCACAATACACCAAATTCTGTACAACTCTGCACAAGTATATCTAAAACAAAATTTACTTTTGAAATTTAATTTTGAAAGAAAATGTTGGAACAAAGAGGCATTTATTCCTTTGGCTCTTTTCTTCCACTGTGAAAGCTGTAGTCATGCAAATATCCAACTGCCTTTATTTTTAATAAGCCCTTACATGGGGATAACTTGGTACTGCTGAGAAACTTCAGACAGCTCTTGGAACAGATGGAAGCTTTACAGTACCTGAACATTGCTAAATACTGTTCTTAATACTGATCTGAATTTTAATTCTCATTTTCATCCTAACCAGGTAAACCTGAATTAATTCTATTCTACTCAGTGACGAATTACCAGGCCAGCATTCTGCTTTTATTTATCTTGAGGTAATTATCCATTTCTAACTTCAATAAACTCCACTGAAGACTATGCTTATCTAAGACATGGATCATTTAACAAAAAAAAAAAAAATAATAAGAACTGATATTTTATCTTAGCAGCTCCTGAAAATTTTCTAAACATTCTTAGGATGAGACATCAATTCCAGTTTCAACACCTAATCCTGAAGCATGAGTGTCACAGGTACAATTATTTACTTTCTTGATGGCATTTTCTCTTATGTCACAGTGTTGTCATAAATTCAGACACTCAGGAATAAGGAATTTTAAATCCAGAGGAAAATCAGTGATAAAGTTTTGGTGAGGGGGGATACTCTGGAAACATCCCATCCTCTGCACGGAGCCTCAGCACTGTGGGTGCATCTCAACAGGACAGGATATCAGTGGGTAATCCTTTCTTTGGGATCCATTCCAAATTTACAATATCATGTAACTCAGCTTGGAGCAGAACTGTAGCCCTGGGGATTATCTCAGGGGATTTGATGGAAATTCAGTTTTCTAGAGAAACTCCTTAGCATTCTTTGGGAATCAAACATAAGCCTGCCTTATTTTCCACACCTCTTACATTTTATTTCTCTCTGCTCCTAATAGGCTGGCATTAAATGCTCTACAAAGGAGGACTTGCAACCTAGACATGGGATTTTTAATTTTGCTAAACCTCAGTTACAGCCCAAAAGACCAAAAATGCTGTATTTGATGCCACTGTACCCTCAGTGAGCTTTTTCAAGGACTGTGCCCTGCAGAATATAATGGACTTCTAAAAAATTTGTTAAAAATAAGGAAAAATCCAGGATTTTTCCTCTGTGCTTTGTGGAAAAGAATATTCTAGGGGGGAAAGGACTGGGGGTGTTATTGTTCCTTACTGCTTTTTTTCAGTGCAACCTAGAGTGGGTTCATAGGTGAATTAATGCACTGTAACTGCCCTCTGACAAAGGCAGAGCAGCCATTTAACACACAAATAATGTGCCAGTACTTTTGAAATAGAACTGCCTATTGTACCTCCAAAACAAGCATGACAAAAACCAATTCTCTCCTGAAAAAATATCCTAAACTGCATCATTTTTTTTTTTATTATTTTTAAGTCATTCCTAACCCTGACTACAAATATAGGGGCAAAATATTTATATCACACAAAATATCAGGGGACATTGTTAAACTGATGCTGGCTGGTTCAGGAGAGTCTTAGCTCTGCTGAAAATCTGAAATTAAACTAAGCCCTACAAAAGCTTTGACCAGCTGACAAGGACATATATAAATACAAAATTAAAAACCAGCAAATGTTGATCCTCAGCTCAAAAGTCCCAAGAATATTTCGGCACCTCATTTAGCTACAAATTTAGATTTTTAACTCCTCATACTCGGTTTTGCTGGTCTCTTCCTTTCAATAGCAGGTGGCTCAAACAGAAGATACAACTCCTGAATCCTGTTGTCACTTTCTCACCTGACCTCTGAAATTACTGTAGGAAAAAAAACCCTTGGCCTTTATCAAGTGGTCTGAAATCTGCACATGAGCAGAGATTAATCAATATCTTTCTCAAGCCCATGTCATTAAAAGAGGCATTTCCTGCTCTCCTTTTCAAATGTTAACTCTTGATACACAAATACTTCCAGCCAGAGATGCTCTTCAGGATGCCTCAGGGTTGGTTCACTCAATATTCCTTTTGGTAAGAAATCTTTCAGTGGAATTCTTCATATTGTCACCTGTTAGGCCTTCTGATTTGTCTTTTATATTGGAGTCAGAATTTTTATTTTCTTACACTTTTTACTATAAACAAGAGCTTTGTTTTTTTAACTGTCTTTCGTTGCTTACATATTTTTAGGTAGGAGGAGAAAGTTGATTGACAGTTGTCTTAACCAATGTGGTTTGGGAGGTGGGATTTCATCCTCCAATCCACAGGCACCTTTGGAAATGTATAAAATTGAGTTTTGTAAATAAAACTCGGGCTTTTTCTGCTTTGCTCATCACCGTGCCCTCGTGAAGTTCTTTCGTGTTGTGCTGCAGCATCATATCTTAGGAATTTTTATTATTTTGTTAATAGAAATTTTAATTATTTTCATAATAATTTGATTTCCTTTGAATGGCATGCAAACAAAGTAGGTTTGGGTTTATTATTTTTATGACTTCTTAAAGGTTTTGTTTTTATGTCAATAAGGCTTAAAACTTTCCCATTATCTGCTGTTCCAACACCAAACTTCTGAAAAATGTTAAATTATTTTAACAATGCCAAATAAATGCATTCTCACAAAAACATACACAAAAGCAGTAATTTTTAATGGTATTATTATGTAAAAACATCACACTACTCATCAACATTTTAAGAGCTCATTGAAATAATGAAGTGGCTCCAGTTATTTCCATTAAAAGGTTTATAAATGATATCTGCTGTTTGCTGCATTAGGAGAAAAAAGCTGGGTAATAATTGAAATGTCAGTACATCTTCCTGGTGAAAGTTTCTACTTCTGAAAGCAGCATCTGGCTTCCTGTAGGAAGGATATGGAATTCCCACCTCGTGCTCCTGCCTCATGATTTGAACAGTGGAGAAAAGCAGCTCTTGCCATTCCCACTCAATTGTTTCTCCAATATGAAATAAAACCACACGCAAGGAAAACAAAAAACCTATTTCCCACTCACTCAAGTAAATACAATCTCTTAAAGACACACACACAACCTTAGAGCCCTTTTGCCTGATTTTTCTTCCCTTTTCCATTTTGAATCAATGGCAATCTAAGAAAGGGGGAAAAAACAAGGCAAAGATAACTCAGACATGAAGCTGCTCCAACAGCATAATAAGAAATGATGAAGTGTCAGGTCCATCACCTCTATTGTTGTGAGCAGGCTCCTCATTATGCTGAAACCTTTCCTTACAAAGAGTTTTCAGTTACATAAGGGGATTTTTCATGAGCAGTTCAGGAGCTGACATTGTGGAGGAAAAGAAGAGCTTTCAGAGGCTGCTGTCTCTGTTTCATGATGCATATTCTCATTTTCATCAAGCACATTCTCCTTCAGAGCCCCTTGGACACTCTGAGGTATTTTACTGGGTATGGAACTGGAATGTTGATTGTTTTCTGTCACAGACCCAGAGATGAAGAAGAATTCTGGGATGGAATTTTCCATAGCAAATCTGAGAGAGTAGGAAAGAAGTTTAATCCCATACACCAAGCTGCCTTGCTCTTCAATCAGTGTCCTTCTGCACCCAGATGAATGGTGAGGATTTTTATGGTAAAAGCACATTGACCCTTATCCTCCTCAGCTCCAACTCTTTGCCCAACTGACCCATAGTTCTGTGTGCTACTACTGAAGGGTTTGCAAACTCTTGGTTTTCACCCCTTTGTCCTGGAGCCAAATCTCTCAGGTGCTGATGAGTCAGAGGACATCCTGAAGGAAAGGCAGTGAGAGTTTTTGCTATGAAAACCAGGTCTGACTGAAGTCTTCTTCAGCCTCAGACATGCTGAGCAGATAAGGGCATTTTGCTCCCTGAAAAGTGATGAATTTTTTCAAAATATGCCAAAATGAAGTACCCTTTTTTTTGATGCCAAATCAAAGTCACACATCAAAGTTTGTGAAGGAGATGAATACATAAGGAGGGGAAAGAGAGTTTCTTATTTAGTAGAGTATAAAAGTCTCTTAAGTATTTTTCTACATCAAAATCCGTCAGATGGTTTTAAGAATGAGCTCTTACATGGCTGATGTCCTGATCAAAATTTGAGAATGGCATTTAAACGTGAATGTCTGCAATGGCACAACACAGAGACCACACAGGTAGATATATTTACTATTATTGCTGCATTTTTGTTCTCTGAGTGGGATTGATAACAGGAAAAGTCACAACAGAAAAATTCATCAGAACCCAGCACACTGGTGTGAGACCAGTCCTCACTCCTGTTGATTAGAGAAAAAAATTAGTTTCAAGTATTCTTATGTAAATTTCCTCTTCATTAAAGAGTTTTCAGGGAATGTAAATCTGGCCCTGCTATCAGTGTAAGTGGCTTGAAATGGATCTTCCCCACCTAGAAAACAGATGGCACCACAATGGCATCACTGGGAATGGAGAAGAAAGGAAAATAACAAGAAAGCAAAAGAGATTTGGGTAGAAAAGTGGTGATTTAAAGAGAGCAGAAGCCCTTGGCAAACAGAGCTCGGTGTTTCAGGCTAAGGCATGGAAAAACAGGGAATCAGTGCTGCGGCACAACCCTGGGGCTGGGACTGCACAGGAGCACTTTCTAGGTGCTCCCACACCCCTGGCACACCTTGAGCTGCTCCCAGCACATCCCTCATCCAGCTCTGCTCCAGCCCTGCTCCAAGGCTGGCCTGACCAGGGGCAGTGCCTCACTCAGGGCTCACTCAGGGCCTGCAGCCCAAGTCAGGACACCACAGCCCACACTGCCAAAAACACCTTCTCTTCAAAGCTAAGCACGCAGGAGCTGGGCTTGGATCATCTGGCAAACCTGTCTGGATGTCTCCTAAAAAGTGCTGCTTCCTGATTCCCCTTGCCCCTCTCTTCTGTGCTCATGCCAACAGAGAAGTGTTCTAACAGAGTGAGCTACACCCAGATCCGAACAAAATTTTAATTAGTGCAATGACTTATAAAGAAATTACAAGTTAGGACTATCAATGAAATGTATTCTATCTTTTTATTTTGAAAAAATACACAAGTTTTTTCCTCCACCAAACTAATTAAGCTGATAACCCATGCTGCAAAGCACAGCTTTTTTCCTGACACATCCAAGTTCAGCTGACTCTGAACTCCATTTCGTTGAACCCTGTCCACACTTGTTTCAATGGCAACAGCCCACAAACACAGAAAAATACCCACTTTAATTAACTTTTACTCCTTTCCAGGGGGTGTTAAAAGAAAACCAAGAGCTATTATGGAGACAAAGTGAGAGAGCCTTCCAGGCAGTGAAGGCTATTACATTCAATTGTTTGGCAACACTTCTAGTCAAGACTAACAATTTCAGAGACTTATGTTCTTAATAGAGCAGGTTAAAATTCTTCTGATGAACAATTTGCCATCAAAAACTGCTGATTTTCTAGATCAAAACATTCTCTGGGAATGTTTATTCCACTAAAACTTGTGACAAGCAGGCAGGCTGGCTGGAGGGCTGGCAGCTTGGCTTGGAAGGATGCCTGGAGAGAGAGGCAGGCTGCCTGCCCAGAGTGTCCTGCCCAGAGCTGCTCCCCTCCTCCCACAGGTCAGCCACATTATGCGTTATAATCATTTTTATTGGGGAATTTGACAACACTTCTAAGCAGAAAACACAATAGATCAATGCAGCGCATTTCAAAATGTACTTTGATAAGTTGGAGTTTGGCATGAAGATTCTCTTTTTTTTTCTTTTTTTTTTTTTTTTAAAGTTGCTTAAATATTTTCATGTGTGAGATATTTATGTTTCTCTTCTAATTCAAAACACTAATAAAAAACAGCAAGTGAAACACTGGAGCTTCTGCAGAATGGGAGCTCCTGGTTTCAACCCAACAAACAACTCCAGACTTCCAAACAAAAGGCATATTAAGCTATGGTCTTTCTACAGACAGAATTTGAAGACAGTTGCTGCACAATATTACCTTTACTTTTCCAATAATGTAAGGAATTGTTTAATTTATCAAAGTTAAGGATTTATGGAAAGGGTTACTCTCTTTTCTCTTTTAGTTCATTCTAATGAACTCTGATCTATTCTCTTACAAAGTGAACTGTTACCTTTAAAATTACCACAGCTGACATTGGCAGGACTTGGAAAACCCAAATTCGGGTTGGAGAGTTAAAAGGCCTTTGTTTCTACCTTATATTATCTCCCTTATTTAATTATACTGTCACGAACAAATTTCTATCTCCAAAATCCTGACCACACTTCAAACCACAATAATTATAATTTGAATTAATGAAGAACTTGTAGATGTTGTCCTTACTAGAATAATCACTCTTAAAATTTCCAATGAACTAGAAGTTATTCTATTATGGCTAAATTTCCTTGTAAACTTTCAGGGAAAATCTGCTTTTTTTGCCTTTTTGTTTTGGTTTGGTTGTTTTTTGGTTGGGTTTTTTTTGTCACTGGAGCCACATACAGGTTTTGGACATTCTCTCACATGAGATGTATTTCAGGTTTATTGTTCTGTGCAGGCCACAGCCATGAACACACAGAACAGAACCCAGAGATTTCACAGATTTGCTACCCAAGATATTTTACACCACTAGTGAATTGTTTCTACCAGAAATAAAATGTCTTTTACCAGTTTGACACCACCATTATGAACATTTCCACAAACATTCAGCAGCAGCAATAGAAATCTGGGTTTGAAGAACTAAGGGTTGACTTGGAACTGGTGAACATCTGTTTATTTGGGGCATTTTCTGTTCTGAAAACCCCTGGTTTCCATGATCTCCAGAAGTCCCTGTTTGTGTTCAGAGCATGTAAGAACAACTTTTCCCCAGCCCCACACATCAGCTTTGCTCCCTGTATTGCAAACACTAAATTTAGCAGCTATGAGCTCACGTGGAGATGGAAAGGTGACACAAGCACAGTGACGCCTGCAGGAAACATAGATTAGGGAGTATTTATAGGCCAAAAAAACCCAATAAACCTTTGCCAGTATTGCCTGACCCACGAGGGAAGGACAAACCTGAAATCTCTTTGTCCATGTGTTATTTCCACACATAAACTGAAATAAATTCTACCCCTGCAGTACCCAATTACCATGGAAAATACAAAATGCACTGCTGATACAATGGCTCTGCTATGTGAGAAATATTAAAAAGATCAGAAATACAGAAATAAAACACCTACATGACAGAACTCCCATTGCAAGGAATGGTAGTGGTGATTGACACAGGGAGTATTCACACAGCTCAACATAGAGCCATAAAAATTACAAGAGAAAGAGCTCCTAAATTAGGTATTTAAGCCTGCAGGTAAAAAGGTAAATATTCTATTCCCTCTTAATGTCACCTTCCTTTGAGTCAATATTGATTCAAGCTTCCTATCACAACTGTATTGTTTTTATAAAATAAAGCCAGACCTGGAGTTAATCACAACCAGGCTTTCGAAACCTGAAGAAGAAATGTCATGAACAATTGAAACACCCAAAGATTCCACAAAACTCAGTTTGTGCTGGGTTTCCATCACTTAGTTATCCCTCATTTGCCGGTAGGAACCGATGTGTAACGTTACTGGGCACTCTCCAACAGCTTCCATGGGATGCAAACAGTAAATGTCAGCTCCCTCTTTTCCTTCAGGACAGCAGGGCAGGATCCTCCAGTCATCCCACCTTGTTCCCAGGTGTGTCACCCCAGTAGAGGAGCTCCTGGACCCCACCTGGGCAGATAAAGAGCAAGCTTCTGATCGGAAAACCAAAGCCCAGCTGAGCTGTTCTGCAAACCTTCCAGTGGAGCACATGGCACAGCCAACCTCTGCTTTGTTCAACCACAGTTACAGGGTGAGGTCTCAACCCCTCATGTGAGGTTGTGCTTTGGATTTAACCACTGCAGGACAGAAAGAAAATGTGACAGAGGCAACTTACCTTCTCACTCTTGGGGACTTTTGTTCAAGCAGAAACAGGATTTCTCCAAAGCACTAGAAGGCCAAATGCTCTTTTCTTCACCCATGTGAGGGAAGAGATGACATTTGAGATTTTTGGACTAAAGAAAGCAGAATTTACCTAAAGGCACCCACTTGAAAAGCTGTTAAGCTGTTCCTCCTCCCACAGAACCTTTTCTCACTTAAGGTTCTCCATCCACCTGCAGCAGACCCTCACCTCATTTAAATCACCGTAGTCCCTACAAACATCACCTGAGCTGATATAAATCACCATAGTCCATATAAACACATAGGATTCTGAATTTTCTAACAAGTGCAGATCTGCCAAAAAACTTACCCCACTTTAAATCTTGTCCTGGAAAACTCAGGAATGATTTGGAAAATTTGTTAGATGAAGGTGTTTAACAATGTCTAAATAAGTTTAAAATCTGTGCTTTGAAAAACAATTCCCAATCAAAAGTAGAGTTTGACAATGACCTTTGGTGAGAAGAGTTCATAATTCCATTGGCTGAGTTACCTGGGAGATTCTCTCCCCTGTACCTTTAAAACTGTGGGATTTCTGCCCCTATACACCATTAGCTGAAGAGCTACAAAATATTTAAATGTTGGCAATGACATGAAGGAAACAAAACCAATCAGATTTAGCACCCAGGGCAGCCCAGAGGGCAGTGGCAGCTTTCAGAACTGAGACAATGAACTTCTAGAATTTTACTGTTTAAACTGCACAGGGAGTTCTTGTGGGTCTCTGTCGTCTCTTAATCAAATATAAGCTTTTTCTGGCTCATTACTGCCAATTAGGAAAGATTTGCCTTTAAAAATTTATTGAATGCTGATAGAGAGCAACACAAGCTCCTATGAAGTACAATATTAGATGTCAGACTCTTGAGTAAACTCAGAGAATGCATAAACAAGAGTAAATATTCAAGTTTTCCATCAACTGTGCGAGATCATCAGAGCCTCTACACTTTGCTTATCATTGTGGAGGCATTTTCTTCTACCCACAGGTTCAGGGCTCTTACCTGGACTCCTTTCTGTAGGAACCCAGGAGCACACAAGGGACCTAGGGGGGTTCCCCTTAATTGCTGGAGTCATCATCACCATTTAAAATCAACCTCCAATAAACTTCACCCAGTGTCACAGAATCATGGAATAGCTTAGATTAAGAAGGACCTTAAAGCCCATCCAGTGCCACCCCTGCCATTGGCAGGGACACCTTCCACTGTCCCAGGCTGCTCCAAGCCCCAATGTCCAGCCTGCCCTTGGGCACTGCCAGGGATCCAGGGGCAGCCACAGCTGCTCTGGGCACCCTGTGCCAGGGCCTGCCCACCCTGCCAGGGAACAATTCCTGCCCAAGATCCCATCCAGCCCTGCCCTCTGGCAGTGGGAGCCATTCCCTGTGTCATGTGACCCTTTGCAGGTTCCTGTAAGGGTCCATCAGGCCTGCCTGGCACAGGGTATTTTTCTGATTTGGCTGCCTTGCTCCCCTGTCCTAATACAAAACACCTTCCTTAAAATACCTGTAACCCTAAAATCCTTAAAGGCAGATTTTGTTCTTTCATGTTCCCATGGACAAGCTTCACTGTCCCATTAACAGCATTGTTTCATTTTCTAATGATCTTTCTTCCATGGAGGGTTTTTTGTTGCTGTTGGGTTTGTTTTGGTTTAAAAAACAAAACCCAAGCCCAGTTACAGTTATGACTAAATATCATAAAACTGGTCTTGTTTCTGGCATTTAAAGTGGTCAGGTTAACATAAAGTACAGCCTGCTGAAGCACATTGTGTCTGAAGGACCCCCAGTGTGCACAGCTCGGGCTTTTAGCACACAAATTCTTAAATTCACATAGAATTATTTTATTTGCACAGCAGCTTTGACATCTTAGACTGGATTTTATTGCTGTATAACAGTTTCACAGACAGTTGACCAATTAGTTCCCAGATAACCAGAGAAAAAAGCTTTCCTGTTTTTTCCCCCCGCAAACATCTTTTTATTCCCCCAGCCCTCCCCAGTCCATGACTTTTAGAATTCCCATTAAAAGGAATAACTCGGGAACTTTCTGAGAATCTATTTTCCATTAAAAAATTAAAAAATACTGTGGGGAAAAAAAAAGCCCACAATATTTTTAAAAATCACATTTGAAGAAATATAACCTAGAACTGTAGTTATGAACACCACTTTTGTCTGTAAAATTCTTCAGGCTCAAGGAAACTTCCAGGCAGAAGTTAAGGCCAGAACAAGACCTAGCAGCCCAGCAGATAGGTCAGGACATGACCATGCTTCCTGAATGGAATTAGTAGCAGCATTCTAACATTTGAAGCCTCAATCAGTGGGTTTATTGACTTTCTGTGGCTTTTATTATCTGCCTTTTCACTGACAGATAAATGAAATTAAAGGCTTATTTTATCTTGATGTAGAATAAAAACAATTTAAGGCTTATCAGAAATCTTGGGTTTCAGCCATCAAGTATTCTCTCTGAATTAGCTGCTGACAGGAGGGTCTGAGTATTACTTATCATCTTTACACTTTTTAAAGTTAACTCTTTCTACAAAAATATTGTCATAAACCAAACAACCAAAACAAAATAATAAAAATTTAAAAATCCAAACTCCTTATGTATATATGATTAATCTGCATACACATCCTCAAATCCTCACTGGAAAAAAAAAATAATTAAATCTTCCTAACTTAGAAAAGCAGTGCCAGCAATGCTGATCAACACATGTGCAGCTGTGTAGTGCTTCCTCATAAGGGCCATTTCCAAAATCAAATCCATGCCATGAGCTGAACCAAGGAGTTTCTTTCCTTTTATCCAACATTATCACCCTCCCAATATTAGTGACAAGTCATATAAAGATTCCTGGCAACATTAAAGGGCTTCTCAAGAGCAGCCCTCAATTTATAAGAGCATTAAGTTGATCTTTAGAGTGTTTGTGGAGTGCAAATGCAAATGGGGCTGTTGTTAATGTCCCATATTTCAGCCGGCAGCCCCAGCCCAAGGATTTCCTGTGCCACACAAACACTCTGCGCTAATGAAAATGAGGCAGAGGAAGCTCATAAGTCTCTTGTTTGTGTTCTAGCATGAAACCAACTCTCAGGATTTGCAAAACCCTCAGAAGCCAGCTACTAAGATGTATTTATTATCAAGGAGCGTTATTTGTTCCATAATTTAACACTGAAGCTGCATTTCTAAGGGCAAATCCTGTTTTTTGAGCGGTTGCCTCCTCTGCTGTAGCCCCTCTAAAAGGGAATCTGTTTCTCTGAAGTGTCACATCCCACAGCACAGCTGGGATGAAAACCTCCCTGACATTCTTAGGAAAAACAGAAAAAGCAAAGAAGGGGGTGAAAATCCCTACTAAAAGGTTCCTTATCTACATAAAAAAATAATATACGTGGCCTGAAAAACCTTATGTGTCTATACAAATCCTTCTGTACAGCTCCAGCCCTCTTCAGATACACCTGGAGCTCCAAGGAAAAGACTTTCTAATATTGAAACATTGATTTGGAGAATTGTCAGGGGCTGACCAAAGCAGGCTGCAAAGGGTAGGGATTCAACTGCCCTCAAATTCATAACAATGGGTAAGGCTGGTTACCTTGACCATTTTGAGGTTTTTACTATTTTTTTTAATTCTCTTTCAAGCAATGACTGTTCCATTGAGCAGTAGCTGGAAATTCGAAAAGTACACAAGAAATAATCTCCTACATGTACAGGAACACCCAGCTCTGGCTGCAGATGTCTCCCCCCACATTCCCTGGGACTCCTCCTCAGTAGGCTTGTACAGGCTTTAAATAGAAGAAGCAATATTGTCCTCCAAACCAATTTTAGCTACAAAATTTTCCACAGTTTCCTGACTACTCTCTGCCTAATCTGCACCCTGTGTTGAGCTAGTGATTCAGTTCATACCTCCCAGGGTACAGAAGAGAAAACCTTGTTGTGGAATCAGAGATGGATATGCATTTCTAAGGAGTTTATTATATTCAGAAGGAAAAAAATGTCATCCTTTAAGCCATCCTTTGATCAATTTATTCTCCAAGCACTCTGAGTAAATTTATCTGACCTTCCTGTTAATTTTGTCAAACAATATTTTCGTCTGACAATGGCTTCTCTCTTCTGATTATTTCATCCTCTGGAGTTGGATCTTGTGATCTTCCTGCAGAGAGGTCTCATATGGGATTCTGAGAGTGTTTGTCCCTACAGGCATTCCAGAATTCTACTTAAAATAAAAGGAGAAGCTGCATCACAAACATTACCATAGAAACAAAGTGTCACAGACAGAGTTATTAGTGAGAATGAATAGGAAAATCTAATTCATAAAGATAACTCCCGGTCTTCAGTCTGTAACAGACACAATTTTAATAGAATAGAAACAGCTTTTATTAAGCACTGAACAAACCATCAAAAAATATTACTACGTCCTTTATTTAAACAGGGGCCACCATAACTGAGATGAGGCTCAAATAAAGAGCCTGACTCTACAACCTTCATAGACATTCAGGAACACCCTCCTGCTTGAATTTGTCACATCTTTCCACATCAGGCCTGATTTCCTTTTGCCCAACCACCCCACCATTGTCTCCATGGCATCCTCTCCATTCACTGCAGATGAAAATGTGATCCCAATAAGTCACCAGGACTAGGAGCAGCAGACCTTATCTAGAAGCTATTTTTCAGCAAGACAGCACTGTGCTCTTTTTGTTTTAATCTCCTTTGGTATATTAAAAAATATCCTGCTTTCCTCAAGGAGGAGAAACAACTCCTACCCCATAACAGTATCAGATGCAGACGTGTCCAAATTAAGGGCCCAGGAGCTGTGATGGAGCTTTGACCTTCCCCTGCAGCTGCTCCCATCTGCAGCTTCAGAGAAACAACAGCTCGAAGGAAGAACTATGAGCAAGACTCAGACTAAATTCTCTTCTTGTTTCAGATTGTGCTCTGCCTTGAACATCTTCAGGATGCCATAAATTCATCCTAATAATCACCTTGCCCCTGAGCCTTGCTGCAAATTCCAGGAAGCTCCACATTGCCAGTCCTCTGCAGGGGCTGTACTTCATTCCTTCAGCATCCTGCTGTTGACCTTGATGTGCTGGTAACTGATTTCCAAACCCACTAAATGATGATTTTTTTCTTATAACTGGGCCTTTAAAACTTGAATTTCCAAACTAAACTACTATCTTGGCGTGACTGTGATAATATATTTAAAAATCAGAATAAATCAAATCCACAACAGAAATGTTCTCATTTTACTTTTTTTGTGCTGACACAGTCAATTTTAACTTGGGAACGAACTTTTGAAAGAGTCTTTAATGGGCCAGAAAGCTCAGCTGTGGATTGAGTTTCTCTGAATGCATTAGATACATACAGATTAATATATACTAGATATATAATATAGATTTACCACGTCTTAAGTATTTAATTACTTCAAATCATTGGCAAAAAAACCATTCAACTTCTCAATAACAGCACAACTAAAAAATCTCTCTGATTTAACCATAACAATGGACAAATCTTTCTGTTCTCATCCACTGCTGAACAAGTGTATTCATTCTCTGGTTTTATCATTGGATAAAGGAAAAAAAATATGAAGAAACCAAGGCAAAAAGAGCAATATGCTCTACTTTCTACTTTGGGGAAAGGTCATTCTTGGGAAAGGTCATTCTTCAATCTTGACCACTTCAAATTTGCATTTATACTTTAATCTTTTACTCTTGGAGCTTCTTTTCAAATAATACTTGTTTGGTACAAGCAAGTTTCAAAAGAAGGCAAAATGAAGATGAGATCATAATGGCTCCAATTTCATCCCACAATGGCCCCCATAACTTGTAATCCCTCAGACACTGTCATTTCAAGGTGCTCAGAAATACGAACAGGGAGAGCCAAAAGAATTTTTTACTCCCTCACCAGCCCTTGGTTTGATCATCATTGTCCCAGAAGACAACACCCTGTAAAGCCCATTTTCCTTTTGGGAGCCTGCAAGTTCAGGACTCTTTAGTAAAAGGGAGGCAACTGAGGCCCTGATCCTTCAAATCTTTCTCCAGACTGGCTCTTTTAGTACCTCCTGCTATGTGAAGTTATAAACAGAGATGAGTTCTCCAAACCCTTTATTGTAGCAACACTTCCACAGTGATTTAAAAATAAAATAAAGATCACAAAAGTTCCCAAGTAAAACACAGATGTGCAATACCCAAATTCTTGTATAATCTTGAAGCGACTGGGAATGAAATCTTTATCACTCTCTCTAAGATCTTGTATAACATTGCTAGTTTTGGCAGAGGGCCCAATTAGATTTTTCTCCCACTCCTGCTGAGGGCACAGCAATGGAAACCTCAAGGGCTGGGACAGAGAAGACACACTGCCCTGACCCTGTTTGCAGTGCCCAGAGATCTACCTCATCATCAACTCTCTAAAACTGATCAGCAGACAGAAAAAAATCATGTATAAAATATGAGAACAGAACAAAGTGATGCTTTTGAGATGAAACATATTTATGCTATAGATGTGTGAAGCACCACTGATAATGGTGTTTTTTTTCCTTTTCCTTCATAGCTATATGTATTCATATATTTAAAATCTGAGCAAACTGAGGAACAACTGGGTCATTAAAGAGGATCAGTGTTCATTGAGCAGGAATAGCCTGAGATCTTTGGACATTGCAGCAGCCAGACTGCAGGACATCTGACCCAGCAAGAGCTCCCTGATGTGCTAATTGGGGATGGGACTGCAGCAGGGCTCCCAGGATGTTCCATCTGCTGGGTTAAACCCATCCAGCCCTGGCAGACAGGCTCTGTCCCCTCTGTGTCCCCTCCCCACCCTGGGGTGGCACAGCAGGATTGACACCACCCCAGGGGGACACCAAATCCAAACCAGCTCTGGGGAAAAGATATAATTATGAATGTCAGGGTCTGCTCTTCCACCTGGGGAGTCCCCAGCACAGCAGGGCTTTAATCCCACTGGGGTCAGCAGTTCAGGGAGCACAGCTTTCCTGATTTCTGCAAGAAAAAGAAAGTGGGGAAGTGAAAATGAAAAAAAAGCAACTTTCTGATTCCTTACCATATTGCCAAGGAATTTTTAATGGCTAAATGTTGAGTTTTTTCTCTGTGCCACAGTGCTCACTCCACATTTGCCTTCCTTTAAAAAGCTGGGAAAGACAATTTTATTACTATTTCTTAAGACTTTAAGTCATAGAAGAAAACTCACATCAAAGTTTCATAAATCCATATGATATTTTGAACAAAACCCTCAGATTTTATGCCATTCCCTGTCATTTATGTTGTCAGATGTAGCGTGGCATTAGGCTTAAAAGGTAGACAACACAGGCAGCACAGGAAGAAAGAAAAGCAATTAAATTTTGTGTGTTTACAAGTGCAAGTGTGCTGTAAATAACCACGTAAAGGAGATCTTGCTGTGGGTAGGTGGGATCTGAATATTGAGAGCTAACTGGAAGGAATGGCAATCAGTAACAGACTGCAGAGCTGGAACGAGAGAAAAGTAGATTTAGCCAAGTGGGGGGATGCAGAAAAATAATAAAAATGAGAAAAGCAACAAAAAGTAAAGAAGCACTAATGAGATGGATTGGCGAAAGTAGAAGGTGATAGGGCAAGAGAAGAGATCATAATTCTGTGTTTTTCCTGCTCCCCTGGATTTCCTCTACCTTTGTTTTGATATTCTGCAAATGTTTGATTCCTCATTTATTGTCAGGTGCAGAGTCATCTCCACACTGCCAGCACTGACCCTGGAATAGCCAGGCTGGGGGAGCTCCCAGTTTTAATCTCCAGTGGGAGAACTGAGCACACCCCCTGCCAGGCCTGAGGAGCAGAGCAAAGCCCCCACTGCTGTGTCCTGCCCAGGGCTCAGGGATCCCCACCCAGCTCTGGGGCATCTCCTCCTAAGGCTCCTCATCCAGAGATATTCCTTTCTCCCAGGCCATGCCCAGTGACCAAGATCCTGTTACCTTGCCAGTCTCCAGCAGTGGGAATGTCAGGATGCAAAAATGTACAAACATCAGGATGTAAATATATACAAATGTCAGGATGTAAATATGTACCCACAGCAGTGTGTAATCCTGACAGGATTCCTGTGAAACCCTAAAGGCTTCCAAGTCCCAGCATACTTGAGTCCAATCTTTCTGTCATTTCCATTCCTCTCTCCCTTTGAGGAAGACAGCATCTGATCAGGGATGAGAGTGGCCTTTTTAAGTGTAAGGAAAATATAAAGTAATATGAAATAACCAATGCCAAAATGAGCCAGACTGCAAATTCTGTCCTCTTAGTCTGGCTTGGCATTTAGAGATAATACAATAACACAAACAGCATTCATTGCTAAATGTTTTGTCAGTAGACTTATTTAAAATGATCACTTTTTTTTTTTAATACTCATAAAGATTTTCATAGCATAAAACACCCTTCCAGTTCTACTCCAATCTTACACTGCCTGATAAAAAATCTCACCACGAGAGAGCTGGCCATAGCTCATTCTCTAATCATTGCCTGGCATTAAGAGTTGTGAGGAATCAATTATAATCACTGTTAAATAACAGGGTCACCATCCATATGCTCAGAGCCTTGACAGAAATGTGTTAAGAGCTCAATTGTTAAATATCATTTCATAAAGATATCTTTCCCGTGATCTGTATAGATGTGAGAAGATGAAGGAGGAAGGAAAATAATTGCTGTATGAAAGTGTAAAACGATGAATAAAAATTAGGTTTATTTAACAAGACTCAACATGGCATCATCCCTGCAATTAAGGTATTGTCCACAGGTGAAGAGAGAAGATCACTGGAAGCTTTGCAGTCCATCTGAGGAGGATGCAAATACAAATAATACAGCAATTTTGGGGTCCAGCATAAACACCCAGTAGTGTTTAAAGCATCAAGTTTGGGCTGGTTCAGCTTCATGGACAACTGTCTATTTGGTCATTTAAACTTGAGCTTTTATTTTCTAAAGTTTCATTAAAATATAGACTGTTCTTACCCTATAATTGCACACAAATATCAACTGCTGCTTAATAAAAAGGGCAGCAGAGAAGTACAAAACAATTTTGTCCTTTTCCCTCTCTTACCCTCCCTCCTCACCCTCTGTCTTGTGTTACATTTGCTGTTGTCTACTCACAGACATCAGGCTCTAATCTTCTCCCCTCTGGAAAACTCACCCTGAAATCCATATGATTTCACTGCTAAATGCTGGTTTAGTTCATCCTACTGTTTACAAAGCCCTCAAGAAAGGCCATCTGACAATAATTCTACAGTACAAAAAACTGTGCCAGGTGCCAACAGTACCATCACTAGGAAAATAAATCAGGTTATTTCGATAGCCATCTTAGACTTTTGCTAATATTCTATTAGAAATTTGAAGCCTTGAACCTGTCTGCATCTAAGAATGCACCTCCACCATACTGTGTGAATTGTTGGCAGATTTGGGGGCTCTTGGGGCTTGGTTTTAGATCTCCAACTACATATACAGATTATGAACTGAGCCAGTGGCAATAAAAGAAGTCCCATACTTTAAGGAACAGGAATTCCCTGTATGTCTGCATGGACAGCTGACCCCCAGGTAGCATGAGAAAGCCTGGATCATAAGGGTGGTTTCTTTTTCTGCCACCCCAGTAAATATTTTTCTTCAATATATGCCCTAGTACATCCACACTGAGCGTTTCCCCCCTGCCTGGTGTTATACTGATGCCATAGCTCACACACACAGCTCCTGCTCAAACTCAGCTCCTTGCTTTTCTGAGGCATCCTCTGAAGAGAAATCCCAGTTCAGAACAACCTAAAGGTGCTTTCTCACACTCTTAAATGACAGAAATACTTCCCTCAGCTCTGCCACTCCACTCCCACATACATTCTTGATGTCTTGAGCCACAACTTCATTTATAGAAGAGCCCACCCTCCAAAGCTGGCAATTTAATTGTGAATAGCAGCACCAAACATCTTCTGAGAAAAGCAGGGCTGAACCAGCAGACATTGTCGTCTTCCAATTCTGCCTCTTGAACAATCAGGATCTGGAAGCACTAATTCACACAAGCTCCTGCTGCACGAAGGAACAGCAGGATACTTCTGTGCTGGCTGGAATCTCAGGATGGAGGCTTTGTTTGGGTTTATTCTGCAAAGGAACTCTGCACCCTGGGTGTGTGAGAGCCACTGGGGCAGTGAAATGTCCTGTGCTACAAGAGGCACCAGGTGAGCCAGGAGGCAGGGGAGAGATGTCACCAGAGCCACAGCTAAAGCACTTAGGGCTTGGTTTCTTTGGATTTCTTTCCAGCCATCTGCATCTCATCTCTACAGACAAGAACTGTCTCATCTGCCCTTGACAAGACATAAATTAAGACACACTGCAAACACACGTTCTATTTAAACAATGGCAGAGATTCTCATTTCAAAGGACAGTCCAAAGCCATCCTCCCTTACAAAACATTACCATATGCTTCTTAAGTGCTCCTGAAATAAAATTTGTATCACCACGGTCATGTAGCGTTACTCTGCCTGCAAAAGCTGCTCTCAGCTGCCTCCCAGTTGAGGCTTGAACCAGAATTTCCTTGCTGCAAATGTTTTCTCTCTAGAATGGATGATTTTACCTCTCACTCCTGAAAATTACACAACAATCTAAAAACATGCTCCACTCCTGTTTGTTTTGTAAGAATCTTTTACACCAGCCCTCCTTCCAAAGAAGAAAGCTGCAAAATTCAAAAAATAAGTACAAGGTTTGATTTTTCATTGACCTTAAAAATAGTATTATTTCTAGCATGCTTAAAAGCACTGAATTAGTGGAACAAAAATGAAGGAATTATGTGCATATTATAATTTTTTGTTTACAAGCCCTAATTAATAACAGCAAATCTTGACAAGTTAGTGTGTCTCAGCTTGCAGAGCTCCTGACCTTTGCCTTGCAAGGTCAGAACCAGCATCCCCAGAAGAACATAAGCTTTTGTATTTGGCTTTAAATTACCCAGTGTTTCACCTTTCCAGGATACAGCTGGCTTGATTAAATAAAGGTATTCATATTCATAATATTACTTTAAGAGGCAGGGATAAACCAAACCATTTCTATAATTTCAGACCAGTCTCTATTCTACTGAAATTCCAATTATAGCTCATGTGGGCTTGAATTAAACTTCTATTTCCCCATCAGCTCTTTAGGAGAGATTCTGTTTCCATATGTTGCAGAATAACGCACCTATAATTGGTTTAAATCTTAAATAAATAAGCTTAATTTCAGAGTCTCAAAAGCAAGCAAGAGCACATTATTTACCACATTGTTCAGCAATAAGTGGAATAAGCTCAGATTCTGGTTACAGATTTAGAATTCTGACAATTCTATAAAAGAATAGGATATTCACTTAAAGTAGGTGATTCCCCTTGGTTTTTGTGCCAAATATCAATATGGAGCAGACCTGCTACAAAACCTGCAATGCTGAGCAGAGATCCCCCCAAATTTAGGTTTAATCACACTTGAGTGATTGAAACCACTTTGAATGGTTGAAAAAGAGCCTTGCCATTTAAATGTGGTAAAAAGGAGGGGGACAAGGGAGAAGGAGCAGTTGATAAATACAAAAGTTTATAGTTACATAGTTAAGGCAGCATCAGTTTGGGAACAGAAAATCATATTTCTCTAGAAACAGAGTGATTTTGTGCTGCAGATTCAGCTTGGATGGGGGGGTTCTGGAGGAGTCAGAGTTAACAAACAGGAGTCTTTCATTGGGAGGAAAAGACATGGAGCCTTAGGAGCTCAGGACATGAGAACTACTCTCCTTTATCTACCACACACCCCATGGATTTCTGCAGATCCACATAAAACTCCTGCATTTCCTGAGCTGCTCCACTGCCGGGGCTCTGCCCATATTGATTAGGGATAAAACCTTGCAAGGACAGCCAGCAGAATTCAGCAAACGTAAATCATATCAGCAGGACTGCTTCTGATCCAGTGGAAAGATTCCTACTGAGCCCATTTTGTCTCTCATAAGGCCCTGTGTCAGCCAGAAAAGGCCCTGATTTCATACTCACATAATGAATAAACACATCAAATTCAGTCCTTCGTGGGGCAAAGCTGCTGCCTCAGCACACCTTTCCTGTACCAGAATCTGGGGTGATAAATTTATATTCGGAAGTGGTTTTTCCTAAGTAGCCATTGTGTAAAAACACCACCAACATCTGGAATATTTAATTGTCATCACGTTGGTCCATAAAGTCCCTGGAATGCCAAGGTTCAATTTCAAACATATCAGCACAACAAGTGAAAAAGTTTATTCCAAACTTGACTGGTGAGCAGACCACGGTTTTGAGGACACTCCAAACAGCAGAATGAAGGTCTCAGAGATGCTGGAGTGTTCCATTTCCAAAGGGAACATTCCTAATGAGCTGTTCTCCTCAGGAGCATACTCAGAACAAGCCCAGAAGAGGGGAAGACTCTACCACGCTTCCTAAGTGTCCACTCAGAAACACAAACAGCTCTTCCTTTAATGATAATGACCTCGACTCA
>VYXD01000334.1:230095-284510 GCA_013397195.1 Hylia prasina | reverse complement strand
ATATTTAAGCAAGGCACCAGATAGAACAAATAACTGCTCATCTTGCTGGGAACTTAAATATCCAGTCCTCTGCCTTTTCTAATCTGAGCTCACTATTTTGCAGTAAAACAACTTAGTTTCATCTTTATCCTTTTAGTCCAGATGGATTGCAGGCTTGGCTAACAACATAAACTTGGTTAATCAACTTTCATGCCATATTTATGTTGCAACAGGGAGATTTTACTGCAGTTTACCAGTGCATACTGTGGAGCACAGCCAGTGCTTTATGTACCCTTCAAATTGCAAGCTGCAGTCCACTTTGCCATCAGTGACCCCAAATCTGCTACTGACAACCAGTTCTTGTCTTTGCTGAATACAGATTCAGTTAAATTTAATTAAAAGAAAACAAAATGAAAAAAAAAAACAACACAAACAAACAAAAAAAACCAAAACCAAACAAAAACAAAACAAAACAAAAAAACACCCAAGACAAACAAATAAACCAAAAACCCAACCCCACCACTCCAGGAATTATATTTCACTTATGAAAATTGTGAATTTTCAAACCTACCATTTTCTTGTGACAGAGAAACCAGCTAAAAGTCAAGAGATGTGTATTTCCTAATTCATTTGTTTTGCCGTCACTACCCCATCATTTGAGCAAGTTTTTGGCCAAATAAAGAACTCCCTTTTACAGAAGGTGCAGCGTAGCTCTGACTGTTTGTCGTGTTTTGATGGTGCTGCCTTGGTTTTACTGGAGTTATTTTCCCCAGCAAGCTGAAGGGCTTGCAAGGCAAAAAAACACCTGTCAAAATCTTCTCTGGCATCCTGTGCTTCCTAAATCACTCGTGGACATTTATGGCAGCAAGGAACTTGGTAATTAAAACTCACATTCTATGGCTATTCAGAAAAGTCAAGGCTCTGATACAAACGACAATTAACAGCCCATTTTTGAACCACACCAATTACACAGAGCTGGCAATTAACATTATTACTCATAAATTATGATGGGGAATGTGTTTTGCCTAACATGAGCAAGGAGGAGAAGAAGGGGGAATTACTCATGTTCCAGTTTTGTTGCTCCCCCATCAGCCAGGCCTTGGCACCAGCCCAGTTCTTCACATTCCAAAGGCCACTCCAGTGGGATTTGACCAATTCACTCCAATCGAATTTGCTCTCAATGGCCCTTTTCACCCACACATGAAACCTGCACAGCACCAACCTCTCCCAAATGCTGTTTCGGTTTGTTTTCCTTACTTTTTTATTATTATTATTTTTAATAGGATTTTTACGTTTAGCATGGTTTTGTATTTCTCCTTTTTTTTTTCTTACAATGCAGCTTAGCATAAATTTAGTTCCTATGGAGATTCTATGTAGCATATAACTTTGATGATATTTAGATTAATAACAGAAAAATATTTGAAGCTTTAATGCAATACAAAGTTATTTATTATAAACCAGACATAGTTTATTTCATTAGCTTGAAATACAGAGGCAATTGATACCTGCCACCATGGGCACTGCAGATTTTTCTCCACGAAAGAAGCATTCTGCCATTCACAATGATAAAATAAAACTAGCATCCTCTTTATAGTTTAAAAATAGTTGTAGCATGGAAGGCTATGCATTCATAATCAGGACTAAGTATTATTTGCAGGTATTCTAGATTAATTTGATTTTAAGGAAAATAGGAAGGCACAAAAACCCGAAAAATTCGGGGTGGTAGCATCATCTGAATTGTCTGAAAATCTAGAACTCCAGTGGGCTCCAGCAGCAGGAGTTTAGCAGAGAGCAGAGAATTACAATGGACTTTTAGTCACATGGTTCTGAACCGTGAGAGAGAGAGATACACTCTTATCTACAAATTGCTCAAACCTCCTCCTACAGTAGCAGTTCCTGAAATTTCATTTTCCTATTCTTTTCCTTCCTCCATCAATTTCTAATGTTGCACTTTTTAAAGCCAGCCGAGGCCAGGTCATAGTGTCTCACAAGCTAATACGGAATTTCGAATATTTTAATGTCACAACAAATTTTGGCTGTTCATATTTCAAAGATGCACCCATTTATACCAAACCAGTCATTTTCATACCTAGACTACTTTTACTCTATTATGTTATGTTTCAGCTAATACCATTAAAGTGAAATTCATTTCTTTATAAAGCCTTTTAAAAAACTCAGTTGAAAAATATGTTTCTTAGAGTAAGAGTCCAGTCTAAGTAACAAACCCAGCTGCTGCTGGTGCCTCCTTGGTGCAGGTTCTCAGGCTGACAGGGTGTTCAGAAGTGCTACAATTTTGAGGAATTTTGCAGTCATTTTGGGACAATAGCACAATGTCAAAACCCTATGACATAAGCAATAACCCTGGAAAGTGATAAAAGGATGAAAGCAGTGTTGATTTAATCAAGGAGAAAGGTTTCTGCTTTGCAGAAATGCAGTGTTGAGCCCAGAGGTGATTTGTTCAAGGCAGACAGCCAGGACACTGGGACTGGCTGAAGGCACAGCCCTGCTCCCCTCTTTAGCTGTGACTCAGGGAAAGGATCACAAATCTTCACCACAGGCAGGGAAAATCTCCACTTCAGCATGCTTGTGTGATTAGCTCAGGACCAAAACAAGAACATTAAATATGCATTTATTACTAATACAAGAGGTGCTTTTATCAGAGTTTAAGAGACAATTCCAGAAGAAGTTGGACACCACATCCAAAGCAGTACCTTTGTTCCAGGGTATGAAGCCACACCAGTTCAGCCCCAAACAGGAACAAGATTATTAAATATTTCCTCAAATTCCTTACCTTCCCTGCCAGCCACACTGTCCTGCTTTCACTGATTCTATCACTGATTCTTTCTTCCCCCTCTGGAGTTCCACTCTTCTTCTGTGTCTCTCATTAAAAACACAACAACCAAAAAAATCACTGTTTCTTAATTGAAAACATGCTATTTCCACATCATTTCATATTTCCACCTCATAACAAACATGAGCATTGCTCTCCTCCTTTTGGCTTTGGTTGAGAACAAAGAACCTGAATTTGGGCAAACTCAGCCCAAGACATCTCAGGGACAACCTAAATGTTATTAGTGTACCCTTGCTAAAATTAGCAGCATAATTGTGGTTCAGCAAGGACTCACCTTCACCTCTGAAAATATTCTCTTTAGATTCATCTGATCCTTGTTCGTGAAAGTGAAAAAATCACCTACATGCTCTTTTTGGGAGCTGCTCAGTGTTTGGGGAGCTGGTCAGAGACTCCCAAATCCAGACCAGCAATATTTCCAAAACCAGGACCTGCAGAATTGTTCAGCCTTTGATAGAGAGACATCCTTGCTGTCAGTTTTTATTTTCTACTGATCCATTAATGCTAAGAAATCCTATTAGAAATAATGGAAGATACTGCCTTGCAAAGCCCTGTTTTCTTATGCTCCAACATCTTCATTTCCGCAACTGCCTAATTGCATAATTTCATACCAAATTCTTTACAACCTTCCTGTAGTAAGAATTCTCTGCTCCTCTATAAATGGAAGTCCTGGATTTAATCAATATTGAAGAGAATAAGTTCCCTCATAGCTTGGTAAGGAATGAGAAGCCCTGGTTTAAAGTTTCAGCCATGAAGAATGGCAAATGGCAGGACAGAAACCCAAAAGCTGCATCTACAAGCCTTAGTGGAATAGACAGTCTCTTCTGCTAAAAATCACTTCTCTAGAACTGAACCAGTAAGAGCTGTCTTCAGTACTGTGTATATTTTAAACTTTCATTGTTTTTGTCATTTCTTTGACATTTTTATTAGTTCTGCTGAAATATTTCTATTGTCATGAAGAATATAAAATAATACTTTATAATATAATATAATACTTTGTGTATCTGAATGGGAAAGGAGAGGTACAGAGCTTTCCAAATCACATCTACATCTATGGAACTTCTGATTTTGTAACATGAAGAGAAAACCCAAACTGTAAATTTACAAGGGTTTCTCCAGTGATCCTCATCCAGCTTTGCACCACATAACTAGAATGATGAAAAAATCAAAACCTTAACTCATACGCCCAGGCTCCATCACATTAACTATCAGTCATACAAGGGGGGAACTTGAGCTTTTTGAGCCAGACAACACTACAGATACATTTTCTTTAAAATATCCTCTGTGAGGCTACATGCAAAGATCTCCCCTGAAATCACAGGAATTCTGCTATGGCTTCAGACCAGCCTGAGGGTTGAACTTTTTAATGGCAGAAAAATGCAGAAGAATAAAAGCAAATGTGATTTGATTCATCTGGGCATCAAACCCACGGCCCCTACGTGTCTGGGTGCAGTTTGCTGCACAGGCACACACAGAGCCTGAGATTTGGATCAGCAGGTTTAGCAGCTCATAAGGAAAGAGAATTAGAACCAGAAAAAAACCTACTCCTCCCTAGAGCTGAGGACTGAGCACAACATTTTGGGTGTTTTATAAAGCAGGGGAATTCCTAATTAAACATCTCATAAGTAGGAGTATTAGTCACTTTAGAGGAAATGGGCTGCCATGGGAATCAACAAAGAACATCAACAGGACATGCTGAGACGCCTCTTAAAATCCCCTGCCCCTCCAGAAGCTAAATAATTTATTGGTGATGCAACAGAGTCATCAGTTTTAAAAAAGACTCAGAAGTTTGCCAGACTGTTTTTGCCAAGCATCAGTAATAATAGTGAAAGTATTGATTCTCTTTTATTAATAACTCAGGATAAGGGCAGAGTGCAGAATATTCATCTCAGCTTCCAACAAGCACCCAGCACTAGGCAGAATGCACGGGACTCATATTTGAGTAGTTCTCAGGTTCTGATGCTGAATATTTTGCTGTTTCACTGATAGAAATATCCTCCTTTTTGTATCAAATTTCTGACTCATCCACAGGCTTTTGCATAACACAAACCAGCTGCAAATGGGTCAGACCAAAGCTGATACAGCTACCCATGTCAGCTTTTCCTGCTAATATGTCAATAGTCATAAACCAAAGAATTTCAGCTATTTACAACTACTTATTATCTAAAACAGTTTTAATAAAATTGATGTGGTTTAAATCATTGATTTATTTAAAACAAATTTAGCTAAGACTGTTAAATCCAAGTTATTTTACCATGTTTTATAGTCCTTC
Organism: Hylia prasina; assembly: GCA_013397195.1. Classification (NCBI taxonomy): domain Eukaryota; kingdom Metazoa; phylum Chordata; class Aves; order Passeriformes; family Sylviidae; genus Hylia; species Hylia prasina. Next base: position 279,411 of record VYXD01000334.1, on the reverse strand, counting down.
CCTTGACATCAGGGTCACTGATAGGCTCTAACAATATGTTTAGTATTCTGAGACCACAAAGTTTTTAATTTTAGCTATTTGCCTCCTTCTCTTTATCTTGGATCCATCTTTTTTGAGAACCTCACACAGCCCTTAAGAAATACTATATCAGGCCACAGCTGTTTTCAAATACAGATTCTGTGTTTTAGAAGTTTGGGGCAACATATGGGCATGGGGAAGTTTTCCAGACTTTTCCCTGCTCCCGCCCACCCATGGGTCTCGATATTCCACAGCCATCCCAGGTTCCAGCCCCTTTGGAACAATCAGCACTTCCATTACCTATCCCTGACATGGATCACAGGTAGGCAGCCAGAATTTCTGTCACCCTTTTAACCAGCCAACTCAACTAGAAAAGAAAATCACACTCCAAACCTCTGCTTCATTGCAAAGTGATGAAACTTTCCAGAGGATTACAGCCCCAGAACCTACAATAACTCTTCTATTATTGCTGCTGGTATTTCATCCCATTGTTTTCCTCCTGGTAGGATGTACAATTCACAGCACTGGGACTACTTTGAATGAGGCATCTATTCATAGCTGCAGAGTCTCCACAAAGCCAGTGGTCACTTTTAGTCCTTTTCTGTGTCCTAGGTTTTTATTATCTATCTCTCTAGCTAACAAGAAGGGAAAAGTTAAATTGGAAAAGGAGTAAACCCAATATTTTAGGATTTAAGCCACCATTAAATAACAGAAATGAGGAGTCAATCTTCCATTTAAGTGTAAAGTCCCCTGTTCCATATTCTCACAGCAACACTTCTGAACCTGTCCCTAAAGCACATCATGCTCTCCTCAGCATCAGACACAGCTGATTACATATCAAAAGACACTTCCAAGGAGACCTAAATTATGCCAGAATTTTACAGCCCATCTCTTCTCGACATCAAACACATGAATGTCATGGAGAGAGCCACAGGTTTAAGACACTTAGTTTGAAAGGGAAAAAAAGAAAAAAATAGAGGTGTCCACAGCTAAGTTGAGGCACGAGCTGGTAAATTGAGACAGGGAAAGGATGAACTTCTAAGAACTTGCCTACACCTATGGAGGCATTGTCTCACTGTTTGCCAGACAATAGTGATATTGAGGAGGGTGTTTTTTGGGGATTCAATAGTTGTTAAAGGTTTCATAGCTGTAGTAGCACATAATGCTGGCTTCTGTTTGTGACTCAAGAGAGAAACCTCAGTCTGGGACAGAAGCAGCCTTGCCAAAGGTTGGTGTTGATCATCACTCACTCTTCGAGTGTGGGAGGTGAGTTCTCTAAACACATGGTGGGATGAGGCTGCAATTCAGTCAGGAAACTCCTCTCCTGTATTTTAAAGGCTGAAGAGCACAGGCTGTTTCCTAAGCAGCTGCACAACACATTTCCTGGGATGCTGTGTCTCCAGGTTCAGTTTCCCTGGCACAGCCCACCTTGGACATGGCGCATTCACAGCCGTGGACAACCCTGGATGGCATGGCCCCAGAGAGCTCTGCACAACCCCTGAGTGTTCCTTCTCAAGAAGAACATGAAATTTAGGACGTTTACATACCTTGCAAAACGTAGCTTTCCTCCTAACCCTACCTTGCATACCTTTACAAATGATGCTACAGACAAAGGCTGTGGCGCACCCTGAGGTCCCCCCACTCCCTGGGAGGAGCAGAGCAGAGGAGAGCTGACTTTTTAAACAGAATTCCATCCCAAACTCCTTCATTCCCTCTGGGCAGCGATTTCCAGTCGGCCTCAAGCACAGCAATGGAGTCTCCCAGCTCTAGACATTGCATGCTCAGGCTATGAGTGATTGCTTAGCAGCTTTCCTTCACCTCTCTCTTTAGGAGATGCAGCAGTGGGGAAAGGCAAGGAAATCCTGCTTTCACTAGAAGAAAATTATTTTAAATTGTATCAAGGTTCATCCACATTATTTAATGTTATAAATATTTTTCACATGAGACTGTCCCCTGCTCATTCTTGTTCTCACCTCAATTAAAAAGCAAAAGCAGGCAGAGGGCCAAAGGGCTTCAAACCCCAAGGTTTACTGTGACATGGTATCAGTTCTTGTACCTCTATAAGGAAAAAAACAGAATATTTTCCGGAATACATAATTTTCTCTTTTATTTTTTTTTTCCTTAGCTAAAGAGCTTCTTCCATGCACTACAGAAGTACCTTAAAATAGGTACTTTAAAAAAGGATGCATCTTGGTGTGTGTTTGTAGCTCCATAAATGAGCACAGATTTATTTTTACTCTGACTGTTAATGGCCAGGGTAGGGCTGATAACAATAAATACACAGTGATGCTCAGGAAGGTAGCAAGGACATTAAGAATTTCTATATGTGGAAAAAGAGTAATAAAAGGGGACTCTAAGTCCCCATACCAGAACTATAAAGTATGGACTTAATTTGCTTCAAAGGGGTTTGTTGTCTAAATAAAGTCTAAAACATCTAACTCTGTAGAGTTTTTAAAATACTTGTAATATCTGATCAGTAAATAATGTAGGTAACCAGCCCTCTTCTCATTTTTTTTCTTTTTTTCCATATTTACACAGGATTTATTAGGGACTTTTTTTATTCAGAAAATTGCTCAGCATCTTAAATGGTTTCAGAAATGGGTCCTCCTCCCAAAAAAACCCAAACGCTGTAGTATAAAATCAGCAACATTTTCAGAAATAGTCATTCTATTCATATTATCTATAAATTATAGAAATATTGGCTTCATGTTCCCATAAAATGCACAAAATTGGACAAGAATGAAAAGTCACGTCAGAATTCCACAAATTCTCACACTTTCCAGTATTAGCAAATATATTTGTTAATTTGGATATTTGAAAGTAGAAAGTGATGATGAATTAATTGAAAAGTGGATTTAGGACCCCCTAGTTGTCCAGGCCTGGTGTTTTGTGTCAGTAATCTCATTTATTACAGACAAATACCTGTTCATGCCTGTAACTCGTGGCACTCATGTGGCACTCTGTAATAGGACTCATCTGCTGTGATTTCCTGTAGAGACCATGATTTATTCTGGACCAAAACCAACTTAAATACTTTCTACTTTCAGTTAAAAGAGGTTTCTGGCACGGGATGTTAAAACTGATTAGTTTTACTGCACTTCTAACCCTTTTCCTCAAACCAAAAAGCCCTCAAAATACAAGATGCCACCTACAAACCTGGTTAAATCTAATTAAAAAGCAAGACCATTGCCAATGAAGCTCCTACAGCAAAGTTTATATTTCACTGAAGGTCCCAATGCTAAGAGTTGTGGAATCCTCACGTGGCAAAATATTCACTACAGAATTTAACAAGTACTCAGCTACAGAGGGGTTATTGCAGCCAGCCAAAAGCAAAAAGACAAAACATAATGACTTGGCAGGGAACACACTCCATTTGTACCTCATGGCACTGAATGTTATTAAAAATGTTTTAACAACCATCTCCACCAGATTGCTTTTGAAAGCAGACTATAGAGTAGCATAAAACTTTTACATTTTTATACTCAGTCAACATTTAGGATCTCACACCCCCACACTTGTAAAGTAAATATTCATAACTCTTCCCTAGTCAAAAGCCTGTTTAAAACTTAGGACCTGCTCTTCCAGCTCCCAGGAGGAACAATGGAGGGTAAGGAGCCATGAACCTCCAAAATTCGGCTCTATCATCACATGGTCAGTGAGAAATGTTGCGAGGAGACCCAAAAATCTTATTAGCATGTCACAGATGAGAAAACAAAAAGAATACGTGGAGTTGCTGAGGATGAATGTCCACAGAAGGAAAAAAGCCCCAAGAGATAGCAAACTACTGGCAAACCCATATTTTTCTTGAATTGACTGCTGGTTTTGTTTACATTTATTGTTGCTAACACTGTCCTCACTACAAATAAACACATTCTATTACTCCAGCTTTCCACAGAAAGATCCATGTGCAACCCAAATCTCCCAAGGTTTTGTCTACTAAAGACTAACCCCAACACTGGAAGAATTATTTAATTTTTCATGTAGAACTTTCTAGTTTTGTAGTTTCTCTGTCCCCTCTGATTACTTAAAAAATACATTGTTTTATCTTTGTCAACATTAATGTTTCTTCTTGGTATCAAAGGAAGCTGAAATCCAGGGATTTCTAGGAAAGACTTTTGTTCTCATACAAGCACCTGTGCAGCTCCAGGTTTCAGCTGTAGCCCTGTTTCTTTTATTTTTCACATTTGATTAATAAATAAATACAATATTTTTCCTATTTGTAGCTGGCAAATCTCTTCTGGGATGTGCAGCCATCCTGATGCAAATAGAAAACAAAGCACAGGAAGTTTATTGTAAACAGGCTCTGATTTTGGGCTTGTGCATTCTCTCGGGTTTTAGAACTGCAATTTAACCCCCTGGACTCAATACAATTTTAATGATTACATTACAGTGAAAACACATATAATTTGACACAGATACCCATCAATCTTTAGAGTCTTCATTTCAACTCACTGATTGTACTGTGTAAATAGACTCAAGTGGAAAAACTAAATTCTGGCTTTAGTAACAATATAGGAATGTATAACCCCTATTTAGAGATGCTTTAAAATTCTTTGAAATTTTTAAAATACAACTAACACAAATAAAATCATATCTTCTTATGTAAAATAAGTCAAGGGCAACTTCTCTTGCATCATTTATACCTTAGATATGCTCTGCATGCCTCTGGATTGGATCAAACAGCACAAATGCCCAAGGAGGCATTTGGATTTCCCCCCATTTGCACAGAATTGAAATTCATTGCAGGCTTTATAATTTGTCAATAGCACTTAAAATACTATTTATAGCACCTTTAAGAAACTTCATGGCAAACTTACTTGGTAAATTCACTGCTCATGGCTTTGGATTGGGGTTGGCAAACCTTGTCAAATCCAGCATTCCTAATTTTGTGTGAGGATCTACATTCTACAGGAGTTTCTCAATAAAATTGGTAATCATCAGGGTCTTCCCATTTCAACCACCAAAAAACCCAATCCACTTTTAAGAATTACAAAAACTGGTCTTAAAAAGAAGTATCAAAGCACTTAAGATGGAAACCCAAGAGAGTTTTGTGTTTGTGAAAGCAGATCACAACAGGACACAGCTTCTACACTGAGAGAAACTCCTTGGTATCCAGAAGAGAGAGCCAAGGATCTGGGTTTTCCCAAACCTCACGAGGTATTGCTGAGATGATGATCTTCCATTGTGAGATTCCTTCTGTCGTGGGCTGAAGAGCAACGAGCAGATTGCAATGCTTTAACCCCTGGCTGGATTTCCACAGCTGGATTTTCTGGGTGCAGGAACGCAGCATGGGCTCTTCTCTGCCCCAACAAAACACAGCAGCCACTGCTTGGTGCTCCCCCCTCACTGGCAGGGGGCTCTCGTTTGTTGGGAAGGGTCCTTGGCCATGGATGATGTGAAAATGCTTCAGACTGGTGTCAGAAGAAGGCTAAACACACCCTTTTGATTGAGTTTTCAAACTCTTCACATTATTTATACACGTCTCAGTTTGGGCTAGCTCTATGTCCTATTTGAATATTCCACGTACATGAAAGTCAAACAAAACAAAACAAAGCAAAACAAAACAAAACAAAAAAACCCAAAGCAAATTGTTACCTTCATTTTCAAATATCTTTGAACACTGATTTTTAGCATGTGCTCCTAAACCTAAATTTGAATGAAGGAAAAGTTGTTGGGTACTCAGAGGTCCTCCTGCTTTGCTAAGGACATTAATATTCAGGCTTTGGAGACACACTGACAGCCTGGATATATATCCCAGTGTTTAAGCAGTCTGAGGCATTGTAGGGCCATAAATGAAATAAATTTTCTCCTCCTGCATCTCATAAAAAGACCTTTGTTTATGCCACTCTCATCACCATCACTTGTAAGCCATATTACTTGCCACATTATTGGCCCAGAAATATCTCCATAAGAAAGAAACGAGCCCACATTTCCAGAGAAGAGCTTCCAGAAGCTTTGTCTTACCATTTCCTTGCATCATTTGCTATGCTTGGCTGGACCTCTGAGTAAAAATAAATTATCACTTGAAGTTTGAAGGTGTACTTTGGTAGTGGATTAAAATTCATGCATCTTTTCATTTGATTATTGCTTCAGGCTTTCTTTTTAGGCCGCTTCAAAAGGGGGAATATATATATATAGTGATGAGCTGCCTTTTTAAGCTGGACAAATATGAGGTATGATGTGCTTCAAGGGAAACAAAAAAGGACCACATTATAAACTGCCACTTGTATGAAGAAAATAACTCCTGAAACAGACATTTCCATATTTTCAGGACAAATTCATCACTATCACAAGCAGATTCTTAAATATTCTTCTTAAATTTGCTGGGAAAGTAAGGCATATATAACAAAATATCCCAACTGCTTTCAAGTTTAAACATAATTTTGCTAAACATCTAACCCATTATAAGGATCTAATGACTTATGAAGCCTAAACTGTCATAGATTTTATCAACAGAAAAATTATGATTTCATTATGATTCAGTAGAATTACCCAGAAAGGCTTACAGTCTTCAACTTTGTTCCTAATGTAATTCTGTGCATAATGTTTAGTCATCCATGCCTACAGAGAGAAATTTGATCAAGAGAATTGGAACATAGTTTGGATAGCTTCTGGAATCTTAATTTGTTTCGTTAGTGGTGGGAGTTTCACTGTCATACAGCTTCTGTCCTGCTTCTGTCCCAGAGCAGAACCCCAGGTGGGGTCAGGCTGGAAATGGCTGCTCTGGTGCCACCTCCCTGTCTCAGCAGGGCCATCCCAGAGCACAGGGCACAGCAGGGTGTGCAGAGGGCTCTGCAGTATCCCCAGGGAGGAGCCTGCACAGCCTCTGGGCACAATCTGCTCAGGGCTGGGCACTGCCAGGGCACAAGTTGTGCCTCCTGTGCAGGGACAGTTCCTGGGCTCAGTCCCTGCCCGTGGCTCTGGGGCCATTGCTGGGCCTGGAGCAGAGCCTGGGCCTGCTCTGCCCCTCCCTGCACACAGGGACAGACAGGTACACTCAGGGGCAGACAGGGACACACAGGGACACACAGGGACACCCAGGGACACACAGGGACACACAGGGACAGCCAGGGCTGAGGGCCCCTCTCACTGGGGCTCCTCTCCAGGCTGAGCAGCCCCAGCTCCCTCAGCCTGTCCCAGGCACGGAGATGCTCCAGGCCCTTCCTCAGCTCCAGGAGCTCCTGTCCCTGCTGTGCTGAGGATCCAGAGCTGGACACAGCACCCAGAGGTGCCTCCAGGGCTGGGCACAGGGGCAGGATCCCTCCCTGACCTGCTGCCAAGGGTCTTCCCCATGCCCCCAGGGCACCCTTGGCCTCCTTGGCCCCAGGTCACTGCTGGCTCAGGGACAGCTCCATGTCCCCCAGCACCTCCAGGTCACTGCTGGGTAAGGGACAGCTCCATGTCCCCCAGCACCCCCAGGTCCTTCCCTTCAGAGCTGCTCCAGCAGGTCCCCTCTGTAGTTTTGCTCCTCTCAATTTACCAGAATAGCTCTCTCCAGCTAAAAACCTTTCCATAGAAATGTATCCATGGGTGTGAAAGGCTCTTTTCATCAGCTCTTACACAAAAGGAATACACAATATTATGTTTTAGAAATGTTTGGTCACTGCCCTACCCTACTTGAAACTCACATCCCACAGAGGCACAGAGAACTATGCAAAGCAACGGAGAACCAGAGTCAGCAACCAAATTCTCTCAGAACAAAATGAGACCCCAGTTTCACAATTAGGTTTTGGAAACATCTGGAGAGGCAGATAGGTCGGATCAGTAGGGATTCCTGCACATTCAGCTAAGAATTAGGGTCCATCAGGAGCAAAAGAGGTAAAACATCCTGAAGGATTTGGCAACTAGTAAATAGACTAGGAAGGCAAATTTTTAAAAAAATTCCAGGTGAATAATACTTTCAGAAATCTTTTATGCAATATTACTTTTAATGGCAGCTAATACAAATATTATGCTTTTTCAGCAGAGCAGGTGGGACTTTATCATTAAGCAGTTTTAAAACATTTTTCAGAAGCAGACTTTAGAATATCACATGAACATTACCTTATATGACTATAAAGTGATAGTAGAGCTGTTTCTTTCTGTGTTCTACCAAAAAAGNAAAAAAAAAAAAAAAAAAAAAAAAGTCGACTTCTACCTCCATTCATGACTGGTTTGAATATTGTTCAAGCCAACAGGAGGATTCTCTCTGATTTAAAGGGCTCCAAATTCACAAGACCTTCAAAGGAATCACTTATAGATGGCACAGATGCCTTCCATCCCCAGCAAGGGAACAGAAATATAACAGGAGGTACCAATAGTACATTCTGGAACTTTTTGGCTAAATAGCAAATTTCGTTTCGTCCGTTTTTAATGCTGGGATGTTTCCAGGAAAATATTTAGTGAGACCCTGGGGCAGAAGTCCTAAGAGTGTCTTCAAAGCATTTTCTTTTCAGCAAAGCTGAAGCGCAGCAGCCCCACAGTGAGAGACCTGTGTAGAATTCCCACTGCTGCACATCTAATTGCAATTATGAACCCCCCAGCTCAAATGGATAAATGCCTTCAGAAATTCCCAACAGCATCATTTAAAAATAAAATTAAAAAATACCTTGGTAATTACCATGTTTCAATTCTCAGGAAAATAATCTGCCTTCGACAGAATCACCTGAGAGATGTTGCCATCTAAAAACTCCAGTGAAAAGGGGTTGTTTCTATGGACAAGATGCCTGACTGTTGTTTTACAGCTGCCAGCAGCCCATAAAAATGCTCATGTAATTAAGCTGAGATCAATTCTTTTGTCTAGCAGGGAATCTCGGTATTATTTTCCCTTCATCTTCAAAATGATGTGTGACCCTCTGTTGTTTCATTGGTAACTACTTGTAAAATATAATAACATATAACTTAAATGTGCAGGCAGTTACTACAACAATTCCAGGTCTGGCCAAATGAAATACCCAATGCTGCAGCCATGGAATACATGAGCAGGCATCACAAATCTAGAATCAACTCTTGTGCAAATAAGTTCAGAACAAACACAAAAGCCTCTGAAACTGAGAGATCCAAAACAAACGAGGCTTTGGGGTAACACCACAGTCATTTAATGTTCTGATTTTATAAATGTTGAATAGCAGAACAGGGAGACAACTTGCTCCTGACTAATACATTATCCCAGGAGTAATGAGACAGAACTGACAGATGAGAAAGAAGGTCATGCTGGTATTTTCTACAGACAAACTGCTTTTCTTCTGAGTAAAAGAAAAGACAGTGGTGTGGAGCCATTTTTTAGAAAGGTTCAATCCGGACAAAATATTGACAAGACACAAAAATCAACAAGGAAATCCATAGAAACTGTTAAGACAGGCATCTGAAATGAATAAATTAATTTTACTAGGCCCAGTAAAATTCTCTGCTCTGTACATCAGACAGCCATTTAGGACCTTCTCCACTGGAATCCATTAAAGATTTCTTTTGACTTCTGTGATCTTTGGTAGAAGAACTGAGATTTTTGTACCTATAAAAAGAAATCATCCCAATTTACACAGGTGCAAATTACAGTAGAAGGCAGAGAGGAAGAAAGAGGTAAAATGAAGACCTTAATGTATTATTTTATGGCATAAATAACAATTTAAAAGGTTAATCTGGTAGCACCATGCAGATGGTAGTTAAATGAGACCTTCTATGGGTTGCTGAAGGTGAAGAGCTCTGGGGAAAATCCAGAAGCTGTCCCTGTGTGCTGCTGGAATGCATTTGTCACATTATAGGACAAGCCTCCTTCCCCTGGCTCAAAAAGCACTGAACTCTGCTTTTTTGGTGTGTGACCTTGAGAATGGTATCTCTACACCAAGAGATTTAACCTTGATAAATCATTTTTTTATACACACTGCACGTATTTAGACCTACATCCATTCATTTGCTGGGCTTGCTGCAAGAGCTGGCTTCAGATTTCTGTGAAAAAGTGAAAACCATCCAGTGATGCCCCTTTTTGTCACAGTGCTGGTCTCCTTCCACAAGGACTCCCCAGCGGGAGGTGCTGGCTAAAAGCTCACCCCAAATCGTGTAGGCCAGAAAATCCCCCCAAATATCACCTAGTCCATCTCTGGACCAGCTGAATGTCCAGGTACACTGACTGACCCACATTTTTTCATCCTTCCTCTTTGCTGTCAGTGCACTCCTGTGAAACATCATGGTTGCCTTCACAGCCCTCTTTCAGCTCCAGCTGAGTTTCGAATTTCCAAATTCTCTCCCTGCATGCCAAGGCAATGTCTCTATGTTCCTCCAGCGTAACTCATCAGTGTTCCACTTCCCCTGTGCCTCCTCCTCGAGCCTGAGCCTCTCACTTAGCTGTGCTGGCCTCCTTCCATGCCTGCTTGACTTTCTAAACCCTGCAGTTCCCTGTTTCCGTGCTCTGAGGAGGTTGTTTCTGATTAAATACCAAGCAGCTGTCCTGTGTCCCTCTGATGCTCCAGGGCAGCCTTCCATTAAGCCTGCCAAGAAGATCCCTGAGTAAGCCAAAATTCCCTTTCCTAAAACCCAAGCTCATGATCTTTTTCTGACTTTGTCTGACAGGATTTAAAGTGCCAATCCTGTGGTTCCTGCAGGGAAGGATTGCTATGCCCTTGATGTCTTTGACCAGTTTTCCCTTGTTTTTGAGGAGGAGATTGAGCAGAACATCTCCTGTGCTCAGCTCAGCATTCACCTGCGTTAAGAAATTCTCTTCTACTGCACCCAAGCCTATTATCCAACAGATTTTGGGACAGCTGGAGTCTCCCAAGGATTCAACAGCCTGTGCTTTCCTGTACTTGTGAACACAATAATTTATTTCACTCTCACCAATGTTTTATCTCTGTGTCTATTGGCAACAGCACCAATAAATCCACTTCCAAAGGCGGCAGTGCCACCACCTTGTCCTGCTTGTCCCTGTGACTCTGCTGCTCAGCTGGAGGCTGGGTGCCACGTGTGCCACCTCCTGAGAGTTACAGGTGTAAGGTCCTACCAGCTGGAACGGGTGAAATTAATGGAGAATTGATAAAGTGCAGTTTTATTTTCTATTAACTTCCACTGCTCATCTTCCCACTCTGATTGTTAGATCAGAACAGTGGTCAGACATGAGATGCTGGGACTTAAAACCAAAATTCTTACCGCTTGGTCCTCTAACACATCCACACCCAGGAGAGTACTGCATTTCAGTGCAGCTGCAAAAAGGGTGATGAAAACAACAATTCAGGAGAATAAATCTCTAGGAAATGGCTCCTGGTGCTTTCAGAAGCAAAACAAACACTATTTACTTATTGTTTTTTAATAGTATAAACAAGAGACTTGCAAGCCTTTCCTGTTATATCAGCTCGAAGAAGGAACATTTTTGTCTTCTCACTGCTCTTATCCCCTCATTTTGTAGTGACTTTTTCCACCTTGGTGCTTCAGCTTTGGAATTGAACGCAGATGGGACAAAGGCAGGTGCAGCACAAGAAAGTCTCACTCAGGCTGATTCCCTGAGCTGTGACCCTCCCAATCCAGTTTTTTTACATGGTTTACCAAACTACCAAGAGTTTAAAGTGGCAATTCACACAACCCAGCCTTATCAGATCATTGCTTCGTTCTTAACCAGGGATTAATAAACATCACTAGGTTTAGGGGACTCTAAAGAAATATTCTTAACAACTTTGGCTCATATATTTAATCTTTGTGAAAGAGGCACCAGCAGTCACACAGCCAAATCCCACTGAAATGCCCTTCCTGTGAGAAAGACAACTTCCAAAATACCATTTTCAACTACCTTTACCTGAAAGCTCAACAAATACCTGGGACAAACATTTTGAGATTTCTTATCCACTGACAAAGGTGCTGTGCTGACTCATCTTTAGTTTTCCAACAAAAGATAATATTGACAAATCACTACCATCCCAATCTAAGCAAGTCATAATTTATTGAAAGAAGATTCAGTAAAGGATTAACAATAGAATCCAACTCACTGCAAAAAATGTAAAACAAATAAAAAAAAAAATCCCACATATCCACAAAAAATTTCTTCATTGCCTCAGTTTCAAAATTGCTGACCATAAGAAAATCTGGTAAGATTGCCAGAGACTTGCAAAAAAATATAAAGATCAAAGTAAAAAAACTTATAATTTTAAGTTTAGATTAGAAAACTAATGCTTGGATCTGAATATCCAATCACTAAAGTGCATGTCATTATTTAATGCTAAATACAGCATAAACCCCTTCCCTCAGTTTTCCAAAATTTACATTCCTATTCAGATACTGTCACAAAGCTCTCATGATGAAGAACTAAAATGTAGGGATTCTTTCTTTGGTTTGAAGCCATTTGAATTATGTTGGCTGGAAGAGTAGGAAAAGCACAGAATTTATGAGTAACAGAATTTCTGAATAGCTAAAATTTTCATTTCTAATGAAGTATAAATACATTGGGAATATTAAGTTGGACTGTTTCTTTTAAAGTAGCATAGAAAGCTATTCCAGAACTTCATTTTTCTAACAGCAATGGAAGCACATTCTGATTTCCAGTCTAACTGTATTTAGGCAAAATTTATATCTGGTTTATCTCATGGAATTATTATTTTTAATTTAAAGTAATCCTGCTTCAAAGTTTATTGCCCATGGATTTTCAGAAAGAGAAGTCATTTCCCCTTTCAACCTTTTTTTTGCTACCTAAATAAGTCAAGACCTTTTTATTTGCTCAAATAAGACCAGTTCTTTATTCCCTTCATAACATTTGTAGGTCTTTTCCAAAAGTGCTCCTGTTTCTCTGCACTTTTCTAAATAGCCACACAACTACTAGCAATAAATTATTTCCTTAGAGAAGTCAATAAAATGTTCCAGTAACACAAAAAATACCCAAAAGACAACTACACAACAAACCAAGAGTCCTCTACAGAGTTCATGAATTGTGTTTGGAAACTCCATTCAGGCACAGGGATTTTAGCGTCACTGTCTAAGAAAATCTCAGAATACACCTAATTCTAGAATGACTGACAGTGTCAGCAAAGTTAAGCAAATAAAAACAAATATATGGGGAGGTGGTAGAAATTTTAAATTGAGAGAAAAAATCATCCATTACAATAAAACAAAGATCTATAAATCACATTCCTCATTTTTTTCTGGTTTTGATATATACAGAAAGTGATGGTAATTGATCTTCACCTTTCCCAAGCCCCATAATACAGCTTTGCTCTGAAAGTCAGTTTTGCTCAGGCTTAAATAAAAGGGTTTAATCTCTGCATCCACTTGGGCCATTAATTTGGAACAGTTCTGCTTTCCTATATTCAGCCTCAGAACTCTCCAGTGATGCTAACATCCCCAAAAGTGCAGCTCACTTAAACAGCAACACCCGGGACCATTTCCTCCTCCTCCTCCTCCTCCTCCTTGTCCTTCTCCTCCTCCTCGTCTCCCACTCACAAACCATGGCTGTAACTTTTCTTTTGGAATTCAGATTGTGATAATCTGTACAGAACTCAAAGTGTTCTCAGGAAAGGCTGTTGCACGGTAAAGACAGCGAGAGAGTGAAAGAAATACAGGCTGAGGGAGCAGGAAAGCAAAAAGCAAAGCCAATGGCCATGTTTTGAATATTTTAACATTCTTTAGGAAGGTTTCATTATCATCACTATGTATATTTATGATCCATGTGGTTTAAAAATGAGGGACAACACCTGAAGCAACAAATTTAAAAAACATCTAGATTGATTGATTGATTGATTGATTGTAAATAAGCAATGGAATATAAGCAAACTGTGTCTTTTGGCTATCAACACAACTGTCATTCAATGTTCAGTATTAAAGTGAAAAAAGGAAACTTTCATACAAGTTTGATCTACCCAGCATAAATCCCTGCAAGCACATATCAATCACTAGGACTTTCCTGCTCTTAAATATCTCTGTGCATGAGTGCTTTTATGTAAAAATAAATAAAGGTGCTCAATAGTCCAATTTCTATTCAATGTTACTTGGAATTCTGTTTTGCAAGGATCAAGGATCAGTCTCCTATGAATGTATTGAATCCACATTTGTAAATACTCATTGAAATTTTAGGATTAACCAGACAGCCCTCACAACTTGATTGAAAAAGAACAATGTTGACCTTTTTTCCCTCGGGTGAGGTAAACCTGTGTGTAGGAGCAGGAGCAGTTCCTTTCCAGCATGTAAAGTTCTAGGTGTGCCCTCCAGCACACCCCCAGCACAGCTCCAAGCCAGCCAAGACTCAGAAATGTAACAGCTAATTCAGAAAGGGGGAAAGGGAATTAATGAAAGACCCTTTTACCCTTGTGGAAGAAGGCTCAAGTGACGTTTCTTAAGTGTCCCATAGACAGCCTGGCAAAGGAATTTAAAAATACCCTGGTATTGTGAGCCAGCAGAAGCTGCCACATTCCTGACCCCCTAAACCCACCCCTCCAGCAGCAGTGCCCCCCTCTCACCCTGTGAGATCCTATACTGCTTTGCTGTGACTGCTATATCAACCACCTGAGAAAGAAGATTATTTTTCTTCTGCTATTGATTGGTTCTGGAAAAAGTAGTTCCCCATATAATTGCTGGGATTTGGTCTGTAGGGCAAGAGTCCAGATGCAGGGTCAAATATGTGTGTGTTTCCTACACATTCTGCACAGTTCCCTGTGCAACTACAATGGAAAAGGGGTTTGAGAGAGGATTTCCCTGTAAGGAGGAAAAGAATGTGGATATTCTATTGCTTAACAGAATAGGACTCTGAAATTTCATATAAGCCAAGACTCAAAACTCACACAAAACAAGGGCACAGTGGTCCCAGTAACAGACTGTGAGGATAACACTGGTCTTCTACATGATGAAAATTACTTAGGAATTATGATCTGTGCTGTATGAACTTCTGCCAGATAGTTCTGTGCAAATTAAACTGTAAAAGTTATGCCTTAATTATGCCACATTCCTTCCAACTGGTCTGCTTGCCATGAGCCTCATACAGGAGGATTTTTGTTTGACTCTAATCCTGAGCTCAGCCTGACACAGCTCAGGTACCCTGAGCATCTCTGCCCATTCACCAGGTGTGCAGCAAAGACAAACAACAACTTCATCTCAATTTTCAGAAATATTCTATGGCTGCAAAACACATTTTTCAAAAGGACTTCCTATTGTTTAACAGCCTATATGAGTATTGGTAGGTTAAGATTAAGAAAAAGAGCACGAAGAAAATATATTTTAATTAACACTGATTAAAATTACAACACAAAGCAAGTGCATGAATATGAATTACAATTCCTAAGCAGTAGAATTGTCCTTTGTAAAGTGCAAGTAACATGCACAGAAAAATATTACAAGAGAAACACATATCCCACCTAAGCTATTATGCAAAGTTAAGGCCATGAAACTAACCTTTTTAGTTTGTTATGCCTTCCTAATTCAATTGAAAACAAAACTAAGATGAGGATTACATTTGCAAAGACGTTTAACATCATTAACAGTGTCTGCCAGGGAGCTTTTTTCCCTTTTTTTTTATTTTCGGAAAGAGAAAAAAAGATCACGGCCTTTTGAAACTTTCTATTTTTTAAAGCAGAAAGAAAAGCACTTAAAAGTGAAAGCCTGTACAACAAAATTTTAACCCATAAACAGTTTATGAATTCCATGGGTGAGGAACTCATCTGACATGGCCTTTTATTTCTACAATGGCATTAACCTGTGATGCCAAAGAAAAGACGAAAACAATGTCAATATTTTCAGAGCACCCATTTAGCCGTGCAACAATTTTTTGTCTTTTGTTGCTAAAACCCAAAACATAAACTTGCTCTCCTCCAATGGTGAGTCCTCAAAAGGACTGATTTCCATTAACTTAAGGGAATTTCAGCCCTTCAGGGGTACAACAGAAAAGGCTCTTACAACATTGGGTGCACAGTGAGCTGCTGACAAACAGAGGCAGGGAGCTCAGAGGGAGCAAACTCCTGCAGTCTGTGCTCCAAGGTGAGCCGGCTGAGTGAGCCCTTCCCTGGAATCCCTGGCGTGAGGAGCAGCCTCACCCAGCCGCAGCACACCCAGGAGTACAGAACAGAAATAGAGATGTACTCGTGTGTGACTGCACAGAATTCTGCGTGCCAGCCCCTGGCTCATCTAGAACCAGCTGTGGGAGCAAGGTAATTCCTGTGGAAGACACAGAAACTTTGGAAAGAAACAACCAACAAACAAACCAAAAGCACAAACAAACAACACAGAAAACAGCAGCAAAAACAAAACCAAAAATCCTTGATCTCTACCCTTATTCACAGAACTAATTACAAGTCTGAACTGGAAGCAATATATCTTTATTTACACCATTTTCCTGCTAAGATTCCATGCAGGAGCATCTCCCTGCATAACCCGTAGGCAGCACCAGCACATTGTGTGCAGACAGCTCTGCTGTCAGCTCCCACACAGGAATCACCATGAGCTCTCACTTCCCTTTTATTACAGTCAACAGCTTAATTTCCACTATGCTTTTCCTATTTGTTTAAGATTCTTGCAGAAAACAGATACTTATAACCCAGATACTTCAAAAAAGTGACACTGCATTTCTATTCCTAGAGAACAGAGACAACTAAGACCCATCAAAGAATTTCCCTTTACGTTATTTGCTGTTGCGTCTCTTCACTCTGATGCTCCATTCCCCCTGAGCAGGCTGCTTGTTACATAATGGTGTGGGTTTGATAATGCTGCAAACAATCTGCAGCAACCTCATAAAACCTGGTCAGGCAAACCTGTTCCTCAGAAGTTCAGTACCAGCCTAGTGACACTGCTCTCTCCACCCACACCTGGAAAAAAACTTTATAAACACCTGATGGATACTTAAGCTTCTCTTGCCACTCTTGGATTACAAGCTAAAGAATGATTTTGTGTTATTTTATGTAAAAGTGCAGTAAACAGCAGGAAAAACTCTTTGGCGTTTTGATTCTCTTTGGATGACTGATTTGACTGCAAAGCATCTCCACAGACTTGCCAGCAGTGACCTGGGGGTGCTGGGGGACATGGAGCTGTCCCTGAGCCAGCAGAGTGTCCTGGGGCCAAGGAGGCCAAGGGTGCCCTGGGGGCATGGGGAAGACCCTTGGCAGCAGGTCAGGGAGGGATCCTGCCCCTGTGCCCAGCCCTGGAGGCACCTCTGGGTGCTGTGTCCAGCTCTGGATCCTCAGCACAGCAGGGACAGGAGCTCCTGGAGCTGAGGAAGGGCCTGGAGCATCTCCGTGCCTGGGACAGGCTGAGGGAGCTGGGGCTGCTCAGCCTGGAGAGGAGCCCCAGCTGAGAGGGGCCCTCAGCCCTGAGTGTCCCTGGATGTCCCTGAGTGTCCCTGGGTGTCCCTGGGTGTCCCTGTCTGTCCCTGAGTGTCCCTGAGTGTCCCTGTGTGCAGGGGGGAGCAGAGCAGGCCCAGGCTCTGCTCCAGGCCCAGCAATGACCCCAGAGCCACGGGCAGGGACTGAGCCCAGGAACTGTCCCTGCACAGGAGGCACAACTTGTGCCCTGGCAGTGCCCAGCCCTGAGCAGATTGTGCCCAGAGGCTGTGCAGGCTCCTCCCTGGGGATATTGCAGAACCCTCTGCACACCCTGCTGTGCCCTGTGCTCTGCGATGGCCCTGCTGGGACAGGGAGGTGGCACCAGAGCAGCCCCTGGGGGTCCCTCCAGCCTCACCCATACTGGGACTCTGTGATTCTAACATTTGCTGACTAGAATTTCATTCCCAATGCTGGTGGAAAACTGTTCCAAACTCCTTATCCCAGTTGGCACTGCCTGCGGCCCTGCAGGACACTGAACTGTCCCGCTGAACCCAGGGCACCCAGCCACGGCTCTGGGGTGGGCAGGATGCTGTTGGCTGCCTGGCAAGCCCTGCTCTGCATCACCCCACTGCCTTCCCTGTCCTTTCTCCTCAGTCAATGGAGGCATTTGTCTGCTGAGCAAATCGAGGCTGACAAGGAAGGTCACTGTGCCCAATTGTGAGTCTCAGCATACAAATGTGCCTTTTGGCTCCCCAAACAGTGACCGTGTCCTATTATTGATAAAGCCTTGAAAATACTCTAATGCATCTTCATTTCACAAAACAACTGCCTTCAAGGTTGCTCCGAGAAAATAAGCAGCCAGAATGCTGAAGAATTCTCCAAGTTGGCTTCTCCCGAAGATTAAAAGATAATAATACTTCTATTAGAATCACTCTGCTACGCTGTATTGATCTCATCAGGGAGGCCACTGCAGGTCTAATATGAACAGAGCAGTTTTAGAATTAATCACAGGAGTTTTTATTATGGTTCATAGGGCTCCTCATTCAAATGGCATCGTTTGCAATATTTATGGCCTAGATTGGTTGCCATTATTAAGTGCAAGTGTGCCACATGGTGTCTGGCCTGCTGCGTTAAAACACAAAGTCATTCTTCAAAAGTAAATCTTATCTAAACTATGCACAAAAAGCCAATTACTTTTTGATTTACATTTTAATTTCACATTCAGCTTTCTCCTTATATACAAACCTCTTACTTAATCTTTGTTTTGGATTAACTAGCACAGGCATATAAGGTACACTCCATAGTTTTCAGTAGACTGTTCCAGCATATTAATGCACTCTGCTCAAAAAGATGTATTTGGTCAGTGACAAGGCACACACTCTGTGTGAAAGAAGCAAATGAAAAGCTGGAAGAAATAGAGCACCCTGCAAAGTGGACTGGCCACTGATCTTCAAGATAAAACACACTCATTAAGACTCTCAACTTAGACTGTGAACTTGGAAATGAGAAAAGTGTTTGTCAGTGTCAGAACAAGCCCTCGGTGACCAGATCCAGTTGTGATTGAAGGTAGAACTCTTTCATTTCCATGTTCCTTGCTTTGCTGGGTTTTTTTTAATCTTCTTTGCCACCACTTCAGCCAAGCTCTGGTTTCAGTCATGCTCACTCCTATTTGCCTGATCTCACCAGCATTTTCCTGCCATGAGGGTTACAGGAGTTGAATCTCAGCAAAGGTGAATAAGCAAATGTAATTCTGATGCTAAGTTATTAATAAAGTCCTGGGAAAATATGAGAGGAGGGTTCTTTTTGGTTTTGGTTCATTTCTTTTAAACCAGGAAGAACTTCAGACAGTCTGGTAAGGTATGTTGAAAATGTTTGTCCTAAATGTCAGATTCTATTGACTTTTTAGTGAATTTTGGGCAAGAAAATTGCAGTGACCTTTGCAAGGCCACATAAGGAATATCCGGAACAATTTCCCATTAAGCCAAATCATTAACCTATTATAAAATGAAAAAGAATTGCTTGTATAAACATCTCTGTTGACTTTAAAATCCTCATATTCTCTTAACTTTATTTGAAAACAAGCCTTTGTTATGACATTCATTTAATTTGAGGGACTAATTATACATGGCAAGCACAATTCTAAATGCTTTGAAGGGTGGAAAAACATTTAATGAACTTAGAGAAAATTGTATTTATCTGCTCAGTCAATGCAATAAAGCAGGTCTGCTTATACTTTTCTCTCCTGACACTACAAGATAGAAAGCGGCAATAGAGAAAAGACAAAATAAAAATGAATTGGCAAAAGCCTCCCGGACTGTAAGGGATATACATTTATATGGGATATACATTTACAAGGAATATTCACTTGTAAGGGATGTAAAAGCTCTTAACTGGGTAGAAAAAAACCGTGCCGAGTTGTGCTGAGAATTCCCTGCTCTCCAGTCCCCAGCTGATGCCAGCATTCCCTGTCTCAGCTCAGTCCTTCCAGGATTCTCCTGTGAAGCATCTCCACCAATTCCTGCATTCTCCTGGACAAAAGGATCTGGGAAACAGAATTAATTTAACAATGGTATCATACACTTGAATATACACACACATTTATTTTCATCTTGCACCTATTCCAATCCACTCAACTTCCATAAACAACTCTCCCAATGAATTCTTTGCTAACAGTGACATAAACACACCTAATTTCAGCCTGATGGCCAACAACAGTTTATCACAACATGCTGGTAGAGCTGTTTGCTTCTGCTTTCTGTATATTCTGTGCTTAGTGTGGAAAATAAGTATATTCATATTCATCATATTTATAATTTTGTTGATCACTGCACTTTAAAGCCAACAAAATCAAAACTAAGGTTGGAATACACCTCTTTCACAACATCTTAGAAATCCATTTATGCTCTTATTTTGTTAGTTAGTGAAAATAATTGTCAGGAGTTTTGGTTTGGGTTTGGTTTTTGTAAAGCAACTACCTATCTACTGTGCAGCAGAACTCTGCAAATGAACTCTTGGATCACAGCACCACCTTATCTACTCCTCTTTACCAGCCAAATAACATATTGACTATCATTCTTACCTCTGACAGATCTAACCCAAGTCTCCCAGAGTGAAAGATTAGGAAGTTAATCCATTTTGAAGCCTTGCTGCAAGATATTAATGCTTTCAGAAACAAAAGTGATGGATGAATATTATTCAGGTCAAATAAAATCAGAGTTCTAAGAAGAGCTAGCCAGATTTCAGTTCCAAGAAACAGTGTATGATAAAACCAAGCCATGAGATAGGGCATCAAATGGGAATTCAAACACATTTATTCCTAATTTAGGGAGATATTTTAACTTCATAATTGATTTAATACTAGAATGCAGTTTTCTGCAAGTCTATTCAAAATTTACTGTAGTATGCTTTAGGAGAGATTGCTCTGATACCATCTCTGTTTTCAGTATCATTCTTTAATTTCCCTTTCAGTAATTTGCAGCGTCTCCTGTATGTATGTTCCTACACACAGCAAGTGTCCGTGTATCCTGATACACACACACAGAAATGCAGTCCCTTTTCCACCACCAAATCCAGATTTCATACCTGTGTATTCATACATATGAAAATACAGTCTTCTGAAATCCTCCAGGTGTTGCATTCAACACCTCAAGTTCATATTTCAGGCTCTATTGAATTTATGCATTTTTTAAAAGTGAAATTGCCTATGCAATACTGTTCAAGTTGTTGTCATTAATTATACACTTGTATTTATGTCATAATTTAGTGTGCACTTGAGAACAGTAATTCAGATTCACTTAGATTTGGTTCCCCAGCTAAAGGGAATGAGACAAATTGATACAATAATAGGGTGACTCTTTTGCTGGCCAAGGTGGGAATCCCCAAACAGAAATAACCAGAAAGCATCTCCAGAGGGTATCAGGAAAGGCTGAACACATGGAAACTTTCCTGAAAATATAAAGCATGGCAGGAAGGAGCTGCTGAAGAACAGACAAAAGAAATACTCCCACACAGTGTTTGTCCTGCACCAAGTTTTAAACAATGCTGCCTTGAAATTGAATATATTTCATTAAAAAATAAAGAAATCAGCAACCAGGAAACCCAACCCAAAGATTAACTCTTAGAAGAGGGATCTAAAGAGCTAAATAGCAGGTATGTCCCCATTTTCCCTTGAGGTTATTCTCTAGATAAAATGGTAAGGAACTGTAGAACAATTAAAGAAGCCACTCTTCAAAATCCTTCCTTTATTTCCCTTGTTTCAATGACACACTGCTTCAGAAATTCTGAGTCAGTTCTGATAACTCTGTTCTCTAGAATGATTTTCAAATCACCAACCAAAAATCAGTTTCAGACAGAAGCTGATAGGTAAAATCCACTCCTTGCAGACATGTTTTTATTTTAATGTTAAAGAAAAATAAAGTAAAATCATTTTTACTGAAAGAAGAATGAACTTAATAGTAGCTGCTTAAGTATGGCAGATAAACACAGCTTACACCAGACAACATAAAACAGCACAAGATTATGAACTTCCTTTGGGCATAACGGTGACTTAACAAAGTCCACAGGTAGCAGCATCCTCCTAGGAGGAATTACTGACAGCACAATGGTGTTTAAGAAGGAACAGATTCAAGAGACATTTCCAACCCTCAGCAAAGCTTGTTAGCTCAGCTCTTGTGGCAGAACAACCCAGAATCCCAGCCCAAACGCAGTCTCAAAACTCAGAACACGTATCTCCCCCGAGCTTTGGCTTTGCAGGCGCCGCAGGAGCGAGCGTGGTTTGCTCAGTGCCCCACCTGTACCCCATGGCTCTGAGCTCCGCAGCTGGCACAGGGACTGATGGTGGCACTGCAGTGGCAGGCAGCAGGGACACGGGATGTGGCAGTGCCATGCTCAGGTACCTCACCTGAGAGTGTCAGCCCCAGCAGCCCTGCCGCTCCTACCTGCCCAGCCTGGCACAGCCACCTGGGCACTCAGGGACAGCCATGGAACACAGGGACACGGGGACACAGGGGACAAGGCACAGGGGCACGGGGACATGGGCACATGGACACAGGGACAGGGACACAGGGACACAGGACACAGGCAGAGAACACAGGGACGCAGGGACGCAGGGACACAGGGACACAGGGACAGGGACACAGGGACAGGGACACAGGCACAGGGACAGATTCACAGGAACAGGGGCAGGGANGGACACAGGAACACAGGGACACAGGCACAGGGACAGATTCACAGGAACAGGGTCAGGGACACAGGAACACAGGCACAGGGACCGGGTGTTTTAGTTTTGGTGAAAAAAACCCACAATATAAATGTTGGCTTCAAAATCAAAGGCCACTTTTATACTTGGAAGAAATCCCTGGAATAAGTTGTCTCCAGTCAACTGACGATGCACCATTTTAGACAAATGATTTTGAACTGTCAGTGATCTGCTTATTACATGCTTGACTAGTTCCTTGAACAGAGGAAAGCCCCACATGACTGCAGAACAGATAGAGGAGACGAATGATATATGGACTCTCTTTCCACAGAATCCAATTGCTGGTTTCCATAAATATGAAAATATATTTTTGTGATATAAGCAATGGCAAAACATGACTTAACCTCCTGGTCTGTTTGCAAATGCAAAGATTTTTTCACAGTGAGAAAAAGCCTGGAATGTGCCTTGGATGCAATGATGAACTAATGTCTCAAATCCCTACAGTGTGTGTCTGATTATAAATTTCTAACTCCCATTAGGGTTTTAATGTGGCAGAGATTCACTGGGAATACATGGGACTGAGATTCATTTTCATTTTCCTACTGGGATGTGTTTACTGCAAAGAAGCTCAACTTTTGGTATTGTACATTGATATTCTCCCTAATTTTTTTACATCCCATGCCCTCATGAATTCCCTGTGATCTTTGTCAAGAGACCACATCTAAAACTCAGCCATCTTAATCTTTTAGATCAAAGTGTGCACTGAATAGACTCAAAGTCAAATTATAGGATAAATTATTCTTAAAGCTAAAATCATAAATAATAGGCAGGAAATGAGTGGCAGTGGGAGGTTACAGAGCACCTTTCAACTGAAGAACAGGAGATTTTGTGTAGAGTGCTCCTTTGTTCAGAGCCATGGGTGAGGACCACCTGGTTTGGTCCCCAAATAACAGGACATCTTTAGAGGGGAAAGTGGAGGTACTTGGGGATGGGCCAGGGTTAGTTAGACTTCACAAACTCACAGGAGGTTTCAAAACCCTAAATGGGAGATAGAAATTTTTAATCAGATTATGAGGATTTGAGGCCTTAGTTCATCATTGCTTCCAAGGCATATCCCAAGTTTCTTCTCACAATGAAGAACGTCTGCATTTTCAAAAACTTTTTCCTCAGCTTGAGTTGGAAACTGGATACACTTTTATTTGGTCTGCCTGGCTTCCTGTTCACCTTCCAGTGCAGAAATGCACCTGTAAAGCTGGTGGACTGCTGGTGAAACCCTTCCTGCAGCTCCATGCCCAGGAGCAGAGCCCAGGTGAGCGCAGCACAGTCTCTGCCCACCACCTCCACACACACTGACCCAGAGCACCAGAGGGGAAACACCTCTACACCTGTAGTAAGACACTCTCTACCCAAACTGCTCAGCAATGTCTGCCCAGCTTTCCCAAACCCTGAAGGTGTGCCCAGCATAACTCAGGTTTCGCTCAACTGATGTCACCAAACCCACGCTGATGTCAACTGAGTTCACCACCCTCATTATTTATATCAGCTGAACATTGGCGTGTTTCGACACCAAATGCACTCAGTCCTCACCACCTGTGGTAGAGCTGCATTATTTCTACCAGATTGCTGCTGGAATTATTAGATCTTTATAATCTCCCCAATCTACTCCCAAACCACCCCTTTTTCAGAAGCCAAAGACCGTATATTAACACACATTTCTAATTACAAGAGATGGAAAAGTTATTCTATTCCACCTCCAGTCCCTGACAAGGACATCACACCTACTGAATTTCAGCTGTTTCTGTTTCTCTGGCATGATGAGAGGCACTCACACCCCACAAATGCTGGGCCTAGTCAGTGCCTAGCTGCATATGTCAAATTTTCCAGTGCCAATTCAAACGGGTTCAATTCCTTTCATCAGCGGTGGTGAATCACTTCTCTTAGCATATGGTTACACATCACGTGTCCAACTCCACTTCTGCCCTCTGAAAAAACAAGAGGAGGGATTTACTGAAGTTTTAGATATGGAGAAATTCAGCAGTGAAAATTATCGATGCTCACCATTATCTGTTTGCATACACAGTCGGCAGCCTGGGCAGGGAATGCTCACATAGCAGTAGTGGATTAGTATTTTTAAACTCTTTCTATTATTGATTTAACCACTTGAAGCTGCTGGAAGCAGAGTTCCTGTCACAGCTGTTAATGCAAGAGGCATTAGGGAAAATCCCTACTGTGGAGGTGTGCAAAAATGTTCACACATTAATGGTGAGATTTCACTTTTCATCAGCATCATGCACAACCCCAAATCCCCATTTTTATTCTGCTCTGCTAGATAAGAAACATGAAAGGGAAAAAGTTTGGGTGTTGGGTTTTTTAATTATTTTTTTTCTCATTTACTTTAGTCCTTTCTAAAGACCAGGATCCTGCAGTCTACACAAACTGAGGAGCACTTTTTTTTCCTCAAGTCATTCCATTAAAGTTAATGCAGCCACTTGCAGAGCAGGGCTTTTCAAAGAGAGCAATGGTATCAATGCAGCTCTGCATGATCACAAGGCCATTAACAAGATCCTTAAAAAAGAAGAAAGTGGCTTTGTCAGAAGCTGAAAGGGACCAGACTATGCAACTCTGTTAAAACTACTCTTGGCCATGGCAGTGGGCAAATTTGTTTCTTAATTTAAAATAAAAATTATGGTAACTGACTTCCAGACAACATGAATCAAGATAAAAATCCACTTAAAATTAATTTTTGTCTTCTCTGCAGCTGAAAATTCATTCTGATTGAGACAGGATGTGGATTCATGGTTTAAAATCCATTGTAGAAGTTCCACACTTGCCATATCTTACTTTGAACAGCCCCTCTCTTAATTAACCTAAAAAACCTCCCTTGCAGAGAAGCTCTTACATGGCTCACAAAGGAAACACTCCAAAAACTGCAATGATTTTCCAATTCATTGATAAGTATTATGTCCTTCACTTATTTTTTGTGTTCCAGCATCTCTATTCTTACGTGACTGTTTCATTGATGCCAACAAAAATTAGCACATTATTGCCATGAATCAAATCTATTAGTTGCCTTGACAATGCTGCCCTTTTGTTCTGTAAACACTTGAAAATGAAAAAGTTCCAAACTATAAACAATAGGCCTAAAAAACCCCTCTCCCCGCCCAAATCCAAACATATTTCATTTGTGCAGAATAAGGAAGCAAGGTAACTCTCATTGAACTCTTCCAAGTGCCTGAAGAGATCCTACAAGGGGGATGAAGAGGGACTGGAGACAAGGGGCTGGAGTGCCAGGACAGAGGGATTGGCTCCCACTGCCAGAGGGCAGGGTGAGATGGGATCTTGGGCAGGAATTGTTCCCTGGGAGGGTGGGCAGGCCCTGGCACAGGGTGCCCAGAGCAGTTGTGGCTGCCCCTGGATCCCTGGCAGTGCCCAAGGGCAGGTTGGACACTGGGGCTTGGAGCAGCCTGGGACAGTGGAAGGTGTCCCTGCCCATGGCAGGGGTGGGTTGGGATGATTTTTAAGATCCTTCCAACCCAAACCATTCTGTAATTCTACACATAACTGCAAAACCTTATTTCAAAATACCTCTGTATATAGAATATTTGGGTGTATCTGTGCACTGATTATCCAACTAAACTGCTTTACCTGTCCCACCACCACCTGCACTTCTGTTGGCTTCAAAGGCCACACAAAGCATCACTATCATGGAACAAGGGGCATTTCATTTCCTACAGACTCCAACTGAACAGAGCTGAAAAGCGCAGGGGAAATGCTGAAACAATTTGCTTTTTAAAAGCATTCTATTCTGGACTTAAATGCAAAATTCCTATGATAAACTCTATGGTTCAGTACTAAGGTGCTTGTCTTAAACCTGCATGCTTGTCTTAAACCCTCTTGGTCTGTGGGTCCAACTGATATGTAAAATGGTTCCATTGCTGCTTACAAATCCATATCTGGCACTACCGTGAGTTTTTACTTCAATTGAAAATAGACAAGAATAAAAAATAAAATTAGCCAGAGCAGAAATGAGATAATTTCCCAAATTCAGCTACTACTCCATGAATTTATTATAACTTTGGTTTGGAGAGTTCCAAAGGTGCAAAGCACTAGTGAAAGACAGAAAACTGGGATGTTTCAGAGGTGCTGCTCAGAAAATAGAGCTCCTGAACAGCAGCAGGGTTTGGATTTATGGTGCAGGAGTGAGGCACCAAACCCCTGGCTCTCTGGGAGCACTGCTCTTTGACAGTCCCATGCTTGATTATACTCATTTTCTACTTCAGCAAGCAGCAAAATTTTATGAGATCCACCCCCATAGATGTTTGTTCCCTGACAATCTGGTGTACAGTTACAGAAGTTGCTAAATATGATTATTGCCTGGGAAGCAAGAAGAAAACAGAAATATTTTAACCCAGTATGCTAATCCCAGTGATTCCCCTTCTGCCCCCCACCAACAGCAATGCCAGTTCAAGGCACGGCCACTCAAACCCCACAAACAGAGAAGCACAAACCAGTAAATTAAATAAATGGGTAGAAAATTATTCAGTTATATTTGAAGATAGCACATGGAAAATATTGCTTTATGTCTTGCTCCAACAGAAGGTGGGGTTTTGTCCCTTTTAAGCAGAAGGCAGAAGGTTCGTAATTACCCAGCTGCAAAAGGGGCACAAGTATCTGCTCCTCTTGGAACCCAGAGCTTAATACCTGTAGTCACAAATGCCTCAAAATGCACAGAATATAAAATCAATTTTGGTGCAATTCTTTCATTCATTATTTCTATGTCTCTGTTTCAGTCTGTTCTCATCCTGTAAACAAAATTATTCCCTTTTTTTCCTGCTGGCCCCCCCCAGAGTGATTTAACTGGGAGCAGAGCATTGTCCCCCCTGCCCGGATTCCCCCCAGTTATTTTGGATAAATCTGAGTCATTCAACCCCCTGCATCAGGCAGATATGTCTGTGAGGAATCCTTTTCCCTGCTGCATGGAATTTTATCCTTTCGTTAGCAAATGTTGCCAAACAAAGCAGTTCAACAACTTTTCATTTCCAGGCATATTATAGGGTTACATCTTAGACCAGCTTTAGTGTTATAGATTTAGATTGAATCTGCCTCACTAAGTTGTCCCATTCTGG
Source organism: Hylia prasina (assembly GCA_013397195.1). Taxonomy (NCBI): domain Eukaryota; kingdom Metazoa; phylum Chordata; class Aves; order Passeriformes; family Sylviidae; genus Hylia; species Hylia prasina. The sequence goes on along the minus strand of VYXD01000334.1, from coordinate 251,878 downwards.
GCTGATGACAAAACCTGAGCTATCCATATGCCTAATTGCACTCATAAATGGAGCTCTTAGCAGGCTGTGGTGGTGATGGTGCTACAGTTGCTGTTTATGGAATTGTTCTCTAATTCCCTTTTTTCCTAAGCTGAAATATTTTTTCGAAAGACTTGGGAAAAATACATTCTGATGGAGAATGGTATTTTTCATGAAATGTACTTGGCCTGCAAACAGCAGCAGAAGGGAGAGGGAATGCAAGTGAGAAATAATCAAATGAGGGAAGGAAAAGGTATCTGTGTACCCAGCCTGGGAGGAAATCATCCCAGGCATGACAGCCAAGCCCCACAAAAGGGGCAGCAAGGTATCCAAGCACCCAAGGACCCATCTGGGCACATTCATCTCCTCACAAACTCCTTCCAGACAAACATCACCTGCCAAACTCCCTGCTAGGGCAAGCAGTTTCTGGGCCAGGGACAGCACCCAGGGAGGGAGAGGCTGGAGCTGGGCCAGGGCAGGCTCAGGCTGCAGAGCAGGGACAGGTTCTGCTCCCCCCAGAGGTGCTGGCACTGCCCAGGCTCCCCAGGGAATGGGCACGGCCCCGAGGCTGCCAGAGCTCCAGGAGCCTTTGGACAGCACTGCCAGGGATGGACAGGGGGGATTGTTGGGGGGTCTGGGCAGGGACAGGAGCTGGATCCATGATCCTGGTGGATATTCCAGCTCAGGAGATTCTGTGTTTCAAATGATCTTCACTCACACAGTGAGATTCTTTTAAGGTAAATTATCCACATTTGGGATAATTCAATGGGGAAATATACAAATTTATACGTGCACCAAAATTTTCAGGCCATATAATTTGTGCTTTCTTAATATTCATTGACATGAAAATCCCCCTGGACTGGTTGCTTGCTTTTTGAGTCTTTTCCCTGGTGTACACACAAGCTGTGAAATTGCCCAGGAAATTCCTTAAAGCAACATTTTGATGGATGCTTTGAAATTAACATTCCCATTTCAAACAGGACTCAAATAATTTTAAAATGGAACAAAAGTTTACCAAAAAAAGGAAATAAGGAAATCGATGTGTCACTTAAACCATTGAGGGTCACATTAACATAAAACTTAACAGAAAACATAAAATAAAATTATTAACTGGATATATTCTTGTTTGGGGTAGGGGAAGGTAGTCTGTGAAGCTACTATTTCTCACTAACTGAAGTGAAAATAACAGAGTGGCTTAAAACACTTAATGAGAATTATTTCATAAACACTTGTGAAAGAGCTCACACCTGTGAAAAGCAAATTGTTACTGCACTGCTTCACCTGATTAGAATGATGCTTTCAAAACTTTCAAAATATTTAAAAAAATAAAAAAAAAATGGTCCTTTCTTTATCTCTCTGCTGTGCCAGCTCCTTCCTCCTTACAATAGCAATATGGAATTTTATCAGTTTGGGTGTAAATACATTCCTTATCGGTGATGAATTCCTCCAGCACTGATGGTCTTTGGTAGATTTCTGAAACTATGTCTGTGGCAGACCTGAGGGAATCCCATTCCTCTCCCCCAGTACCACTCTGCCAGAGGGGATTGGCCCATCCCGTTCCTCAAGTTTAATCAGTAATTTTATCAAAATTCCCCTTTTCAGGGTATCACAGTCCAGCCGACAGGATGGTTATCCTGATATTTGCAAGCTGGTTCAAGACCTCAGCCCATCATTGCTACTGTGAGGTGCCCAAGGATGTGATGCCAGCAAGATCTGGGTGCCTCAGGGAGAATTCTGTGCTCATTTATAAGCTGGTCAATGGGTTTAAAGGCATTCGGACATGCATTAAAATCTGTCTGAGTTGGGAGCTTGAAGTTAATTTTCCATTGATTCTGTCTTGCAAATGCCATTTAAAGAAGAACCTCGATCTTTTTTCCCTTTTTTCTTCTTCCTCCAGAAGGCAGAAGCTTAATTAGGAGGATGCCATTCTGCTTTGCTTCTCCCAAAGAATGTAACCGCCACATTCTAATAATCATTTTTACATGTGGACCATACTTGAAGTGACTTAAGGAACTTAATTCCCTACAAAATGATGTAATAGAGCGCACAAGCTAGACTGTAAAATCACTAAGTATCATTGTTCACCTAAGCCTATTCACCTCACAGATTTAATGCTTTTCTACTGAGAAATAACAGGTTAGAGAGAGTCAGTTTCATAATTTTAATATATAAGCAAAAAAAGAAAAAATTACTACAGCCTGAGAGGTGGAACCATATCGATTTTGCTGTTTTTCACAGGAGTGCAATATCAATTCTGTTTGCAATTATTTTGCATTACTAATCAGCTCATTACCAGTCAGTCAGACAATGTTAGTTTATGCTACAATACACTTGTGGGTCATTTGCCAATAGTAATAAAATTTCACAACGTATCAGGTGAAATTTCGTGTCACTCATGGTACCTGTGGAGGCTCATCTGCAGATCTGCTTTATTGAGGATGAGAATGCTACCAGAGACAGTAAAACCATGGTGCACATGAGGAAATATGACATTTACAAAGGATGAAACGTCTGCTGGAGTGGAAATTCAGCACAGAAATGCAACAAGGAACATCCAGATAAAGGGGCTTAAATTGAATAACTATTCAAGCAGCAGCCTGGCTTTAGTAGGAATAATACATAGCTTAAATCTGGGTCCATAACATGCAAAACTCAGGCAGAGCCACTGGAATTGTTTTATTTCATCAAAATACTAAGACTGTTAGCAGTAAATATGAGGTTTGCAACTCTTCAAGGGCCACATGGCTACAATATATTATAAAAATGTAAGCAGCATGGTTGGAAAAATTCTTCATAAATGTATAATCCTTCTACACAGTTGGGTTTGGAAGCTTTAGGCACTCTTTATGTATGCTGGAATTTTCTATTTTGTATTCCTGCAGTATTATTTTCTCCATAAGAAAGCATGGAGCTTTCAGTAGAAAGCTATTCTTTAGAATGCAAAGAAACAAGTGAAAATCAGTATATTGCATCCTTCCTTATTTCTATAATCCATACAATTTATGAAAAAAACAGTCGCTTGAAATTTATTTCAACCAATGACACAGAATATGAAGTGGAAAGACACAACTCTATTAGAAAATAAAATTTATGTATATATGTAAATACTCTCCCCTAAACATCAGTTAGGATTGGAGAGTCCTTTCAGCATGGGATTTGTATTTAGAATTTTCAAGAAGAATTATTTTCAAAGTTGACAGTAAAACTTATCCTCTGGTCTCTTCCATGTATGTTGAAAATCTTAATTACTTGTTTCAGTATGTATTATTTTTACTTCAACATTTCTAATTTGGTTCCCAGTATGATAACTATCTTTTGAGAAGCAATTATTCTATATTTCTCCTTATTACCTGCTCAGTGTTATTTATTCCTCTGTACTGAATTTGCTCATCACTGTAGGACTTTATGGTTTTCCAAATAATTTATCTTTATGAGAATACTCTGAGTCAGAAAGGTGTTAATACAGAGATTAAAGTCAAAAATTAGCACCAGACTATCCAAGACACCTCAAGTAAAAGGGCAAGATCCACTTCCCAGTGAGTAGAATTACATGAAAACCAAGAATTAAATGAAAACCAAGAACTTGCAGTAGTATTAATAGCCAAAATGTCTCAAGGCAGATTTGAACTCCCAAAACTTTTAACACACACACACACACAAATATGGAGAGCTGAGATTCAGCAGACAAATTCCTCCCTTTTTTTCCCAGCAATCTGCCTTTGCAGTGGCCATCCTGGTCTCGAGAAATTCTTTCCCACATTCTGAGCAAGAATCAAGGTTTAGTGGGCAGCACTAAGAGTTGCCAAACTAAACCCTAGCAAGTTCCAAACCTCTGCTGAAAAGTATAGGGACATGTTTCTAGAAAAGCCCAACAAGCACATGTTTTTAAAAATCCAGTAATTTCTTTCTCTGGTTTGGTCCTAAATAAATGTCTGCATATAAAATATCCATTCAGGTAAAGTTTCCCAGAATGGCTCAAGCTAAGGCTCATTCCCAAGCAGTTGAAGACAGATGCTCCTGAGGGGAATCAGTCAGTAAAGGACACTCCTCAGCACAGGCTCTGTGTCAGCTTGTCAGAACCAGATTAGCTGCCTGTCAATAGCTTTGGAGCTATTATGGGAGCGTGTAACAACTTCAGGTTTCATACAAAAGTGCCATGTCTTTATTTCAGCCCTTCTCATAGCTCTTTTATTACTTTTCCAGGCTCTTCATTACCCCATCCTGAATGAGATGCATTGAGGAACATCCTCAGTTTTCCATCAAACAAAGTGATTTGGATGCCAAAACCACTCACCCAAGTTCAAAACTTTAACAGAAGATGCAGATCCCATCTTTTCCATCTGACACTGGGCTATTTTGGCCTTCAGACAGAGCCACTCAACAGAAAAGCTGAAGAATGATGTTTTTCATCGGGCGTTTCTTTGGAATTTCTGGTCATGTCCCTGCTGCTATTAAGATATACTTTTATTGTGCCCTGTAAGATTGCAACTGCATGCTTTACAATACTGTTATATATTTTAATATTGTGATATTATCTGCTAGATATCATCCTTATTAGACACTAGACAGAGCATTTATCACACTTAAATGCTTCACAGTTCCCAACCCTGAGTGTATTTTTATTAATGTATACAGGTGATAAGAAATACAGAGTAGAGCAGAAATTCAACTGAGAACCAATACAACCACCCATTTCAGAGTTCCTAATATTTGTATCCATTGTGAGAGGCGATTTGCCCTGAAATGAAATGTTTATCTTGGCTAGCCCTACCTCGCAGCGGTAGCCCTTCTAAACACTCCTTGAAAATACTTACAGATATTATCTGCCTCTTATTCCTCCTTCCCCTGTTAGATTCTAGACAAAGATTTGTTCTTCCTATTCCATGCTTGGTGTGGACAGGCTGCTGGTATGAGGAATTCCTGTCCTGGGTATTATACCCTGCAAGAGGCACCCTGATGTTTTCCTAACCCGGCTCCGTTCAGCGCTGCGGCACCAAGGGGCTCCCTGAAACAGCCCTGCTCCCCAGGGGAGGGGAGCAGGATGCAGGAACAGCTATTTTACACTTGTTTATGGTCAACAGTCAGAGAGAGAGAGTCAACAAACAATCCACAGAAGCCTCATATAATAACATAATATTATCCCTCTCTCTTCCTTTTAGGCAATAGACTGCACTGCCATCTTTGCACAGAACTTAAACATTGTGTGACCCTGCTGCATGAAAAATGCCTTTCAAAGGCTCTCTGCTGGAAGGGCTGAAATATTACATTTACTGTGCAAATACATCTGTTTGCTAATGCCCACACTTACCAGCTATACCTAATAAAAAAAGAAATACTTTTTTCTACACAGAATTTCGCAGTAAATAATATATTTATAATTTTCAAATTTTACTCGCTTGGACCTGGTTTCTCTCTCCATCCCCATTGTGCTGTAAATTTGGAGGACACATCTAGAATTTAAAAGGCACAGGATGCACCAGACCATGTTTCTCACTCATCTTCCAAAGTTCCTGCTGGTATGACACAGCCTTGGGCTTTCCATAGCACCATGGCAATAAAACAGTACAACAAAAACACCAGAAAAATTAAGTTCATGGCAGATCTATGAAAAAGTTCATTTTAACTTGATTATAATTAATTAACTGGAAACTCAAAGCTGGTCAGGTGCAACACTAACCAGACTTCTCTGTGTAGCAGCCGCAACACATCAGCACACTTTAGCCTGATCTATGATGGCTTACATGGCAAAAAAAGAATAATATTTTCCATAATCAAAATAAAGACTAAACACAGCAAAAAAACTCCCTGGGCAGTGGTGTTTCCCTCTGCTGTAAGCCTGCCTTAGGATGAAAAAGGGAAGAATTAACTTTATGTTGAGAGGTGTCCATGTGGTGATTCAGTTTTAAATAAATTGCACTGACACAGCAGCCTCACCAGCGCAGTCCCCCCGCAGGGACAGCACAGCTGGGGGCAAAGGGACAGGCTGTGATCACACACCAAGCACTCCCTGAAAGGGTGAAATGCAGCAAATTACACTGACAATTCCCAAAACATTCAGCCACACACGCCCAAAGTGCCTCATAACCAAGCTGCCATGGGAGCAGGAAGAGCTCCCAGGACAGGAATAAGGGGATAGATTTTTCCAGAGGGAGGAAGAGCACTACAGCAGTCTGGGTCAGTTGCAACACTCCCACGGATCAGGAAAAAGGACTGGATGTGGAGCAAAGCTCTTGAGAATTTCCTGAGAAGTCACCAAGGGTAGTGGGCATGGAAGTGCAGAAAGCCTTTCCAGTCCCTCCCGAATGTGCTAAAAAGCCCTTGGCATTCAAACAGATCCATTCAACATTCCAGAAGGACAAAGAGAAAGCAAAGCCTTAGAAATTATAAGGGAAAAACCTACCGAATATCCATGTGCAGTCACATCCCAATGGCTGTTCACAGTTTTGTTCCCCCACCCCAAAAGTCTCTGGATTCCCTGGACACACAGAAAGGCGCAGAGAAGGGCAGCAAGACCAAGGGTAGGTGAGAAGTTTCAGTGTTTTGCAAAACAATTACAAGTACATGTGTATGTGTGAATGTATGTCCAGATTCACACAAATATCTCACACAGAATTTAAGCAGCACATTGTGCCCCTGGATTTTAGGGATGTTAAAAAAAAATCCAAAAAAATCCATTAAATTAGCAACCCAAAAATCTGTCAAGTGCCTCTAAACGCAGCCACACAGACAATCCAGTGCTGAAAGACAACACATCAGAGTCTGGGAGGCCTTTCTGGGCAATCATAACCCCATCTGTAGCCCACTCTCCCACAAAAGAAGAGGAAATTGTGAGAGGGCAGGAAGCCTTTGGTGGAACACACAGCTGGCAAGGCTATAAATGCAACCAGTCCCCCATGTGCCAATCCAGACAATTCTTATTGTTTCTCCTTAATTCATTTTGTGAGAATTCAAGAAACCCAGTCACACAGTTAAGGGTGGTTTCACATTTCCCATTTTGTTTTTATTTACCCTTCATATGTTCACATATCTGTGCAGACAGGGCTGCGCACTTCTTACCCAAATAAAGTGGAAAAATGGGAGGTCTCAAGCAATTAGCTGAGGTACTCTGCCAGCACTTAAATGAACCATCTGTTCCAAGGTATGCAAGAGCAGTGTGCCTGGAGCCATGAGGCAGCTCTGCAATATCCAGTCCTGTTCTGGAAAGGTTCTGGGTGCAGATGTTTCGGAATTAAACCCAAAAAGGGCACCAGCATCAGCCTCATCTGCCACACACAGATGGGGCTCTGCCAAAGGCTCCCTTTGGCTTGTGGGGATCTGGGGTTTGGCAGAGCAGGGATAGAAATGAACACACAGAACACCCAGAACAGCGTGGGGAAAGCCACTCCCAAAAATTTCCTGAACATATTGTGCAAAAGGAGATTAAAAATTAAAGGTCAAGACAGTGGAATTACCAATATTTCACCGTGGCACAAAGGAATTCTCGAATGATGAAATTCGGCCTTTGCTGCCCAACTGCAGCTTTTATCTTGGATGGAAAGAGCAAGCCAAGGGAAGGAGATTGGGGTTTTGTCTCCTCAAAACCAGACCTAGAGGGTGAGCACCTCCAGCATCCAGTTCCAGGAGTGTTTTATTAGTACATGGCTGACATTTATACATGCCAAGACTGAACATGCTCATTAGAACTGTTTATTAGACAAAAGGCCACTCGGAGAATGATAATTAATCAGTTGGCATTGATTGAAATTCTTGATGAAATGAAGCATGAGCTGTTGAAAAATAATTGAACGTAATCATAAAATCCATGAATCATCCATAGAAAGCACATTTATTAAACCGGATTTCATAAGTAAGATATTTTGTCTGGCTGTTTTTCCCCTCTTTGGATCCTGTCCTGTTGGATGAACAGGCAGCTGTTCCTCTAGCACAGCTCCAAAGAGCAGACAACAGGTAAACATTCCATGCAAGAGCAGAACTGCAGTTCTGATATTTGAATTATTACCAAGCTCAAAGAGGTTTTGTAAACCAAAAACCTAAAGCCTGGTATTTGCCATGACAATTCAGGAAAAGCAAATTGGTTTTATGTTAAAAAGCATTAAAATCTTAGCAGCCTTCAAGAAGAGAGAGCAAAATTTTCATTCTATCGGTGAAAAATTTAGAATTAAATCAGGATACACCTGGCTACTCTTTCTCCATACCAATTTCTAAGGAAAAAAATGAATAATGCAATGCTAAAATTTCAAAAGTCTTGGCAGAGGTGTCTCTTTGGACACAGAAATTCAGTTGCTGGTGGGGTTTTTAATAGATTTTAAATCTATCATTGACTAAACACAGATACAGCCAAGAAAAATAAAGCTCCCAGTAGAAAAAATTGCTGACCATATTATCATGGAATAGATATTTAAGATCTGATATTGGGTTCAAAAGAAACTTCATTTTCTGAAGATCACAGTCAAATAATTTTATATAAATTCTGCTTTTACATTTCCTAAGTAAAAATCAGTGCAACCATTATATGAATTGAATTAATTCCCCCTAACACTGATTGATACTCAAGTAAACATGAACTTTTCCCTGAGAGAAGCTAAAATATTTATATAACAGGCAAAATTGTAACCAGTTAATCCCAAATGTTAGATTATACAAAAATGGATCTTTAATCACTTAACTTTATATTTAGCAAATTAAAAAGTCCAATGTTCTAATAGAATTTCAAAGAGAATTTGTTTCTACTCACTGCCTAAAATTAAACAAAAATCCAAAATGTGAACAGACAAGGTGCTGATTTATCTGTTTAACTACAAAAACCTGTATCAAAATGTTTGATGCACACAGTTCTGTTCCAGTGGATGATTTTTATCAGAAAATCTTACACATCCTGCTTCTCACATCCCCTGAGAGCAGGAGCAGGTCACCAAGCTAAGAAAACACTTCTTCCTGCAAACACTGTAGGCACAACTGAGGTTATGGGTGGGACTAAGGGTGGCAGTGACTGAAACAATCTTTATTTCTGACATTTCTCCTGGATGAAGAAGCATCTTTTCCGTGGGATACAGGCAGCACAGCGAGCGAGACAAAGTCCTTAATTGCTCCCACTTATGGCCAGCCCAAGCAGGAAGGGTAAATCACCCAGCACAACCTCTGACCTCCACAAGCAGCATTTCATCATCCACCAGCAATGCAGAGAACTGCCCTGGTACTGCTGGAAAAACCTCTTGCAAAAATCCCTGGGAACAACAAAATTGGGTCGTTTTAAATGCCAGCTGAAGAAGTGGGAAGGAGGGAAAAACATGGGATATCTGCACTTCTCCCATGGCAAGGACGTGGCCAAGAACACCACCAGGACTAAGATAAACTCTCTGTGCTCTCACAATCTCTGGCTGTTTTCTGTTTTCTCCACAGGACCATTTTCCTCTGTCAGTGGAAAAATCTCAGACTTAAAAGGAAAAAGACTTTAAAAAGTCCCGAGCTTACACATTACAAAGGAAAGAGCATTGGGCAGGTTTTAATTATTGCATTAAACACAAACCCCACCACCATAAATTCATTTCAAATACAGCTGAATCCTACAGAGGTAGCAGTAAATCTACTAAAACAAACTTTTGGAGCAAAATCTGATTTTGGTATCCTTACATTTCTGCTGCTAAGCTGCACACCTATCCTTTCTTCTATGCACATAAACCCTTAAAGAGGCAAATATTACCATGGCATTATTCAAATTGGATGCTTAAAATAGATCTAAATGAATGCTTACTATGTGACACCCAGACAACTTAACAAGTGAACTGTTAATTTTTATTGACACAGATTTTCCCACAACAATCAATAAAGTGATGCCACTGAACTCATTTCAGGGAGGCTTGAGGAGACACTGCTGCTTTTATGCCATCACCAAAAGAGCCACAATGGAGCAGAAACAGTGCAGCAGCTGCTGGGATTGTTGTTAGCCACTTCTGTGAGCAGAGGGATGTGACACAGGGACTTGTGCCACCCCTGGCAGAGCATCTACAGCAGGACACGATGGGCACGGGCTCAGCCTGCGTGGTACAGATAAAGACAATACAAATGCAAGCTCCAGGAATAACCTCCTGGAGAATTTTATCAAACAGACTTTGTTTCCATACATTATTTATCCACATCTACATTTCAGTGAAAATGGCCTCATTTGAGTTAATTGATGCTTTCCTATGGGCATTTGTTAGAAATCAGTACTGCACATCCCGTGCTTTATGTTATATTTGTAGCTTTGTGTCATCACAGGTACTCAATAATTATTAGTTCAGGTATTTAAGGCAAATAAATAGCAAATAAAGACTTCATTTACTTGTTTAAATCATCAAATAAATGTTGCAGGGGTTTTTTGCAGAAGTCTGAGTAAAAAATGTACTGCTTTTTTGGTCCTTCCTCTGCTATTATTTCTGAACCAGTGCATTTATTTAAGATGGAGTGTTCTACAGTGTTAAAAAACAAAATGAGATAGCTCAGAAATTAAAAATTTAACTAGTGAAAGATGCTGCTATAACTGGAATCCATACGGATTTAATAAAAGTCCTCATAAAGTTCTTTTAGTATGACAACAGCAATTTTTTCTCCTCTTCCTCATCAGTCATCTCCCCTTTACTTGCACAGTGTATATTAAACAAAGCAGCCCAGTTTTGTAGGGAAAAACCCCTCCCAGGCCCCCTTGTCTAGGCTTAATGGACCCTGTGCCCCCCCACTGCTCAACCCCTCTCAAATTCCCTTCCCTCCCCACCACACACCAAAGATTAATGGTTTCTCCCTAGGCTTTGGGTTCCATCAAGCCAGAGGTGAAGGTGCAAAGGGATTTATTCCCATTTCTGGTCAGTTATACCTGATGCCCCTTAAGAAAACATCCCTAGCAATGTCCAGCATGGCTCAGTTGATTGGTTGAGCCAATTTGTTATCTCTGGTCACGTAGCAGGGGAAAGGAGGCAGCACTGACAATGTTTATGGAAGGATTCTTGCAAAATTAGAGCTCCTAAAAGTCAAATTAAGGCCAGACAGAAGTGAAAATATAAATCCAAACTTGCTGCTTTTGAGAAGCCCATATTAGAATGAAGTGATTGACTCACAGGTGACTTGTGTCCCTGGCTATGCTCTGATTTCATACAATGCTGCCCTGGATACTGCAGCTCTTCCTGGTGGGAAGAACCAGGAAATCTGTGGATGTCAGTGCTTGGCTCACCCTGCAAGGAGCACAGGAGGGAGCAAGGAGCCAGCACTCCCAGGACAGCACAGAGCACAGAGCACAGAGCACAGAGCACAGAGCACAGAGCACAGAGCACAGCCCCTTCTGGAGGAGAACACAGCACAGCAGGGAGGAGAAGCTCAGAGGCAGGGAGAAAGGGATTTTATTTGCAGCAGGCTATGGCAGCAGGACCCAACCTTTAGTGTAGGGCACAGAGTTTGGGTACATTGTGTGTGGTTTCACAGCAGTATTACAGGTGGGTTAATCCAGGGAAGACGCTGGAGTTTGAAAGGTTAAAGAGCACTCTGGTAGGAGATGGCAATGGCACAGTGGCCCTTCATGATCCTGCACGTGTCAAAATACTCTGCCTTTGTTTCCAGCCTCCCCTCCCTGCAGCAAACATGCTGCCTTTGCCTACCTTGCTGCTTTTGTCCTCCTCTCTTCTCTTTAACCTCCCCCAGCTGTGGAATTCTGGAAAGTTACCTCTCAAGCCTCCCAGTGCAGCACCATCTTTCCCCTCATGCTCCACAGGCAGCTCTAAAATGCAACATTCTCAGTGCAGGGAGAAATGCTGCTCTTCTGATGTTATTTCCAGCCTGACAATGGGCACTTGGACATGAATGGATCTGCTGGAGCACCACACAATACTTTCTGTGAAAATTTCATCTATTTCCCTTTGAAGACGATGACAAACTCCTGTGTGTGCTTCCAGCGGCCCCAGCCTACCTCCTCTGCCCTCACACCAACCTGAACCGTGCTGTAACTCCCATTTTCCATATGGAGCAAACATGAGCAAAAAGCAGTTTCAGTGTTTACACCTCTGAAAGGGATGAGTTTCCTGATCAATATCACACATCTCACCAGCACCCAAGGCAGGGAGAAGCTGTGCCCCTTGTCTTTCAGGCTGTATCTAACACACCACCAGACCAAACTGTAAGAGGGATGTTTCCTTTCCTGGTCTGAGACTGGAACACCACATAACACTGTTCCACTGCAAAAATATCATCCTGCTTTATCAGGATTTTTTTTTCCCTTGCCTTTTTAAACTTTGGAGCAGCTCCCAATTGCTGGCAGGGTGCCCTGCCCAGCACACAAGGTGGGATTCTGCCTGTGCTAGTGGGAATGGAGCTTGGGAAGGATTTTCTACCAAATGGTCCTACAGCTCCTGTGCTGCACAACCACCCCAGGAGCTGAAGGAGCTGGATCCATGCTTCCTGCAGCTGGGAGTGCTGCTGCCTCCTGGGCACAGCATGACCTCTCGGGGACTTCTGTCTCAAACCAGGACCCAGGGATGAAGGAATTGTGCTGTTCCTGAGATTATCTGCATTCCCTTTAGCTTGAGTGAGGATTCACTACCATCCTTAGGGAGTCCTACAGCCTGGGAAATTATCTTGTTTTACAGAGCTGATTCTGGTCATATTGAAATGTTTATAAAGGGGGATGAGGAAACAAAGAGGTGGGCCCTGCATTCAGCAGCACAACAAACATTACTCTTCTGTAAACAGGGGCAAAAGCTTCCATGAGGCTCACCACATCAGTATCCAGGGAGTTAGTGCTTTTCCTCCTTTTTATTTTGAAGGACAGAAAAATAGTGGAAAATAGTCTTCTTACAGGCCATGGTGTCCACATCAGAAAAATAATGTCAATACTATTCATACAGCTCCACATTTGCCTCAAAAAGTGGAAAATGCATTCCTGATAATGGCAAATCAGAAATAAAAAAGTCTAATTCTGAACTTGTTCCCTTTATAAATAAATTGCAAGAAGATAATGCATTTCTCCTATATTTTCCAATGGAAGCAGTGCTGCTCCCAGCAAAGCAATGAAAGCTGCAATATTAAACTTGCTGCTTACTCATCAATTTTCATGTGAGAGTCTCATTGGCAAGAGGCCCAGGTACAGAGAGGATGCTATTGTAATCACTATTTCTACCCCAAACAATGTTGACTATTTAATTATTAAAGTATTTCTTTCTAACTAGTTATTTTCAACCACTGGGTCTGACAGAGCTGAGAGAACTCCTCTGTGCACAGGTTTGCTCAAAGAAAGGTTGATCACTGAAAAATAACTTCAATTTTCATGTTTTAAGTTGGCTGTGTCCTTAAGTACAAATTCAGTTCCTGTTCCAGCAAGAAGCTGATATGAAGCATTGAACTTGTTATCAGGCAATGAAAAAGCTGAAGCCCTACATCTCGTTCCCGATTTCAGTCATATTTTCTCCCACATTGCATTTTTCATTCCCCAGTTAAGTGAGGCAAACAATATTGAGAGTATTCACAAAGGTTTGGAAAACTACTTCTGTTTGTGAAAACAGGCATTTGTTTTTGCCTGACAACCCTGTGTGTCTTGGTGATAGGCAGGAGAAAAGAGAATTAAATGCACAAATATGCTATTAATAGACAGAAGATTTTGGTTTCAGTGCTTTCTGTACCTGCCAGGTAATTTTAAATCTGGGATGCATGCATGCAGTCAACATGTAAAGGGCTGTTTCTAAGCATCTAAAAATGCTTTAGACTTGCTCATGTCCTGCTGCCTCGGTCTGTGTTGGAGGTCCTGCTCCTGTTCCAGGGGACAGCAAAAGGCCCCTCACAGCACCCTGTGCTCTGCAGACCAGGACGTGCAGCCAGGGACCAAGAGTAGTGTCCATAACAATTTAGATCTGTGGCAAAAACCTCAAGCTTCAATGCCTCTGTAGTATCAAGAACCTTATCCCTTCAGTGCATTCAAGCATTAAACTAGTTCAGCCTCTGAAGGTAGTGGCCACTGTCTTTACAAGAAAATATGTCATTTCAGCAAACTCCAGTGCTACCAAAAAGATTCATTTATCCTGATGTTAATCTGGAATAGACTCCTCATTTCAGGCCTCCCTTGACTGAGAAATTCCTGTAACTAAACTCTTGGAGCACTTTGGGTGTTTGGGAGTGTTTGAGCAACAGCTGACCAATGACCAAAGCTCACAGCATTTTAACAACCCTTACTCAGCTGTGCTGCAGCAGCAACCAGAGTATGAAATAAAAGCTCTAGGCACTCTTATTAGCACATATATTATAATTACTACATTTGCAAAGAGTTTACGCTTATCTCAAGCTGTCAACTCGTGCCTTTTGTGTCATTGTGCATTCTGCTGTGTGAGCCTGTGCAATTGGGCAGTGCCAGGCACACAACATCAATCCTGAATAAACAGGAGGTCACAGCACTCACGTCCTCAGAGCTATTACAGAAATTGCAGGCTTCATCCCATCTCAAATCCCAGCACTCACTTAAAAGCTCCAACTATATAATTAAATGTAGGGCAGCTTAAAAGTGGACAATTCTTTTCAGGCTTTGCACAGCGCTTCTCGGTGAAGCCTTCAGCAATTCTGCTCTTTTATCTCGGAGGGCTGACAGATGGTTGTCAAAACCAGGGGCTGGCTGGCAAAAAGTTTTAAGGCAGAGAAAAAGGTACAACAGTGTAGGAGGAGATACTTAAAAGAGAATAAATCTCTAGCTTGCTTTCTTCAAAGCTAGAATGCCTTCCCTGCCTCAGATACACTGAGGACAAGTTTAACCCAGGGTAACTCTTCTGTAGTCTAATGGCCTTACACCAATGAGTATTTTGACCCAAACCGCTTGAGACATGCCTGGAAAAATAACCTTCTATTTTGTTCACAGTCCTTCTGCACAGAGGGAAATCTTTCTTGTCACTCCCTCCAGCTCTCACGTCTTAAGTTTTGTGTGGAAACTCTCCCCTGGCTTCCTTCAGCCCTAGCAGCCACTCCTCACAAGAGCAGGCTGGATTAGCCTGTCCTTTGCTCCCATGGATCCCTCGCTCAGATATATTGTGGCAAGTGTTGGAAAAGTCTGGCCTTGGCCTTGGGGTCCTGCCACAGTTCCTTCTCTCCTCACAACAGAGGGGGACCATGGCAGTAAATCAATTGCCTGCCTTGAGGCGGGTGTGCTCCGACAGGTTTCCACTTTTACCCTGTGCTTTGAAAGCTCAGTGGCACACACTGTACTCAGGTTAGTTTTCTGCAAGGAAAACTCTTCCTGGGACATGAAGGGGAGAGAGGGAACATCAAGGAGGAAAATGGAACATGTGGGGAGAAGCAGTCTGCTCAGGAACAGACACGCTGGGGCGTGGCTTTACAAAGCACAGCCCAGCTTGTTTCTCACTCCTTATTCCTTTTCAATTCAGATCTATTTTAATCTCAATAGAACTTACATTTTATCCTTAGCACAACTAAATCAACTCTATACAATAAATGAAATCATATTCATTTGCCATTTTTCAATATATGAATATAAGTATGTTTAATACTTCCAGTCATTAAACTGTTCTTGAAATTGCTTTAGTGTGAACAGACTACACTCATTTAAATTCCCTTTTACAGTAACCTATACTTTTTTTCCTTATCTTTCAAAGGAAAACCCACTGTGTTCTTAATATTAAGTATTCAGATATTCATTATCAATCTATTCTACGAGACATCTACACATCTTTTGTTGTGGAATCAAATCATAATTAATTAATTACTGAAGATTAAAGACTGCCTAATCTAGCTCTAATTTTTTTAGTCAGTGTAAAAACTAGTGAGACACTGCACCATTAAATGAGAGAATCCAATCCATGGCAATAACTAAGAAACATCATTCAAACTAAAACAACAAAAACTGTTTAAGTGGACACCTAAAACTCTCATAGTTAGACAAGTTTTCTATTTCAGATGGTTTATCATTATGCAGTAGGAAAAATGCATTTTCTACTCAATTCAGCATTCAGCTAATATTCAGGCCAAAGAAAAAAAAAAAGAAAAGACAAAACCAAATACACCCAAACCACCAAGGTCCTTTGTACTGGACAATTCTCATTTCCACAAGGAATTTCCATGTAATTCCAGTATTTAAGACATTTAGGGGCAACAGATTATCCAAGATATGAGCTATAATCAAGAAAAGAATGCACATTTAAGCACTTGTTTCTCAACCCCCTTATCTCTCTCCCTTTTTGCAGTGCATGGCTCACCTTCCCCAGCACTTTTACTGCAGCCAAATCTGCTCTGGATCCCGTGGTGTCACAGTGACTAATCCACATTATTTCTGTACTACTAAATGCAAATTCCATATTTTCCACATATATGCGCATGATGCAAACATCTGATGTCATCAGCAGGATGATTTAACCCAAATTCACACCAGCTTCAGCTTGATTTTTTGATTCTTGATACAAATGTCTCTTATTCACGCAAACAGATCAAACTTGAGGAAGACTTTATCTCCCACATCCATGTCCAGGACTTTCCAGGGAGATGTGCAAGCAAGGAATGCAGCATTTAGCTCACTCTCAGAGTAGCCTGACAGTCTGGATCCATCCATAATAAACCAGCACAGAAGGCACTCCACTGCCCAGGATTGCTGGGAATCATGCAAACACAGAGTTTGGTGACAGCAGGACAAACACTGCCAGAGTTAGGGGAAATGCTGAGTAAAAGAGAGAGGAACATCTTATCCTTTCACTGCAGCAGGTTTTGACAGCTTTTATTACTTTAGAATTAGATTCTATCTCCCTGCTCTCCTCTCTTTTGTCATATCAGTATCAAAACACAACGCGAAGCTTTTCAGCCACCTTGGGCGCAGCACCACTGCACAGCCTGTGCCACGAGTGGGATGCCTGAGGTGACACCTCACACCTTCAGTCTCTGATACAGACATCAGGCAGTGGATGCAGGGTTGGAACAGTGATTTCTGATAGCTCCCAAGGAAAAGCCAATTCCTGGCCCTCCACAAGTCAAACAACTCATTCCCCACCTCTCTGCACCCCACAGATACCGCTGGCACTCTGCTGCCTGCCACCCAGCCCTGGCCACCCTCCCTTCCTCAGTCACACATTAAATTGAACTAAACGAGCTCACGTTTTCTTGATTCCCAACGGGGAGGTGCTTTCTTCTTCCAAACACCTAGAATTATACATAATTCCAGGTATAATTCCAAGCAGCTCTTCCTGATAACAAAAACCCCCTATGAATATTGACATGAAAGACATCCTGTACACTGAGCTCCAGTTCTGCTCCTTCAACACACTCCCACTGCTGAGTGGGGGAGAGCAGAGCTGCCAGAGTGGAGCTGGAACTGGGACATGTCAGTCAGGCCAAAGGGGAACACACACTTCATGCTATTATTACACAGCAAATATTGAAATCTGGAGAGGAATCTAGGTCAAAGGTAGTAAAGCAGAATCAGTGGGTTCTGTTCACCCCCCTGGCACAGATGAACAGAACTTTATCAGTGAGTATACTCAGCAAACACCCTTGTGCATGCCTCTCAGAAAGCAGCTCCTCCTTTAATAGAGCAATTAACCAAATTCAAGCCATCACCCATTCCTTCCAAGTTATTTTTGCCACTGGAGACATAAACGACGAAAAACTTCCCAGCACTGTTTGCAAATACTGAGCTTGAATTTCCAAGTTAGGCACCAGTCCATGGAAACAAACCAGTGCAGAACAGAAATCCTTGTGATGTATCCAAACATCCTGCAAGCAGCAGGTGTCCTCTCAACTGGTGTAGCATCATTCACACACTTACAAGAAAAAACCTTCTCATGTAATGGATATGGGCAACAATTTAAAATAGTGGTTCTATCACTACTCACGTGCTGTTCATCTTGCACTTTATAGCCACAGGCACTTGGAAAAGCCCAGAACATTCAGTATTTGGGAATTTAAGTGAGCTGGAAGTGGGATAAGTGGCAAGCCAGAAGTAACAGCTTATATTAATCTTCATTCTGATTCCCAGGGAATTAATACTGGAGAATGTGTATTACTAAGATTTGCTAATTTGGGATTTCTTCTTTTCTTGGTCCTTCACTGTTCTTCAAATATCTTTGGAAAAAGAAATATTCTTCCTGTCAGAATTTAACATCTTTGTTTCAGCACAGAGCTGAAATTATCACAAAAGTAAATTAAAGTCTTAGCTTTTTGAAAACCAGAAGGGAAAACGTGAATTTAGTAGCAAGAGACAAACCCTTTCTTCCCTCCCTCACCTTTATTTCTTTTAAGAGAGAGCAGAATCTACTACAGTCTGTCTTTCCTGTTCTATTTACAGAACAGGGTTGGTCTCTTCAGACTCATTCCTTTGGCATTCTCCTTGGGACACACTACAGCTGGCAGGATGGAAATCTCGTTAGGAAAATATTTCATTTTATGGAAATGAAGAGTCAGATACAAAGAAACATAAACATGAGCTGTATCTCTGTATTCCAGCAGCCCAGAAAGCTTCAAGGAAACCTCTGAACCAGAGTAACAAAGGTAAACGAAAACTAGAAAATGGATTTAGGAACCAATATTTATCTTTTTCAGAACTCTTGAGATTCTTTTTGAAGACCAAGTAGCATTTTCATTTAAATTATTAATTAACATCTTGCATGTGACAACTCTGTTCCAATGTCTGGGGTGTACTTAGAGCCCAGTTGTGTTTCCTCTGACTGCTGCTTTCACTTAATCTCTTGGAATCTTCTTCAAAATACTGGGAATTGATGATCTCAGAAAACCAGTTCAGCATTAAGTGTTAACAGCAGAAAGATTAAATTATGATTAAGTAAACATAAACAAATCACAGACTCCTCTGCAGCAGTGGCTGCTGTGCCTGCCTGCCAATTTGCAATCCATTTTTCAGTAAACCCCCTGGGCCTTTTTGCAATTCTCCTGACACACACCTGGTGTGGGCTGCACCCCTGAGCCTGCTGGGCAGTGCTTGTGTCACTTCCAACAAATTCCACGTGGAATACAGAGATCAGCTCAAAAGAGAATTCTGAGAGCACTCCCAGGTCCCACTGATCTGCACCCAGGCGGCAAAGCCAGGAACAAACCCAGGAACAATCCCAAAAAAAGGACTGCAGTTTCTCCAGGAGGAAGGAATAGTGCAAGACCTCCCTATGGAATCCATTTCAGCAGGACATGAGGTATATTACAAATGATTCCATGTTCATTCCTCAAAAAATAAGGAATGGAATTTTGATTGTGCAAAAAAACCCGGAATGATTTATATTCTGTATATATGGTACAAACAGAAAGGTTGCCAGCTTCATTATTGATTTTATACCTAGTCCAGGATCATGGAATGGGACCTTGGAGATCTTCTCGTTCAAACCCCCCTCCGTGGGGACAGTAAAGAGAAAAATTCATGGAAGCCTCTCAGGAAAAGCAAAAAAGAAAACTACAGAAATTTTGTGGCCCAAAACAACCGCACTGGAAGAAAGGATCCATTCTGAAAGGGCACAAAATTGGGAGGATGATTTCCATGGAGTTTCAATTTAATCTTTAATCTATTTTCACTTTCTGTGGTCTACTTCCATTCCTCTTTCTTAGAACCCCAGACATTTCAGTAGTTTCTGTTTCTCAACATCAAGGAAAAAGATTCTATAATTCTACTTTAAAGTTCTGGTAAATTTGTGTTTCAATCATCACAGGGAAAAACTTAATTTATTCCCAGGCCAAAAGGAGCACAGGGTGCACTCAGAGTGCATTAAGGTTCCATAAAGTGAGCTCCATAATCAGCTCTGCAGGAGCCTATTGATCATTGCCAATAAATGACCATTAACTGTCTCCAATTAATTCTTCAAAGCAGCAAAAGCAAGTATTCTTGTCACCACAAGAGAATTCCCCTGTGCCCCTCCATCTAAAGAGCAAAGCACTAAAATCTGTCCACAAATTATATTTGATGAAGAAAAGGAAAAGATCTACTTCCAACAGAGAGGAATTTCTATTTTTCGCTTAAAAGATTATTCACCAAATTTCTATTATAAGTACTGATACTGCCCAGTATGGTCAGTGATAAAATTATTCTTACAGAACAGAATTTTAAAAAACATATTTTAAATACCCGGCTACATATAATCAAAGTGAAAGTATACAAAATTAAGAAATTTTTTTAACTATTTTAAAAAGGTTAAAAAAAGTCAAAGTCAAGATTCCATTCATCAGCCAACATTTCTGAGCTTTCTGCTTCAATAAGGTCTGTGGATGCCACCACCCTGAGAGTTTTAAGGAGCCACCAAAGAGTCCAGCTCAAATTAACATTAACCTTGGTCCAGCTGTGCCTCAGCATGGCCAAGCTGGGCTCATGTCAGTGCTACAAACCAAAAACTTCATGGATCCTTCCCAGCACAGAACACAGCAGAATTCCGTATAAAGGATCAAATTAGGAAATTCACACGGTTGAATAGTACTGAACATTCCTCTTTAACCCTGTGCAGCCACCTGGCATTACCCAGGACAGGGGCATGGATTGGAGAGTAGAGACAACCACCAGTGGTTTATTGATGATATTAAAGAATAAGTTTAAATACTCAGAAGAAAAGAAAAGAAACACCGGAAACGGAACAACCTTCAGTATTTGGTGTTAAGTAATATTAAGTGACAAACTCGGTACTTATCATTCTTTTTTTCCTGCTCTAATACCAGCGTGACTGACATTTTTCCATTTCAATAGTGTCAAGTCTGTAATGCTTAAAATATCTTGTGAAATACAACGCTCAACTTTGTCAACTCCTGAGTTATCAGCATACAGGGAAAATAATGCCTGTGTCATCAGCAACCTTGTGTGTCACCCAAGGGTAAAACATCCAGCACTCTTCTTTTTCTCCACCTGCTTGATAAATTAAAAAAGGCAGGCGCGGCTCATCAGTTTCCCAGAATTATTTCTCTCACCTCTATGGACTTGCTCAGGAGTGAGAATGAGTCAGAGATATTTGTGTACTGCAAACCAACCTGTCCCCAGCTGGATACACTCAGACATCTCTTGCTCTTGGGACACATTACAGGCACAGACTGGCACCATTTGTTTTTTCATAGCGGGGTAAAAAAAGATTCCTTTGGCAACTGACAGATAATTGCACCCACTTTTCCCTGGAGAAAAAGAGTGAGACTGCCATCCCTGTTAAAGGCTGCTTTCCTAGGCCTCAGCAATCCCCTCTGAGTGCTTGATGCTGCATTTTCCCTCACCTTTTATTAGAGGATGAAGATAGCTAGGACAACAGGAGGAGGGGAAAAAATTAAAAACAGAATTAAAAGAAAAATATTATTTTCCTCCCCAAAATTCTCATTTAACCTTCCTGCACAGGGAGAGGCCTGTGGGGGGCTTGTGCAGCATGGTGTTCCACAGCCAGCAGCTCGTCCTGGAGCACAGACCTGTGGTGCCACACAGCCTCAGCCTGCAACTCCAACCTAAACGGCTCTGGGGGAGGGTTAGCTTGGACATTAGGATGAATTTCTTCCTAGAAAGGGTGATTCAATGTGGGAATGAACTGCCCAGGGAGGTTTGGAGTGCCCATCCCTGGAGGTGTCCCAGGAAGGGCTGGACATGGCACTGAGTGCTCTGAGCTGGGGACAAGGTGGGCATCAGGCACAGCTGGGACTCCGTGGTCTCCAAGGTTTTTCTAATTTAAATGATTCTGTGATCCTGGAACACAGCCAGGAGCCTGAAGACTGAAAATTTTGTCTATCACATGCAAACAGGATTTGGGCCTTAGAAGGGCTGAGTACACTGAATTCCTGGAGACTTCAAATCACAGATAACAGAGGCCAGCC
>VYXD01000334.1:205772-226401 GCA_013397195.1 Hylia prasina | reverse complement strand
AAAAAAAAAAGACACAAAAAAAATTCCACCTTCATGACAGTATTCTCCCTCACCCCAAAGACCCCCTGGAAAACCAAAATGGAAGAGAACAGAGGACACCAGGCCCTGGGACTCCAGGAACCTTGAGCCCAGATAGATGCAGGATCTATGAGATAACTAAACAAGGCAGGCTCTGGTGCCCACACCCCTGGCCTGAGCACAAACCCTTCTCTGGGTCCAGCCCAGCCCTGGCCCCTCTGCAGGGGGATGTGGCCGCAGGACCAGCCTGTCCTCAGCCATGCAGGCACTGCATACCCAGCAGGGCAGCCCAGCCCAGCTCTGCAGGGCCAGGCCTAAACAAAGCTTTCCTGCCAGCTCTGAGCACGGCCTGGCACTCGGGGGGCTGAGCTGAGCACAAGGATGCCCCAGCTGGGAACACGGCCACCTCTCACTTCATAATCAACTCCTAAGAGATTTTACAGGGTTGCTCCTCAGACCTCTGGAGAGTGAGTCCTTTCCAAACTGCCATGGAATTCCCTCAGTGAAGGTGAAACATGATTGGCATGAAAAGGGATAACAAAGGGCATCAGTGCAGTTGGCAGCAGGGATGTGCAGGGCAGGACCCTGCTGTGTTGGTGCTCCCCTCCCGGGGCTGAGCTGGGCTGGGATGGGCTGGGAAGGACAGCCCAGCCTGCTCCGAGGGACACCCGAGATATGACACCAGTGTCCACACAAACACAGTCCTTTTCCCAAGTTCATATGACAGGGCTGCTCTCTGCAGCCAGGGCTTGACCCTCTGGTGCAGCAATGGGAACCCCTCCATCCCTGCACACACCCCAAACACCTCAACAGAGAAGGGGACAAACTTTAGCAAGCAGAGTCTGTCTCACATTTTAAGCCATCCCAAACCGAAATTTAAAAAAAGCAATTTGATTGCCATTTGCACATGGAGAACGCTGTGGGTGCTGGTTTCACTGGATTGCAGGACAGCCAGATCATTCTAATACAAGCTGTCATTTCATCACCACATGAACCACATGAGCTGTTCAGAGGCCATTTTTTGATGAAAATTAATTTGAAACTTTCAAAAAGGCTGAAAAAAAAATCATCAGGGTGTGGGGAATGCCAGAATCAGGCCAGGGGAAATCCCTGGTGTAACACATGACAACTTTAAACACTTGCATCCCTCAGACCTCTTGGTCATTGTCTAACACATTGTTGAAGTAAGGCTTCAAAATCAGAAGCATGATTAGAAAAGTTGTTTAAAGTGCTCCTCTCAACCTTCCCTGATGTTTTAAAAAGTTTCTCTGAAGAAGACTGTTTAAAAAATCATGAAGAAGCTTTAAACACTAAACGTTGTCTCTATTTAGAGCTACAAATTATTCATTTTACCTTCAAAACTGTACATTCACTGTGACGGTGCAGTACATAAATCACTAAGAAATATGCTCTTACTCTGCGAGGTTGAAATTCAGTAATCTGAATGGCTTTTAGGAAAATATACCAGTATTTGTTAGTAGGGCCTCAAAGAAAATGGCATTTTAAAATTTGTATGTAAAAATCCATAGCCCTGGCTGGGATTTGTGCTTGTCACAGAGAATTGGGGGTATTAATTCCCCAAGGGAGCAAGAGCAATCCTGCTTTTGGTTCTGCTGTTGAGGATGGGACAGTCCAGAACGGAACTTCACACAAAATACATTGATGACAATTCTCTCTTGGAAGGATCTAAACAGAGGAAATTTCTTGCATAAAAACCTCTGATGTTGCAACACTGAAGTTAAGGAGAGTTTTGGCATCTTCATTTATGAACCCAAAGTCAGATGATTCTTCTTTTTCTCTCCTTTTTTTGTACTTCTTTTTCTTTTTCAGTGTGCAAGCCATAGAATTTGTGCCAACAAGAACTGCCAAAAGAGTGTGCTGAACCAGTTCTGGCTCTGCAGAGAGCCCTGGAAACTGTAGATATATTGGGTTTTATAAGCTGAGAATCTAAATGGGTTTTATAAGCTGAGAATATATAATTGAGGGCGGGAGAATAGAAAAATGAATGTCTTTTCTCACTGCTTGACAAGAACCTCATGCCACCACAGCCAAAAAGCCAGAGATTAATCATTTTTTATTGAAAAAAAAAAGACACTCTTGGTATCTTTACAAAACCAAACAGATGTTAATAGCTTATGCCATTGGGTTGAAAAGTCAAACACAACAGATTTAAAAACTCAAACAACACAACTGAAATGTCTCTGTGGCTCAGGGCAGCAGCAGGTCCAGGAGCGCTGGGTTCCACCGGCTCGGGGTGGGTTTCAGCTCTGTGCCATCCTCTGCTGCCCAGAGCCAGGGCTGCACGGCACAAGTGGAATGGTTTCCAGTGCCTCCCAGTGCCAGTGCATCCCCAGCTGCTGCCATGGGAAAGCCAAATCATGAGCAGAATGAACATCAAAGCTTTTAGTGTGGAGCCTGTGCAATAAACCACCTTAAACTCACATCCAGCATTTCCACCAGCAAAACTTCCTTGGGTTGCAGGGCCTTACTCCATCTGCTAGTACTCAGTAACTTCTATTTAACTTGAATTCAATAACTATCTCTGAATGAAGAAAGAAAGAAAGAAATACCCACATGGTGATTTAATATATTAAGCTGGAAACATCCCCAAAAATAATGCAGTTCACAGAAGTGGGAGGGAAAAAAAAAAAAAAAAGAAAATACATGAACCATTTAATATCATGTATAAGAACAATGAGATGGAGTTGTGTAAAAACAGATCTAAGATGGATCATTCAACTACCTAGCTCGAAAATCCTAATAGTCAATAAATACAATAGTTATCCCAACTGCCTCTGCATTTAATTAATTAAGTCCTTTCAAGTAAACATCACCAAACAGGCAATAGAATTTCCTGTGTATTTCCTCTGAGAACAGTTGCAAAGAGCTGTTTATTGCAAAAGAACAATTTGGTGACTAGAGAGCAAAATATACAACAAAATTAAAAATTGTGATTATGTAAAACTCAAATACACACCATCTTAAAGGTTATCTTTCCCCCACCAAAAAAGCAGAAACTCCCTAAAAAACAAAGCCTCCACTATATTTTGTGTTTATTTATATACCTGACTGCATCTGCTGTGAGCAGTTTTGGGGTTTTTTTCCCCAAGAAACATCTGCTTCCTTGTACTTGGAATTATCATTTACAAGTCCTTGGTGTCAAGATATAGAATGTCAAAAAGCTGCTGCAAATATTAAATGCTCATTTTCATGCCCTCCTATCAAAACTAAAAATGTCATCAGTAAATATATCATTTGAGTTTTATCAGTCCAGTCCTGGCCCTGTCTTGCAGAAGAGGAGTTTCTGGCCAAATCCCCATACTCCTGAATTCATTAAGGGTTTGGAGGTTGATTGCAGTGGAAACAGGGGGCAGGTTTTTTAGTCCCGTTTTAAGGATAGTCTCTGCATACACAGGATTTGGCCTGTACTCCAAATTTCCAACTTCTCCAGTGCTCAGGACAGTTCATTCAAGGTACATGAACCCAGTACCACACATCCTACCAACTTTTGCCTCGATCCTCTGCAAAAAGATGTCTAATTCCTTATGGGAACAAGGTTTCTTTTGCATCATAATTTAAAGAGCTGCAAGGCCTTGCTGTGAGCTCAAACCTCTGTGTGCCCACAGTGGGCACATGAAGCAAGAAAATAACTCCAAAGTAACCCCCAAACCAGCCCACAACTGCAGCTCTGCATCATTCCCCATTCCAGTAATTAAACCTCATCCTCCCCCTTAATAAAAAAATAATGAACTGCAGAGAACTTTAATATAAAATTAAAAAGTAAACTGAACACTACCTTAAGGGACATTTTCTCATATACATTTAAGGTTACTGTGAGACCAGACACAAGTGGCACCAGGACAGTCCCAGTTTATTTGACTAACAAATTCTCCTTTTAACAGCAAGGCATTTTTGCTTCCAGCAGGGACACATTTAAGAAAGTCTCAATGTGACATAGCTGTTGCCCTCAGGTGCAATTCCTTAACCTTTATGAACTGCAAGACATGAAGCTAGGATTGCTATTCTGCAATTAAAATAATTGTAAAATAGCATGTGTGCACAAAGAAGTGACTCAAGGTTACAAGGGCAAGCTATGACTTTTTTAATTCTTAACCTTTAAGACCCAACTTTCAAATAACTTGTAAGGCTGCAAAGCAGTTTTTAACCTTGATATTACGAAGATAAAAGACTTTTCCTAATGTGTATTTAGAGTTGGCAAAATACCTATATCCAAGCTTATCTCCTACAGCTCTGATTGGAGATGAGATGCTGTACGTTATTCGAACGCTGCTGTGTCCTGCAGATAAGTGTTGGCAAAAGGGAGCAGATCCCAGCTCCAGGTGCCAGATGAATTTTGAGATGAGGGCTCTGGAGCACAATGCCCAGAAGACGCTGGGACACGTCGTGTTGACAAGTATCAGACATTAATTCATGCACCATGGTTGCCGATTAAAAGGGACCACACCCAGCGAGCTGCTGCCTCATTTCCAAACTTTGGGTTTCCGGAATTTCTGCTTCTTCCAAGCATTTGATATCCTCACCTATGAGTGAAAAGGAAATGCTTTAGGCTTGGCAAGAGGCAGCGTTAATGAGGACAAGCTGCAACTCTTGTTCTGTGCTGCTTTTCCCCGCAGAATTCCTGCTCACAGGCGGCACTTGGGGAATGGCAAAGGAGCTGCTGCTCATGCTCCTGCACAGATGGAAGGGAGAGGGGCACCATGGACATCCCACACAGCTGAGTTTGGGGTTAAACACAGCCAGGAAGAGGGTCTGTGGGGTTTACTCCCTCCCAGTAAGGGAAAGGAGAGCAATTTTAATTTTCAGGCTGAAATAGCAGAGTGAGGTAGAATGTTCAAGAGCAGAGCTACCAGGCAGTGTCAGGGCTCAAGCTCTCCTCAGCCACACGTTCCCATTTCCTTCTCTGGGGCTGTGCTGGGGCAAACAGCACACTCAGAGATCCAGGATGGGAATGATCCAGCAGAAAATAAGCCAGCGAAAAACATAACCAGTCAGGTACCTCCCTGATTTGTACAACAGCACTCCTCCCACTACCAACAAGCAGAAGGCAGAGATACTGTGAGAAAGAAGAGAGAGCAGGACCATGGCTCTGAAGCCAGAACTTCCATCAGGAGCTATGTGTCCCAGTTGGATCTGGTAATCCTGTCTGGAAACATTATATTTCAACAATATTCCTTTAAGAACATCATTTTGATGGGTGTCTCCATAATGACCGAGGACCAAACTCCTGACTGCAAGTTTGCTTTCACACGCTTTTATACCTCACACGGTTATATTCAAACCTAAATATCCCAGAACAGTCAGAAACCGAGCACACCACCTCAAACAAAATCTGGTTAGGAAACCTTTCCCACCTGTACCTGCTTAACAGCAAAAAATGTATTTTTTATAAAATGTTTTGAGGTTATAGATATAGATGATCTATATCTATATCTATATCATCTAATATAGATATAGATATAGATAGATATAGATAGATATAGATAGATATAGATAGATATAGATAGATATAGATAGATATAGATAGATATAGATAGATATAGATAGATATAGATAGATATAGATAGATATAGATATAGATAGATAGATACCCTCTGTTCTGGCAGTTAATCTTGCTTGGGGTGTCAGCTGGCAGCCCTTGAGCAGGTCACTCTGGGATTACCGTGCTGGGTTTTCCAGCAGTGCAAACAAACTGGACCAAGGGCTGCTCTCCCTTCCCTCCCCATGCAAAGAGAGAGAAGAGCTCAGGCACTCCTCATCCCACAGCCCTGCTGAGACTGCTCAGGGTAAATCTGCCTTCAGCTGCCATAGCTCCATGCTCTGAGTCTGCCTTTGTGGGGCTTTCACTGCTGCAGCTGTCACATCAGACAGTTCAGTGTGGCTGGTGGATGGGCTCTCCTGAAAAAGCCCAAACACCGCTGGGCCCATGTGATCTCATTTTTCCTCCGTACATTGCTCAGAACTGACACTCTGGATGTGTTTCCTTCCAACACTTCAGGGGAGCGAGAACTCCACAGTGGGTCTGAGAGGTTCAAGATAAGTTCATTAAGCCAATTTGTTAATCATCTCCATGAACTGTGCTCTCATTTCTTATGAGGATTTGTGTAATAGATTTTATAAAACCTTAATGAAAATCTAATTAGAGCCAAAAGTCTTGGAAGGATTTCATCTTTTTTTTTTTTTCTTTTTTTTCTCCTTCTCCTATTTTTTCCTCCCTTTAAATTATGAATTGGAGGAATGGACAAAAAGGGACAGTAAAGGACAGGACAGTAACAATGAACATTGCAGATTAGCACCAAACTTTCAGCATTTTTCTTTCATTTTCAAGTGCATCCACAGTTGGAAAGTTGATAAAATTTCTGCTAATTCTCTGCAGGAATTTTCATTGCACTGCAGGAATGGCTGTGATGGGAGATCCTCACACAAGAATCACAGCACCAGACTCTCACAGCTCTTCTTCAAACAGGTCAGTGTTCCACTCAATGAACTTGCTGAATAAATAAAAATGTCACTTTTCAAAGATGCATTTCAAGGATGCCCCTCCACAGCTCGCTCTGGCCTCAACAGCTGAGGATCAGTCCCTTTCAAAACCATCTTAGCCATTCCCCCTTTCCTCCAGCCACAAACTCTGCACCAGGCTTTAGGGAGGATTTCCAAGCATGCAAACACAGCCTGAGGATCCCAAACTCACTGCTGTGGGATACACATCATATGAATCATCAAATTGGGCAAGCCGGGCTAGTGAAAGCCCATGGTAGGGCTGGGAACAAGATGACTT
This sequence comes from Hylia prasina, assembly GCA_013397195.1. NCBI lineage: Eukaryota > Metazoa > Chordata > Aves > Passeriformes > Sylviidae > Hylia > Hylia prasina. The sequence goes on along the minus strand of VYXD01000334.1, from coordinate 219,587 downwards.
TAAGATCTCTCCCAACACAAACCATTCTATGATTCTATTTGAACAGGTGATTCTATATAATGGAAAGAGACAAAGCTGCTGATTTCACCTCAAGAAAAAAGAATCAGTGACAAATTCAGTCTTTAGACACTGATTTTGCAAAACACCAGTATTTTGCAACTGATTTAAATATCAGCTCACAACATGATTCACCAATGCACATATGTATACCAGGAGATAAAATTATTTCAAATATTTGCAGATTTCATGTAAATATGGAGAGGAAATGGGTTCTATAAAACATAATTCTATGTGTCATTGTACCCAAAAATAGAAGCACAAAATAACTCTTTTCTAACTGTTTCCTCTTTCCCTTCATACCTTTATTTCTAAACATGCACACATAAGACTCTTTCAGAACACAAATTGATTTGGGACTTCGGGGGTGATTTTTTTTTTGCCTCCCCCTTCCCCCCTGCCAAGTATATCTGTGTGATACAGAGTCTTGTCACTTGCTTTATTTTCTTTGGAAGGTTTTTCCCTCACCTCCCTGAAAAATCCAGGTTTTCAGCAAGCTTTTATGATTAAGAAGCTACAAAGTAAACTCTTCAAAATATCCAAACATACATTTAGAATGCAAATACAGTGACCTTATTATTGCTCATTATTAAATATAAGAAACTAGAGAGAAAATTGCCAGGCTTTACACCTCCCCTAAACAGTATGCAAGATGTCAAAGACCCTTGAGGGACCAAAATAATTAAATCAATTTGTCCTGTGATTCAATAGAAACAAATTACAAATAAGTTCAGCTAAAAGGAACAAACAAATGCACTGACAGGGAACCAGATCCTGAGGCCTTTGTTCGGTCTTAATCTGGCAATTCCCATTGAGATCCACTGACTTTGCTGGGAGATGCGAGGAGTTTAAACGGAACAAGGCTGGGAGGATTCCCCGTGCACACATTCCATACAGGAGCATCACAGACACAGAACTGGGTGTCAGGCAGGACAATGCACAGAGTGCAAGCCAGCAGTTAAACGTTGGCACATTAAAAGTGATGCTATTTAGGTCACAGCACCGAGTATGTCAAATAAGCACGATTATCCAAGTCCCATTAGATCTCAGCCTGTGCTTGGGAGAAGCAGGCTTGGGAGATGGATGGACCCAGGGACCTCAGAGAAAAGCATCTCAGATGATAAAAGCTCTGGCAAATCAAAACTGCTCTGAGAAAACACCAAATGTTAAGGAAACCTTGCAAATACTCTAAATGGGAAAAAGTAAGGTAGGTACTGAAACAAAGTTTTCAGGGTTCAACTTGATAAAAAGTTATTTTTTAAGCCATTTCCAGCACAAAAAGTCACTCATGCCATGCAGAAAAATATACTAATATATATAAAACATATTAAAATCTTAATCTACTGCCTAAAGTATCACAGTTCAGTTGTAGACTTGTAAATTGAGATCAGTTGGTGTTAATCTGTCCTGTCCCATCCAATTCACCAATTACATGGACGGAGAAACACAGCATTCTTCTAGAAATAATTCTACAGAATACCAAGTGTAATAGACTGGAGCCTACTAACCACCCTCCACTTTAAAACCATAGAATCATTTAGGTTGGAAAACACCAAGACCATTAAGTTCAACCATTAACCCAGCACTGCCAAGGGTACCACTAAACCAAGTGCCACATCCACATGGCTTTAACCCTTTCAGGGAGGGGGACTCCACCCCTCCCTGGGCAGCTGTGCCAGGCTGGAGAACCCTTTCTGTGAGGAAATTGGCCCTAATATTCAATCTAAACCTCCCCTGGCCCAGCCTGAGGCCGTTCCCTCTGCTCCTGTCCCTGTTCCCTGGGAGCAGAGCCCGACCCCCCCGGCTGTCCCCTCCTGGCAGGGAGTTGTGCAGAGCCACAAGGTCCCCCCTGAGCCTCCTTTTCTCCAGGCTGAGCCCCTTTCCCAGCTCTCTCAGCCGCTCCTGGGGGTCCAGCCCCTTCCCCAGCTCCACCTGGCTTCTCTCTGTTATGCTTCCCAGGGTTTTAAGATTTACAAAACCTCAGAAGTTTAAAACTCCTTTGAGCTCGTTTTTGAATCCCGTTGTGGCAGGGCAGTATCTGAGTGCTGGAAAAACAGAGCTTTACATTTACCCTCAATAATTTTGGTGTGTTTAACCCATTACAGCAGCGACTCAGGGCCATTCTAAATGCCTTTCAGAGCCCTGCCAGCTCCAAGCTGCAGCCCTGCTAATTAAACACAGAAAAATAGGAGGGAGGGACCCAAAAGACAGACTAATTAGATCAGGAGCAGCATCCCACTGGCATGTCAATACTTTCCCTAGACTCTCTCAAAGATCTCTGCAGAGCTGCACTGCACAATAAAGCAGAGAGCGGCTCCTTCCCAGGAATAAAGTGATGTGGATGAGCAAGAAGGAAGCTTTCTAATGAGGTGAGAGGAGACACACAGGACACTGAATCCAAACAAAAATCAGTCTGCATTAAGGCACACATTTTAAGATCAGGGCAAGCAACCAGTGGAGGACACTACCAAGAGAGATGAGTAGAGGACTTCAAGACATGATTTCCTTCTTTTTCCCATCAAGTAGAGTTGCAAACTCACATACAGATGTCCAGCCAGGCTCAACACAGCCGTAAGTTACAGATGAAGTCATATAAGAAGTGAAAATAAATTCTCCACATCCTTCTGGCCTCAATACTTACTAACCTAAATTAAAAATATATTTGATGCTGTGCTGCAGGTCTGGAAAATGTAGAGTGTTACATTGGCTGTGAGCACAAATATCATAGTGCTTTTTAATTGCCCTTTCAACTGAATACAAGAACATAACGTGGTGTGGGAGGCAAACTGAGAACACTGCAATATGCACGATAGGAATAAACAGCAGCTGTCTCCACACACACAAAGCCCACCACCAAATGAGAGCCCAGGATCCCAGGCTGCCCCCTCTCCCTGCTGGGAGGGCACGGCGCTGGCAGAGCACAAGCAAAACTCCTTTCCCTGGGTGTGGATGAAGAATTGTGTTATTTATACAGCAGCGATGACACAGAAGGCATTGTCATAAGGGGCTATTTTAGGATATGTGCAACCCCATCAAAAGTTCTCAATGGCCAGACTTTGCTGCTTTACTGGGACTTGAGGGGATGAAATTGGCTACAGCCTTTCTCAGCGTTTCAGAAAGTATTCTCTGTTTGTTTTGTGCAGACTCTATGGGCACCCCCAGTGGGATTTTAATTATCAGTGCTAAGTCTCTGTGCCTGTGGAGAGCTGCTCACTCACCCAGCAGCCAGGCCAGAGGCAGAGGGGCTGAGCACCTCCAAAAACCTGTTCTGCTCTCCTGCCTGCCTTGCACCAGGGCTGCTGCGGCCAAAAAGCGCCGAGCCCCAAAACCCAGCCCTCTCTTTGTTACAGCAGGCCGGGAGCGCAGCTCTGCCCGGCTCCTGACTTGCCTCGAGCAGACGGCTGTGCTATGAAAAGAGCAGAACAAAGGGGTTTGTTTTCCCGGCTCAGCTTTCTCTGCCCCACATTGACGAGCACGGCCAGGAAGGGCCGTCCCACCTCCCCACAGGCCGGATCGCCGCGCCCCGGCCGAGCTGCTCCGAGCTGCGGGTTGTAGGGGCAGCGCTCAGAAACACACCCTCCTACTCTGACTTCTCTTTTGGAGCAGGTTGGGGAGAAGGTCCAAGGATTCTTGTGACGGTATTTTGTATTCACAAAGATACAATTTAGAGGATCTGCATCTCAGTTTGTACCTACGGTGTGACAGGCTCAGAAATCCAGTGCTCATGTCCCCAAGTGACTGAGGGACAGAATAAGAAGTCCCAGTTTTAAACTTGAAAAATACACTCCTAAAGGGAAATCTGTGTTTAAAACTTCCCCATAATCCTGTTCATACAATGTTCACGATTGGAATTAACTCCATTTTAAACTAAAGCTGACCCAGGCCTGCTAGCTGGGATCAGCCTGAGTACACATCTTTTGAGACTATTTTCTCCTTTTCAGTAAAGACCTTTGCCAAAAAAACAGGTGTTCCACATTTCCCGGGGATGTAAATTAGCAGTTTCACAGCTCCTTTAGCATTTCAAGTGCAAAACCAAAGGCTTGGATCCAAGGAAATATATATTTCTTCTTTTTTTTTACCTCCAAATTAAAAATTTACAGATTATTATTCATAAACATTTTCCCTATAATAAGCAGGAGTATAACTAAATCAAGTCTTCTGATAAATCTTGCAAGATCAAAAGAAAAATCTCAATTATTAAGATTTTGAGATTTAGCTTAGATTTGTGCTGTCTTTTGCATCAGCACACATTTTAATTTTAAGAAATATCTTACCTATGCGCATTCATGTATCATGGATATTTTGCTTACACATTTTTCAGTCTGCTGCAAATTAGCAAAATATTCCTACACAGAGGACCACACAGATCCAAAACAGACAGAAAAGTCAGTGAAAATGTGGAGAAAGTTTGATTTGCATTTTCTCTAGTAAAAAAATATTAATATCTAAAAATAAAAATGAGAATTATGTGCATTTATGCAAAAGTTTCACCGTGATTTCAGTAATTCAGCACTAGGAAGGCAAAGGGCCAAGTAATCAACATTTCTGCTGCTTTCCACTATTCCCAAAAGCAACATCACACAATGTTACCAGTTGCTACTTGATTAAGTTATTTTAAAGATTACCTGCTGGTACAGTATCTGCCCATTATTCACAAGATATTTCAGGTAACATATGATGAATGGTTCAGTAGCTTTTTTTTTTTTTTCCCAGAAGTTTTTTGGAAAGTTCTCTTGACAAATTTTAAATATTTTGTAGTGTAATGTGTCTGTGCTAAGTGCATCTTAAGAAAAAGCTTAGTAATAAACCTGCTTTAAAAAACCCAACAGAATAAATAACAACAAACCAAACAAAACCAAACAAAAACACCCACACAACAAGACCAAAAACCAAACCAACAAAAGAAAACCCACACCAAAGAAACCAAACCCAAACTAATCATGGAATTAATCCCAAAAAATCTTTTCTAAGTTGTTTTCAATAGCAAGGAAACTGCTTGTTGTACTTCAGGTGCCCTAATCTCTGTAGGTCAGATGGGGCTTTCTGGCAGTTTGAAATGAGCTTCTCAAACTTGAGAAAACAACTGGAAAACAATTTGCTGCAAATAGGGGAAAACACAGAAAGGAGCAATCCAGCTGAAAAAGGCATATCCCAAGCTAGAAAAACTGTGTAACTTTGTTTTTTTCTGTTATCAATATTGTATTAGCTCAACGGAAATGTGTTGAAACAGCAGAAAATGAGATGGGCCACAATGGTGAAAGACAGCTGTTTGGACACATCACTGGTACCAATTTTAAAGACTAATTTTCAGGTTGCACTGAGTAGCAGCCTCACAGATCCAGGATCCGCATGTGCTGGCTGCTCTCTGGAACCACTCAGGACATGAGGAGTCCAGGAGGACAGGAAGGACCTGTCAGATCCAGGAGTTCACAGTTTTATTACATTTTCAATTTCTGTCCAAGTGTAAGTGTGTGATCCTTTACCCTTTGGATTTCAAAAAGCTACTGCATTGAATCAAACTCCAAGAAGGCAGATTAAATATAAATAACAAAGCATTTTAACACAGCTCTGAAGGAGGGCAAAAGGGTCTTGAAATATGTTGTTTTCAGTAGTTCCACCTGTCACTCAAAGCCCTGAGGAGAAAAGCAAAGCTGACATGAGGATGGTGCTGCAAGTACAGAGACAGCAGTACAGCAACTGCTCAGGTCTGCTAACAAAACCTGGCAGGAGGGAAGACAGAGAACATCTCTGAACTGTAAAATGTCATGGAAAGGTGGAAACCACTTGCACAAATCCCTGTGTCAGGTTAGCAGCAGCCCTGTGGGCCCGCACATCACAATTCGTGGTGGGTTCACTCTGCTGCTTGATGTATTTAGCAAATTTTGGTGCAGTAAGATCTTCTTGTCCCCAGAACAAAATTAGGACCTTGTTTTATTTAATAGATCACTTTTTTTCTGAATTTTCACGTAGCTGTTGCAGTTTCCCTGCAGATAATTTTCTTTGCCAACAAATCAGAACTTGGGTCACTGTTCAGCCCCTGCAGCAAAGGCTGCTCTGCTTTAACCACTGGGATCTGCTGCTCCAGCAGGGAATGACCAGAACAAAGGGACAGACCTGCACAGTGTCTCTGGGCCACTTTGACCGAGCTGGAGAAGGGCCAAAGAGCATGTCTGCACAGTTCCTGGGATGCTCTTTCAGACCTAGTCTCTTCATTGAGCCACCACTGCTCATGGAATCTCTTCTGAGCAGGAAGGACCCTCCTCACACTCTCACTGCACCACTCAGGATCTCCTGGGAGCTCTGCAACACCAGCTGCACTTTTTCACTACAGCACTGATTAGAATTGCATCTGGACTTGTAATCCGTAAAGATAAAATAAGTGCGAAAAATAAAGAAAGGGGAAAATTGGACAGAACAGATAGTACAAAAAGCAGGAGGTGCTCAGCACCCCATGCACAATCTAAAAGCTCTGTGGGGTTTCTAATTATGTTAACTAGGATTGAACCCTGAGCAATGCTCTGGCTGAGCACACATTAAAGAAAGATAAACACATAATAATTATTGACAGAATTTTTCTGAGAGATTTCAGAAGGTTTGGGTTTGGGGGGTAAGGTCAGTGGTATTTTATTTTCACCAATTCCATTGTCAGGAAATCTTACACAACAGATAATATACAATGTGTTATATTCCATAATAAAAGTTTCCAAATATTTTTATTTTTAGGGCAGACACTACCAGCTTTGATAAAGAAAGCAGCAGGAATGGGAGATATTGGAAAGCTGTGCCTATCCAGTCAGAAGCCCCTTCAGGACCAGATTTGAAAGGAGTTGAGGAAAATTGATCAGTATCAGCAGATGCTAAGAAGGAGAATTTTGCATGGATGGGAGAAAACACAGAAACAGTAATCCAATACACCTCAGTGCTAACGTCTCTTTCCTGGGGTTTTGGACCAGCAAACCCAGAGCAATGCAGCAGATAAAACATTACAGACAGAGGAGATAAAGCTTAAAACTTCCTGAAGGGATTCTGGTGAACAGGAAGAATCTACACATCTCATATTGTGATCAACCTGCTCAAGGTATTTCCTGTAGCAAACAGTGGGAAAATGTACAGATACACAAAACAACTGCTAATTCCTCCATTTGTCTCACCTCTCAGAGCCCTCAGACTCTGCACTGCTTCCTGTCTCAGCACTGTGGATTTCCTTGGATCTCAATGCAGTTGCTGCCCTTTTCCTTTCCCACCCCTGCTCTTCCCCCCTCAGCACCCTCTGGTTTGTCCCTGTCACCTCCAAGATCCCCTGACCTGCAGTGCTGCCCTCACCCCCTGCCTCTGCTGCAGCCTCTTGCTGGGTGCTGACTCCGTGCAGGGACAACTGATCCCCTTAAAAACCAGGATCCCAAAAGGCAAAAGGAAAACCAAATCCACTCCATTCCTAGACATGCTCCTGCTCAGTGGGGCCTGGCAGGAGACCTGCTGCTCGTACAAGACATTTCTGAGCAAATGCAACCTCACACAAGGGTCACTCCCACTCCCAGTACACATTTCCCTGGTGAGGTGCAGCTGGAGCAGCGCTGGCACCACAGAACTGCCACAGGGTGTCGGATATTATGCGTGAATAGCTGAGAAATTTATGAGATTTTAACTTGAGGTTGAAAAGCTACTGGTTGGTTCTGGGTGCTTGGTAGGCATGACAACTTCTTTTGTGATTAATTCTAACAATAACTTAGTTTTAGGATCCTCTGACATAAGTGTCTTGGCTGCTACAATATTAAATAGGAGATAAATCCAGTGAAATGTATTTGTTACTAAATCTTCCCTTTTTTAAAATGTCTTTATAATATCACCAGATGAAGATCTCAATTTGGAAAGCACTGACACATCTGGAAATTTTATCATTTTTTGTCAGGACACAGAAAAAAAATGTATAATTCCTGAAACCATTTTTTGATCACCATGTACTATATTTTCAGAAATTCTCCAGGTAGTACACATTAAGGCCAAATTTTTACAGCTGCTTGACAATGTGAGCAGAATTCCAAGGGGGAATTAGCTGCAGCCATCACAGCTCGGGACCCTGCTCATCAAGGACAGCTCTTGTGTGCTTGTGCCCAGTACTCTCAAACGTTGGAATTGAACAATTCAAACCTGACCACACGGCTTTGTACCTCCCTAGAGACTCACAAGCCATAGAGAAACTACAGCTACAATGAATTCAAGGCAAATTATATCACAGGCAGCAGTGAGAGGGAACTTCAGTCCCAAAATAGACAAGAGATCCCTCTAGTTACTGCCTTAGCTGTTTTCACCTTTCTACCAGAGATTTTTCCTGGGTACATCATCTTTAGATCCCCCAAGCACAGCTATGCCTTCCCTCCCTTGGCATGCTGACACCTGGAATTGAATTTTCAGATTTAAAAATGGGGCCAAACACCCCACACTGAACACAGGTGAGAAGCAAAGGTTATCCCCTGGAAGCACGGGGAAAACAGGCACAAGTCTGCATCACTGGAGGCACAAATAGAACTTAATGGTTTAAGGCAAAGTCTGGAGGCACAACCAGCTCAGAGCAAAATATCTGAGAGCTTTGGCATTCTCAAGCAGAAGTGACTGGGCATTCCTAGTTGTAGGTGTCCCTGTAGTCCTGCCAGAGTCCAGCTTGATGAAATCCCATGAAAACTGGGGAAGGGATGGTCCATTACTCCCACCTTGCAACAAGGAGTGAATGGCAGAGGCGACAATTGGCTTTAGCTGTTTTAAAGCACATCAGTGAGGCTTCCCAGAGGATGTTGCAGACCAAGGTGACTGGGCAGCATTTTGTCCAGTCGTCCAAGCATTTATGGAATCACAATGCCAGCACCTCCCTTCCCAATGCCTTCCCAGTCTGCTGGACAACAGTAAAAAAATTAAAAACCTTACATACCTTAACAAAAGAGATGGTTCTAACAAACCCTGAATCCTACAACATTTTAGATGGTAATGATATCCCATCTATCTGAATTGCTATTTGCTGCTCCACCGAGAAAATAGGCCGAAGAGAGAGAATTAGATTTAAAAAAAAGAGAAATACATGTATAATTAATTGCTCAAAGCAATTTCTTGTTCAGAAATGGTGAGTGCAGAGGAAGGTTTATTAAGAGAAATTACTGAGGCAGAAATATCGTGATGATTGAGATAATTTTGGGATGCATCCCCTACTTTAGAGATAACAAGAAATGAAATAGGTAAGGAAAGGTTTATTACACACATTTTCTTATTCTCTCATCTATATCTCATGTAAAAATAAACAATTCTATTAAAACTCAACATTTGTGTTTCTCAATGCATAAAGAGATCAGCTGGTTTATTATGACAAAGCAGGTAATCAGATTTTAAGGAAAATTAAGTTCCTTTGTTAAGACTGCAATAAAAGACAACTGAAGTATGAACTGCTGACAAGACACGGACCAGGTTCTGCTCCTGAAATAGTTTTTGCTGTTAAATCCAAACTCCAAATGAAATGGTCTGCTCCCAGTACAGACCAGGTTGAATGACCCAAAGGGGGAAAGTGTGGTCAAGCTGTTGTCACCTCAAGTTCTGAACAGCTCCCCTTCTTCCCAATTTAAATTGAAAGTGCAACATGGACTAAAATAAACAAGCATATTCATTTGATTTCAGTGCAACTACTGAACAGGATACTTTGAAATCATCTCCAGTCATCTTTGGCTATGACATTCAAATGAGTAGACAGCAATACTCCAGAGCCAAAATTTCACTGCTCAGAGTTTTTCTGAGGAATGTAGGTGGGATCAGCTGCCAGTACACAACAACACACAAAGATAATAAAATTCCTTTTTTTTTCCCCAAAGATTAAATCTTTTTCTGAGATAGTAAGCACTAAGAAGAAATATTAAACTGTTTAATTTAAAAGACTGGAAAGGAAAATAAGGTCACTTTACTCCTTTGATTAAAATAAAAGCATACAAACAAACAAAAAAAGCAACACCTCGACAATCTGACTAACCAAATTTAAAAAAAAAAAAAAAATCACCACACCTTAAGGGGTTTGTGCTAACTATGCTATGATAAACACAAAATGTTGTAAGCTGACCCAAAATCTGCAGGGGCAATGCCCTCCACCTTGTTTTGAATGCTATTAAGAGCTCTCAGATCTAAAGAATCTATTTCATTTCATTTCATGAATATAATTCAGTCCTCTACTTGTCTTTAATAGGATGAGAATTCACCAAAATGCAGTCATTTAGTCACAAATAATTTTAATCTCTCCCAAACTCCATGAGCAAGTTTATAACAATCGCTGATCACTTTAGAATTCATTTGTCACTGACATGCAGGCAATAAATAATATTGAACTTCCAGTACATCTTTTTAATTAGAGCTGAAGAGAAATGCTATTGTAAAATCCTCTTGCTGTAAAAGGGGAAGGGATACAATTCGTTTGTCCATAAATAAATGGCCCCACCCCAACTCAGGGGCCAACAGCCTGGCACATTTTGGTTTTCACACTCCAATGTGTGTGTTATTTGCTGTGATAAACTGTCTTTCAGCTCTACACTGGTTTCTGGTCAAGCACAGGTGTCTGGGTCAGAACTATTTCAGAGATGTAAAGAAAACCCCTCTCCCAGAGGATCCCAGAGATGCCCAAAGACCACAAACCTGGAGGACCCTCCACCATGGACAGGAGGCAGGTGGCTCAGACCTCCTGAGCTGGCTGAGAGTGGAATGTGTTTGACCCTTGAACTGGGAACTGAGGTAGCACTGACAATCCCAGCAGGGCTTTCTCCAGCACCCCTGAATTCCAGAGCAGTTCCCACCTCTGGCCACCCCAACCCAGAACTGTAGCTGCTTTCAGCTGAGAATCAGAGCTGAACACCCACATGTTCATTATTTTCTGGCAAGTCCCTACATCACACCTGGCCAACAGTCAGACATCCCTGAATGATGTTCCTAATGCAGGAAATGGTCCTTTCTTCATGCAGCAAATGACAAATTGGTTAAATCCTGTGACACCAGAGCAATCTGAGCCAGCACTGCTCATCTGCCCAGCATAAACCTCTGTTCCTGAACTTCCAGCCTTCTTCTTGAGGCACAGAGACATCTCAGTGAGTATGAGGAGGATGACTGGTGTAAACACATCCCTCTGTGGCCTCAGGAATTCCCTGGCTTGTGGCTTATTGATGGGTACTGGGCGTGGTTGGATGAACAACTTTGTTAGGAGAACCTCTTTGAAAACAGGTTAGATCCACTGAGCCCCTGCAGTGGTTGGAGCAGAGCTGGACAGTTTGCAGACAGGTAACACAGTGATGTCAGATAGTGACAGGACCTGACACCAAGGGGTGGCCCAAGGACAGCAGGATTAGCCCTGCAGAGGCACAGACAGTCTGGGGGGTCAGTAACAACTCATAACACAGGAAAAGTGTGGCCATGGATCCCTTGAGAAGATACACATTTCTACTAGTAAATAACATGTCCAGAAATGCTTGGCTATCCAAGCATTAAGTGTGTAAAATCCTAGTTATTCATTGAACAGTAGATTTTGACCTTATATGCAGAATAACTTGTGTTCATCCATTTTTAATGCGTAACAGTCCTTGCACTCCTTCTGTGTCCCACAGTGCTGGGGGCACTCTGCTCTACTCCTGGTAAAGGTCAATTAGTTAAAATTAGTCACAGTCACAGATCACAGTCGCAGACATTTCTGAGTTGGAAGGGACCCACAAGGATCACTGAGTCCAGAGCTGAAGTAAATGGCCCACAAAGGCTTGAACCCACCACCTTGGTGTCATGAAGACCATCTAATTTAACATTTTCTGGTTTTTCTTTTGTGGGAGTCTTGTAGGTTTTTTCTGTTGTTTGTGGTTTTGGGTTTGTGAGGCTTTTTTTAAGGAATGCATAAAATTTGACTTCCCATGGAAAGAGATAGTGAACCTTTGTGTGCAAGTAGATAAGGACAGATGGGTCACATGATCTAGATCTCACTCTCACCTATCACACAGAGGGAGTCAATCACCAGAGATCCTGCACCACAAAGCAGAGCTTTGACAGTCCCAACAAAACTTCTCTTGCCTTCACTGACTTCTGACAGTTGCTCTTTCTCAGACACCAGACAAGTGGAGGCACAGCACAGAAATGAAGCAGACGAAAACCTTAAAGATCAAGAACATTTCTACAGCTTGGTTGAGAGCCACCCATATGTACTTTTCACATTCTTGGCAGGATCCTTTTCTCAGAGTGCAAGCACTTCCACTTTCTTGTCCCAGGGTCTCCAAATGTCACCTTCCTTCCCTGGTTTTCAGCTCTCCATCTCCCTCACAACAGCAGCTTAACTACAGCAGCAAATTAATGAGTCAGCTGTGCTTCCACCACTGCTCAGAGCACAGTGTTGGACATAAGGGACATTTTCAGTGCTGAACAAAGATTCCCCTCATATAGAACTGTAAATGCACCACTGCTCCTCCAAAGACAATCCAAGTGCCTGAATAACACAGTTACGTTCCTTGTTAACCGAATGTTTAACTAAGTATAGCAGCACCTGTGCCCACCGTGCACATAATGTCCTTCCAGTTCTAAGGACAAAACAGGGAATATGTAAGTGGGTCTTAATTGTAGCCAAAGATTTATTTTGTGTGGGTGCACAGTTACACCTTTGCCATGAAGTAATTCTGAAATATGGTTTGATCCCAGGTCTGCAGGTATCAGATGTGGGATCAAAAGAGAACAAAAAAATGCTACTTCCTTCTGTCCTGTCTAGTGTTCTTCAGTGTGAGGGGCACTGTGTTGTCTTTATGGCACTTGCAGCACTTCCCATCACCAGAGCAGACCAGGCTTCTCAAACCTTGCATAGAGCTTATAATGAGGTCTCCTTGTGGTTCCAACCTGCTCTGTAGAGAGACATTAGGCAAAACTCTGCCTGATTCTCTTCATAAAGAGCCAGTCTTTGGTCGCATCTTGTATTTTTAACTTTTCGCAAGTCCTGAATGGATAGAAAGTATAGCGGAAGTCTCTGGAGGAAAGCAAAACCATCATTTTGGACACTTAAAGCATTCATTAACTTGGAAATTGAATCCTCCTACAAAGAACTCAGCACGGATATACCCATTTTCTTAGCTGAAAGTTGCTTCTGACATCACCTCACCCATCCCTAACTCTCACAAAACTCTGGTATTAGTAGCACAGCACTTTAAATAATCATGTATATACATGTGTATGCTTGCCCAAGCTCTGGAGCATCCATTCCTTCTTTGCTGAAGCTGTAGAATGCATCAGCTGAGCAAGAAAATGCCTCTGGACTCTGCTCACAGCCTGGATGTGCTGATGCATTTCCAGGCACAGGGTAGTTCTAAATCCAAGTCTGGATCCCTTAAACACAAACCAACATCATGCTTTTGAACTGTCAACTGATTCAAATGCAGCTGCTGAAATTTTAATGTTGTAGGCAAGCTGTATCACAAAGTGGCTGGAGACCACTGGTCCTGAATTATTTGAAGCAGACAGTGAATAATAGAAGAGGTTTCATATGGTTACACCGGTTCAGCAGAGATCAAATGTCTATAAATGCAGTCCAATTTGCTCAAAGGCTGTTTCCTACCTGCCTGCTGGTGGAGACTGACCAACAGAGAGAAATGCCTCCCTGCAGAACTCACTCCTGCAGATACTCAGGTTTAGCTTAAACCTCTTCAGTTCTGACAGGGAAAAAAGAAACATTAGCACTACTGGATACTTTAGGTGTACTTTAACAGTAGTTTAAAGGGAAAAAAA
>VYXD01000334.1:145901-205565 GCA_013397195.1 Hylia prasina | reverse complement strand
CAACCTTGAAAAACAGAGCCAACAAATCTCGACTTCTTCTTCGGTATCGTGGGGCTTAGGAAAAGACTTTTTCTAATATCTGGGGGGTCATTTCAACCCAAGAAACCCGAGAAGGTCCCACTCCAACGTGGGAGCCTGAGCTTGCAAGTGACAGCCAGATTTGGTGCCTCTCCATCCTCCCAGAGCAGCTGGAGGTCCCAAGGCAGCCTCTGATGCAGCTCTGCGCCAGAGCTGGCACAGGCACAGCCAAACGCCCCTCTTGCTGTGGACAAACCTTCAACCCCAACACACTTAACAGCAAAGGTACAGAGAATGTCAGAGGACAGACAAATGTCTGTAGGATATATGGCACTGGTCCTTCCCATCCATTTACATCCCAGACATCTGTTTCGTTGGAGACTCATGGCTTGATGAATTCGTTTATTATTTCAGATGCATTCAAAAATAGGATAATTGGCATTTTACAGTGTAACTATTCACCAGCTTGACATTACCATGCATTTTAATTAACATGAATACCTAGAGCTTGGGATTGAAGAGAGAGAGATAAGTCACATTAAAGTCTATAACTGTCATCCTTCAGTTCAAATTCAGACAAAGAACAAAACTAGACATGTCTATCAACACTGATGTTTCAACAGTATTGGTTAAAGAGGAGAGGGCTGATGCAGTGTTTTTAAAGAGTCTTCCACTAAATTCAAAAGCAGCATTCAGTCCTCTTTAAAAAAAATGTTAGGTCAAGCACAATGCACTCTACCTGAGCTCTGTTAAACTGGACCTTAACCAATAAAGGCAGCAGCAAGGCCACCCAGGTTCCATAAATTAGAGCTGAAGTCTCACGGGGAGGCAGCTTGGCCAGACCCACCCCTGTGCACACAACCCCCCCACAGGGATCTCCTCTCCAGGGCACTGGGGTCAGCTTGGGCTGCCAGACTGAAATCAAAAATGAAACCAGACCAAACCCCAACACCCCACCCTGCAGCTCCCAAGGCAGTGCAGGATTTCACGAAAGGAACTCTGAATATCCCCCAATAAAGAATCTATTTGGATTTCTCCAAAGGAACACTGACTACATGCTTCAAGTACAGGATGTTTACATCTTGTGTTTAAGTTGCCCTGAGTCAGTGTTCCTTTGCTGAAATCCAAATATATCCTTTAGGAAACCCTTCAGCTTTCCCTCATTAACAGTATAATTCCACTCTGGATAATTTTTCTCCCTCAATAACTGTTGCAAGCACAAATCCATCTCCTACTTACTAAGTTTGGCTCCAATTCACATTCTTCAACAAACAATCTTTAAAGATAACTTGATAATCATGCCAGTTAAACATCACTGGGAGAAAGATGCGCATGCCCTCATCTACAGTTCATTATTTAAAGGGGGAAAATATGATTCTTTAAATATAAATTTTAAATAGCAAAATAAAGGAAATTTTTGTTGTTAAGAGTGTGTTGTGCCATCATTAGGTTTCTCATGGAAATGTAATATACTGGAGGTAAATTATAAACTTATGGAAAGAGAAGCATCCAGTGGTGGCTGTACTAAATTTTGCATGGAAATGCTATTATAACTAATAAATTCAGATATAAATTAGATGGTTAGCATGTTATTAAAACATATAAATCAGTAAATTTAATTAAACAAACACCAAATTTGCACTGAGAGCAGCAGGGAGGAAAGGTGGCTCCTTTTAGATTAGGACTGTAAATTTGTAATGAGACGGGAGTACAACTCTGGACAATCTGTGTTGTGGCGATGGGCTCTGCCATGCCCAGAATTACAGTTTTCCCTGCAGCTTGCACCCACACCCACCTCACAGCTGCACATCCACACAGGTTTCCCCTGTGTCAGAGCACTCTTACACCCCTAATTTAGGGAACTTACTACTTAACTAAGCATTGTGATGCTGGGAAGATAATTATAAAAATAAATAATTTTCAAACACACCCAAGTCTGTCTCCTGAGAGGCACAGGAGTGCAGGCCAGGAGGGGTTTATAAAGCAGAAGCAGCATCCCAGTTCCCCAACCCACTGCCATCCTCCAGCCAGGTGCCTGTCCCACAGCATCCCTGCCCATCCTCACTCCCTGAGGTGCCTCCTCCCAGCAAATCTGTTCCAGCAGGGGCAGAGGAGGAGCTGCTGAGCCAGGCTGGGCTGTGACAGCAGCAGGGGCTCCCACTGTGCCTCCTGTTCCCCTCAAATCACTTCTTCCCCACGGTAGTGAATGAGGTGAGCTTTCACCACTGAGAAATGCTAATCAGGCTAAACACGTTCCTGCCCCAGAGGAAGCGCATGGAAGGGCCCCAGGAATATTTTCCTGACTTTTCTCTTGCAATAAAGATTTATTATCCAGTGACATAATCGCAATGTTGTAGCTCCAATAGCCCTGACCTTTTAATGTTCGTTACTTTCTGCTCTAAATTCCAGGTTTGCTGTCCCTGAGCCCAGAGCATTTTCAGACTTGTTATTATCCATTCTGCTCCCAACTTTGCTCAATAAGAGTGCAAATCACTTGTGGGCAGCAAGGTTGGCAGAGAGCAAGATAAAACATGCTCTCCAAGGCTAACTGATTATGGCTGGAAGATGCTGTTAATGAGGATCTGACTCTCTGGGCATTGGCTGTGCTTTAACCATGTTTGCTTCCACCTCTTTCTCCAAATGGCTAAATCCTCACAGCACCAGTGAATGCAAACTGCAGGGGTGGGGGCTGCAGAACACGGTCTCAAGGGGCATCTCGGGATGGAATAGCAGCTATAAAGTCCCATGGGTTTGTATTTCCCACCTGAAGGGAAGTCTGAGAACAGCCCCATCATATCCCAACACAAAAACCATGCAACCTTTGCATGAAAATAACTTTAAAAATAACAACGGAAAGCAAATGCTGCTGGTGGAAAACAGGTGAGGTTTTCCTCCTAGTACAACAAACAATGACAAATAACCCACATTTACAAGCATTTCTTAAATAGTTTGTCAGGTAACAGTCCTGTGCATTTTGATGTAGTGCAAATGGAGTTGTTCCACTAAATTCTTCCAGTCAGTTGGTTCAAATCTAAAACATCTCTTCAGTCCAGATGGAAACCTCGCCACCAAGTGACAGCAAAATCTGGGAGCAAAGAGGTTGTCATTGCTGCTTACATCAAGGCCAGGAATAAGGTTAGCAGTTTGCTCACTTCCCAAATAATTTTTTTATAGCCACGGGCTGTCAGGTGCTCTTTGCTCCTTCCTGAGGGAAGTCACTCCTCTCGTGGCAGCAGCTGCCATCCCCCAAAGCCTGTGTCAGAGGCACAGACACAGCACAGCTGCCAGGGCTCCAATCTCTGCTGTCACTAAAGGCTGAGGGAACAGCTCCTTCCCCAATCCCAGACTCATTTCCTCTTTTTCCACAGTTGTTTCAAACACACTCATGGGCGTCTCAGGGCTCCCCAGGTATGCATGGCACCAACTGGATTAAGAGCCAGGAAATAGAGTGTAGCTGTCTTAGCACATGCTTCACCCTCAGGCCAAAATCTTTTCTTTTTTTCTTTGACTGTTTAGAAGACTCGAGTCCACCGCTTTGAGCTATATATGTCATTAACATTTTATTTTGACATTATATATTTTATTACATTTTACTTAAATGTTACACCAGAAGCTTACACTTCCCATAGACCAAGTGAAGCCTCAAATTAGCAATCTCTTGTTAATATTTACCACGACTGTAGTGTTCTCCCTTCAGGAAAGACCTGTAGGTAAAACCGTGGTAGCAAGCTGGGCAGGAATTATTCCCTGGCAGGGTGGGCAGGCCCTGGCACACGTGCCCAGAGCAGCTGTGGCTGCCCCTGGATCCCTGGCAGTGTCCAAGGGCAGGTTGGACATTGGGGCTTGGAGTAGCCTGGGACAGTGGAAGGTGTCTCTGCCCATGGCAGGGGGTGGAACAAGGTCTGCAAGGTCGCCTCCCACCCAGATTATTCTACAACTCTAGTCTACAAATCCTAAATCCCAGTAGAAGTTGCACATGGAATATTTATTTAGTGATCTACTGACCTTAGCTGGTACTTACTTTCTATGCATACCTTAAACAATAAGTACAGTAGACCAGCACCCTCCAACTACATTTGGCTTAAAACATCCTCTGTGGACCTGCATGTGTTGAGACAGACCTTGAGAAAGGTCTGCAATGCACAGCCTCAGGAGCTTTCAGCACCAGAAAGACAGATATTTATTTCTCCTCACGCTATTTTTTACTGCTTTGTTTGCATCACTGTCTAATGCAGTAAAGGATTGGCTAAATTGGCCATCCCAACACTATAGATAACTTGTGGAAATGCAACATATTGCCTTCCTTTAAATTGGAATGTTTTTTAAAATTAATTGGGTTCTAATAGTGACACTGTGCACTGAGTAATTGAGTGAAAATTGCTATTACACAGAGCTTGCCATCAGCACATAATTAGTGCACTCCCAGTTCCCACTCCAGCAGGAATCTTCATCCCTGCAAGCACCGGGTCAGGCTGGAAAAGTGGCCCCTGCAAAGCAAGGAGGCTCCTGGGCCAGCTGCCATTTCTGCTCTGAAGGAGGCATTTTCCTGGGGAAAGCAGGGCTGGAACACTCTGTGGCTCCCACTCCCAGGATTGCTCCCTGTGCTTCCCCTCTCCCAGCCATCCCTGGAATTCCTCAGCCTTTGGTTTCCTTTAGTTTTGGCCCTTCACACCTGTCCTATGCTCTTCTAAGTGTCATTTCTGATTCTGAAATCCCATTTTTCCCAAAGTTGAAAGTCCCAAGTGGAGATGAAACCACATCATTTAATCTCAGCTCTTTTGTTTTGACCAAACATGTTAATTCTAACAGCCTGCAAGGAATTTTCATTGCATCCAGCTCAAAATTATCCAGCTCTGTTTCAGTTCAGGGCAGCACTTGGCTATTTCAGCAAAGCTGATATTTGTTGATACTCATCTGGAAATTATTTTTGAGATGCCTGAACCCCTTGGCCTGCATGATAGTAGATGAAGCTTTAAATGAACTTTCATCCCACTAAAATCTAAGAGCATTCTTCAGTCACCTCCCACAGACTTGACTTTGAAACAAACAATGTTTTGCACAGAAACACAACAGGATGCTGGAAAACTCCTGTCAGCACGTTCCAGGTTCTGCTGGATATATTAGAGCCCCACCAAGGTCAAATTATTTGATTAGCATGTTATTATTAGTATTGAGTTTATTTGTGTATTTTCAAAGAGCAGTTGGATGTTGCTTCACTTTTTTTCCTACCTGTGCCAGACCAAAATTGTTCCCATCTCTCAAATAAAATAATAAGAAGAATTTTTAAAAAGGCCACAAACAGATTTCATCATCTCCAAGGCCAGGAAAACAAAGTGGAGCGATTTCACGTGAAGAAAACTAATACATTCTGGAGCACCCAGCACTTCTCTTAATGTCAAAAATACAATACCTCAGATCACTGACCCATTTACCAAGAGTGGTATCAAATTAAATATAAGCACAAAAATGCCCTCATTCCCAAAGCACATTTTTTCCAGGTTGACACAGCAGATTAAGCACAAATTCACTTACCCCACTGTTCTATCAATACAGCAATTATTACACACAGCAGGAATTTAATCACTCTCCTGATATACTCAGGCTGTGCCCACCACTTGTTGGGCTGAATTCCACTCCAGCCACGCACCAGGAACAGGTCCTGGCCCTGCCTTCCACAGCCTGCTCAGTCAGGCAGCCAAGAGGCAACCAAGGCTCACAGAAAGATTTTCATCATTTCATAAAGCCCAGTAAAAGGAGATTTCAGTATGGACAAACGCACTGCTGCAGTCTGTGTGGCAAATTTTACTCTACCAGCAGATAAAATAGAGATATGAACTGTAAGAACACGAGTGTCATTTAGTTCTTTTATTTATCCAAAAAAGTCTCTTCAGTAAATATCCACCTGGAAGAGCAATTAAAACTCCAGATAACTAATGAAAATATGCCTCTTATATAGCTAAATAGTCAAGTGTTCTGGTCTTGTTTTCAGATCAGATTTGTTTCCATTCCTTCAACAACAGAAGAGATTTAGGAAAGTCATGTAAGTTTTTATGGAGAAAAGATCACTGACCCTTAAAATCATTGGATGTCTTCTGTGTTGAACCATATGCAGGTACATCTAATTTCATTTCCAGCATCCTGAGATCCCCAAACAATAAGAAAAGTTTGTGTTTCTAAATGTCGTGTTTCCTATATAGTCAGAAATAATAAGAAAAGAGAAAGCCCTCAAAAAAAATGGATTATTAACTTCCAGCATGATAAATATGTCATAGCATGAAAATAAATTATGAGAATGACAAGATTTGTACCTATTTATCCACACTAAATCATTTCTATTTATTATCACAAAACAAAAGAAAATGTTCTATAGATAATAACTACAGAAACTCAGCCCAGAACTGGGGGGATGGCCCAGAGCTGTCTCCCAGGGAAAAGACCAGAAGCACAAAAACCACCATAAAGTTTTAAATACAAACACTGGAGCTTTTCCTGGTGTAAATTATTGACTCTGAAGAGCTTCAACAGCTGCAGAGCAGACTCAGTGTAATGAAATTCTGCCAAGTGAGACCCATCAAAACACTAACCAATAAATATAGATTTATCAAATCACAGCTGAAGAATTACTGTTTTTGACAAAGGGATATCAACAGTGATTATGCTTGATCTTGAAGCAGGAACCTCTGCAAGGAGCACGTGGCAACACTGCTTTTGCTTGGCAGTCCTGCTGGCTGTTATCTCCCCCCTGTGCCTGTCTCCCGTTCTAGGGTTTGCAAGAGGTCATTTCTGCTCAAGCACAGAGCTTGCAAGTCCCTGGTGAAACTCTGCTCTGCTTGGCTGTGCTCTAACAACATCTCATCTTATTTACTTGGAAGCTACTGCAGTACTCTCTGTTTCTGCTGGAAATAGAACCCTTTTCATTCTTCGTTTTGATCCTACAGGTAGGATTTGAGCAGTGGAACTGTGGGGTACAAAAAGCATCCCTCAGACCTCAAGAGAGACCCTGCCTGCAAAGCAGGGCTGCAAAGCCCAGCTCTTGCTGCAAGAGTTCTGCAGGAGCTTGTTCTGCTTTCCAACGTGGTGTTAATTAAAACACCATATTAAGGCTGCTCTGGAGAGTCAGTTAATTGATTATAGATATTCTTTCAGAGTGAGCTTTAGAGGCAATACTGCATTTCATAATAATGACTGGGAAATTTTAAGGTGCCTATCTGGTAAAAATATGCATATATATGTATCCATGAATATGAAAACCATCCTAAATGCATTACCATAGCTGCTGTTTATGGAACAGGAGCCACTTGAAATGGTAAAATAATGAAAATCCAAGTGCAAATCAAGCCTTGCTCCTCTTTACGTGGTTCTGAAAGGTACATCGTCAGTGTATCAATCATCCCCTATAAACACTTAGAAGTGTAGATCCATAATCAGTAATGACTTGTGGAAATTCTGAAGTAGCCCTCCTGAGTGCACCCTTCTGTAACTACGCCTTGGGGCCATGCTAATCAGCGTGAGCAGCACAGAACAGATTTAAGAGCTTTCAACTTGAAGCTGATTTATATTCCTGCACTTATGTACAGTTCCTCCCCAGGTCTGCATCACCCTGTGCTAGAGAGCCACGGAAAAGCATTTCTCCAGAATTCCCACCAGAGAACCCCTCCACCTCCAAGAAAGCCTTCCAAAAATGTATCAAAGAGCAGAGGACACTCTGAGGACACTCCTTGACTTATTTTATCCTCCTCAGTTCCCTGAGAGGTTGCCCTAAGACCACACTCACATAATTCTTTCACTACACAAGGGGAAAAAAAAAACCATTGCTGCACAATAATTTATAATAAATCACTCATGAACCCATCAACTTAATCTTCATTACAATCTATTGCTACAAAGATTTCTATAGTCTGACAGAAGACTTACTGAGTATAAAGATTTGCCTGAGGGGCTGAATGTAATCAGAGCGGGACAGAATAAAAACACAACTGGCTTGTTAGTACTGCTATATAAAAACACATGAGGAACGCTTAATAATGGGGAGCTCATGGGAAAAGATAGATTTCTCTTACTTGCTTTTCCCAGGACAGCAAGACCTTGCCATATTCAATTCATTTTTCACAAGGATATTCCCACTGATTTGGGGGAGACATCTGGTTTGGGCTGTGGTAAGTTTGTATTCCTCAACACCTGCTTTTTGCAAAGGCCAGGAGAATTTAATACAGTTAATCAGGGAGACTGGAGAATGATCAAACGATCTGAAACTGCAAAATTACCTTGTCCTTATTCCCTCAGTAAAAATACCCCTCAAAAAACCCAAACCCACAACAACAGAGCAACAGACAGGTGGATAATAAATAATGCCGGTGCTTTTGTGAAGTTTCTCTTCCCTTCTGCAGGTTCCACTCCCTGACCAAGCCAGGTCCAAATAGTGAAGGACAGAAAAGCTGCTCCTGACTGACAGATCACACTCTGAAAAAGCACTACAATACTTCCCTCTCCAATACCTGAGGACCTAGACTTGTGGGGTTTTAACCTTATTCTCATGTCCTGTCCTTTTAACCTGAAAAATAGTTTCCAAACCAATAAAACACTGGTTTTGTAGTCCATACTCTATTAGCAGCATGGAATGACTCCTGTATTGACTCACTGGAGTGACCCCAGCCCCAGGAATCACGAGCAGGGGCTGAGTCACAGTGAATCCCAGTCTGTACAAATGCCTGGGAAACAATATTTGCTGTTGCAGAGTGCGGGGGTCGGGGGCTTCTCCATTTTGACCCAGTGCAAAAGGAGTTCACTGCTGATCAGGACAGTGGCAGTGACTCAGTGACGTGGCTGCAGTCACGCACAGCCCTATCTTCTCCATCCCTTGGGCTGTGGTGCCTTCCCAACACCTCTGGAAAAAAACCCTTGCTCCCCAGAAGCCCTCTTGCTCACAGCACTCTGCACTGAGCTAATTGCACTCATTAACCCTGCAAAAGCCTGGCTTGGGGAATGGCGCTGATGTTGGGGAGGAGGCTGATGTTGGGTGTGAGCTGCTTCAGTGAGGGACAAATCCCACGGCAGAGGGTGGGGAAAAGGCACTGCCAGGGCATCCCTCAGCCAGACTGAGCCTCACCACAGACATTCAGCCTTGCAAGTGAATCACACACAGCTTGCAACTAAAAGTAGGAGACTGGTCTTTTCACAGCACAGTGGGATACAGCATGGACAAGGCTGAAAACAAACAAAGGAAACTGGAGAATGGGAATAATGTTTATCAGGAGGAAACAGGGAAAGCAAGAAAACAAAATCCAATTGCCTCAAGAATGAAGCAGGCTACCTTTATTCTGACTCCTTTCTGTTACATAATGATCAGAGTTTATATCGGTTTTTTGCTGCTGCTAACTCAGAGGTCCAGACACTCCACATCAGCTGCAGCTTTGGGGGATAAATTGCCAGCTAAAATACATTCTGCAACATGCTGCAGAGTGAGAAGTAATGATGATTTCCCTCCTGCTCGTTGCCAGACAGGCCAGGCTCTCCCCTGGTTCTTACCCATGCAATGACAGCAGGGCAGGTGTCAGTTCTGGGCTGTCCTACAGCTCTGATGACGAGGTTCATTTTCCAAATGGCCTTACAGCTGATCAGTTATATGCAGGTGACCACCCTGTCCTTTTCAGTCCTGTACCGCAGAGAGAATTTCGTCCACTGAAGTATTTTTATTATGCACAAAATAAGCCAATACATTAACATTCACACAGACACTTGAGTTGGCATATGTATATCCAAACAGATTTTTCCTTGGATTTAGCTCTCCAATTCTGCTTGCCCCACCCATTAAATTTCATTGATTTCTTCTCCCACTCAATCTACCACTTCCTGAATGTTTCTGAGACGTTTTAAGAGGAAATTGAAAAAACATTGTCTGTTTTCACACATCTGAATTTTCTACAACTTCCTTTGTAAGAGTGTTCAATTTCTTCCTCCTCAAATTTTTATTTTTTCAAATCCTGTGGCTGCCCAGCTCTGGGGCAGGCGGGCATCATGTCCTTCCCTGGCATCCATCCCTGTCTGCAGTTTTGTTCTGCTCCCCCCTTTTCCCCCACTCATTCTCTTGCCATGGATTGAGCATTTGTTGGAATACATCATCTCGTTGCTATCTGTCAGCCTGGGCTGCCTTCTGCTGAAGACATATGGAGAGGCATTCTTTCTCCTTGAGGGGTGACCAAGCAGACAAGGCTTTAGGAGCAAACTCTCCTCAATAAGAACGAGAATCACGAGGCTCCACAGTGAGCTGGGGAGCCCAGCTGCAGGAAATTGCACAAGCCCGGACAAAAGCATTTCTCCCCGCTGACCCAAACAATGTTTGCTGGGGCTGATGATTAAAAATTACTCCTTAAAACAGTTTTTTCATCATCAGTTCCTGCTAATGAAGTTGGCCTGCTGGAGTGGAGGCAGGACGGCCGCCCAGGGCAGCTGAGCTCCGTCTGAAGTTGGAACGTGGTTCCTCCGGGTATGAGACCAAAGACAGCCAAAGTTCAGGAATTCTGCTGCTCTGCCAGCAAACTGATACAGCCAGCTGCTAATCTGCTCCTCAAGATACCACGGTCACACAAGATAACATTCAGAATTCCATTAACCTAGGAGATTTCAACCACTTTTCCTTTCCACCTCACAAATAAAAGTAAATGAGATGAAGTTTTTCCTTGCATATTCTTCTCACCGCCTTTGTCGTGCTTCAGGTCTGCTTCTTGTCTGTTTCATTAAAGTGCCTTGATGCACAACGGATTAAGTACTCAAATAAATAGTTCACTTTTCCTCTAAATTGCAAAAGTGATTTCAATTTTTTTAAGCTGTTCACAGAAAGCATTTTAAGAAGATAAACATCCCATCCTTTGTGCAAACACAGAATATTTTTTCATGGTCCAACTTTCCATAGAAAACATCTATAACGACAAAAGTTGTAAAAAAAAAAAAAAAATTGAATTCTTGCTTTGAAAGACATAGCAACAGTTCCAGATCCAATGGACACAAGGTTGAGCTGCTCAGAGCCAGACTGGCAACTCAGCCACGTGTTTTTAATCACCCACAGCAGGAACAGGGTTCTGTTGGAGGGAACAATCCCTACCTGTGTGAACCCTTGGAGGATAAAGGAGCAACTCTCACACTGAGTTCACTGCAGGCCCAGGGACCAGGATGGATCAGTCCCACTCCAGCAGGAGTCTCTTGCCTGGCAGAGTCTGCCTGTAGAAACAATGCAGGAATATTTGCTTAGACACTGCTTATTTCAGTATGAAACACACTGGTCAAACATTTCCCTTATGTTATTTTCATGCCCCAGGGCAGTCTCAGATGGGGATTGATGTCATTTTCTTGAAATATTTGCTGTAAAATAAAAGCTGCTTGTTTTTCAGCCAAGGAAATCCAGCCAGGGAAATACAGAGAGGCTGAACTTGGCATTTTCTCCCGTGGGCAGCACATCCTGGCCCTGGCTGCACTTCCCAGCTGGATTTGCCCTGCAGCCCTGCCACAACTCCAGAGTCACATGCATGATTTGTGGAGTGCTTGGAGCCTAAGGTAGAAGCCAATCACTCTGGGCTCCCTGCAGAGCTAAAAAAGAGAAACCATTATCTCAAACACGTACAGCCCATGGGAACTGCTGACCAGACTTATTTTTGCCACCACCTTCACAGAGCTATTGGACTCGTGATTTGGGAGGTTATAAAGGTGCTTAACGTTAGACAGAATTAAATCCCCAAAGCCAGCCCAAATCAAGCACCAGAGAAGTCAACATGAGGGACCTCTGTTGAAATAAATCTCTCTGCATAAATCTATAAGAACAGTCAATAGGAATCACTGGATAATGATCCAATTTCCCCTTTTATAATCCTGACTGAAGTTAAATCTCTTCTTCAAATTTACCCTCCTTCTCTGCTGCATGTCCCAGCTAATTGCATTATCCCTGATAAAAGCACCTGGCTCCTGCCCCTGCTGGGCCCAGGGCAGCTCCAGGACCCCACATCCTTGCTCTGGGCACAGACATCCCTTTGCATCCCCCCTGTGTGCAACATCAGGGGTCTGCTTTCAGCTGGCAGGTTCCAGACACAGCCAAGCCCTTCATATTTCAAAAATATAACACCGAAATGTACCTTGTAATGAGTTATAGGTGCAGTTCAAGCCTCACAATTCCATCTGCATTTGCTCAGTGCTGTTTACCAACAGAATTTTGTCAGTCCTTCTTCACTGCCTCCGGCAGGCACTGCCACTGTCAAAGCACCTCTGTGCTTTGGCCTGTCCTCAGCAGCCAAACTAGGGATGAGAACAATTCCTCACCACTTTCTCCAAAGATGAGGCTTTCAGAAAAAGTGACAAATTCTCACCTGGTAGAAAAGGCTGGAATTTTAAATGTAATATCAGTAGCCTACACCTGCAAGTTTCATTTCAGAAAGACCACTAAAATACCAAAAGAAACATTTCTAAGTGTTAGTAGTGAGACACAGAACCCCGGGAATGAAGGGATGGAGGAAACTTTTTTCCCTGATAGCCTGAGTAATGAGCTGTCCTTAGTGCAGGGAGAAAATAAAACTCCAAGATGGGAAATGCAAAGTGTATTAAAGGAATCCAGAGTCTATTTCAGGTGAAGGAACACAAATAACAATTAGGAAGGGGAAAAAAAGCTCTTGGCTTGAGCATGTGAACTAAGCAGTGGTTCCTCACAGTACATTTCAGTAATGTTTCTATGTTTTCAGCTCAGAAATGTCATAATTCAGGTGCAGCTGGTACATTTAGTGACATCTATCTTCTTATTTTATTTTTTAATATCTAAGGTTACCTTTGCCAAGCATTTCTAAAGCATTTAGGGCCATTTTCTCCCTCTCTAAATAGCTAGAAAAGGAAACACTTTTGTAATAACCTCTGTCATAGTGGACAAAAAATCCCAAGGAATTTAATTTGACAGAGCCTCACAGGCATGAAGGGTCACTTCCCATGCCACTGAATAGATAGGAGAGACAAACCAAGAGAAAAAAATAGTGGATATTTCTCTTTTCTGCCAGCAAATGGGCAACCCAGAAGTGCAGAGATCTCCTGTAGTGGCAGTACAGAAAAGGTCCAGTAACTTGATAAGAAGAAAGCTGATAGAAACAAATCACTACCTTATCAGCATGATAAACAGAAAGGTTACTCAGCCCAAACATGACCTGGGAAAACAGAGAAGAGTTTTCCTAAAGAACAGAAGGGCACTGATGCAGAACAGGATAACTGGGGGTGCAAGAGAGACAACAATCACCTATCCCATGGAACTGCAGAGGGGATTTCAGGGTCAGGCTGAAATGAAATGAACATCTGATGGAACAAGGGTTCCCAAATTTGAGAGGATGCAAGGGCAACACATTAACCAACAATGCAGTGCTAAGAAGATTTCCTCCATGATATTTCTGTAGAATTTACAGTATTTTTATGTTGACTTTTTTTTTTCTTTTTTTTTAATTAAAAAGGAGGGGTAAAATGGACAAAACAGTGATTTCTCCTTAACCCCTTAGAGTCATCAGTGTGTTCTTGGAATACAGTTCTTGTTCTGCATAATGCTAGCAATTCGGAGTGTGCTATCCTGGGGCCTTTATCATTTCCCCTTTTCCTCTAATTAGACAATATTTTAAAAGCACTTGCCGGAGTAAATGCTGACACAAGAGCTATGGAGCCTGTCCTGACCAGGCACATGCAGCACAGTGGTCCTGTGACCCTCTGGCAGGAGATGTGGGCCTTTGCAAAGGCTGCACAAGGAAAACCCAAAACACAAGGAAAATATGATTGAGTTCCTCAGGGCCTGGAGCTGATTACAATTTATGACTTCAGAGGGCTCTGAAAGCCCCAGACATTTCCTTAGAGGTCACCATCCCATTCATCCACTGCAGCACTTTGTTTGTTTAAGTTTCCTTGTATGTTTTACATTCCTTGTTTGTCAGCCGTGAAAGCTACTTGAATAACCATAAATTGTAGCTAATATGGCAATTTCCCTAGAATCAGCCAGGTTTCATTAAATCCCCAGGTTTTCTTTAAAATACGTAGTGGAAAAGATGATGCTCCACGGTCGGGTTTTTTTAATGCATAACGGACCAAGTGCACTGAACTACATTGATTAATCCACGAGCTGTACAGGAATATCAGAGTGGCATTTTTATGAGACACGGCTATGACTGGAACATAACCATGAACATATTAATGACATCTGTTCATCAGAGGGCACTGACAATATTTGTGCTGCAGCCTGTGACCCCATTATCCTGGGAAGGCACTCCATGGTTTTCCAGCGGCCCTGCCTCAGAGCAGGGGTGCATTTCTCTGCATTTCTCTGCATTTCTCTGCTGTCAGGGCAGTGCTGTTTTTCTGCTGGACTGGCATTTCCAGGTCGGCTGAGGTCAATCCAGAGCAGCAGAGCCTGGAGCTCTCTCTGGTTTCACAAGCCAGGCTGAGCTCCTCCAGCCCAGCTTTGGGGCAGAGCTGAGCTGCCAGGGAGGAGAAAGCAGGAGGGAAATTGATCTTAATAAGTGGTAAGCCCACTAAATGCCTAACACTTGCAAGTCAATTAGAGCAGGGCAGAGATGGAATAATACATGATGTCTGCTAACAAAGACTTGCAAAATATTACTCTCAAAGGCTTCATCGACTTTTTTGATACACTTGGAATAATATTTGCTTCCTCAAGACTGAAACATCTTGAGTCCAGGGCAGGAACATTCAATCGCATGAGTAGTTTTGACAATATTCATTCAGACTATTTCTGTGAATGCAAACAAATTCCAGAAGGGCGCTGGGGCTGTGAGAAAGGTGTGTTTGCCTCCTTCCTGATTTCTGTTTTATGTGTTCATTGCATTTAAAAGAGGAGTAGGAAGTTCCCAAAGGATTGGATGGAAGACTGAGAACACCACAAGGTCAATGACAGTGTGACAAAACTTCCCCACATCCAAGCAGCTCTGCCTCTCCAAAGAGCTCCCCTCACTCGCTGTTCTTGCAGAGATTGTGATCACTAAAGAGCCCAGCAGGGAGGACTTTGTTGCCCTTGAAAGGTGTTTTTCCAACATGTGCCTTCAAGATGATAATTGGGTTATTTTTTCCTTTTTTTCCTTTGTGGTAAATCCTGAACTTTCACCCAGACACCAGTACCTAAATGAATATTTGCTGCAACTGAAGATCAAAAATGTTTTCTCCCCTCAAAAAATAAAGTCGTCAAGAAACTGAAAATAATGATTTTCTACTTTTATCTTTGCAAAGAGACCAGACTTGAGGCTGACAACTCTGTATAAACCACCAGCACCCGTCAAGCAGCCCATTTCCACCCCATTTCCTCACACTTCTCAAAAGAGGTGTTAAGTAAGATTTTGACTTTCTGTTCACAGGGATGATAGGCCATGTATCTTCATTCAAATTTATCTCAATTTGTTTCTTAGTCTAAGGAGCAAGTTGTTGAGAATAAATGTTAATTTCAGCCCACTTCTAGGGAAGTCAAGGCATTAATAACTTAAGCCAGAAAGATATTCAGACCTACACATAAACTAGCTGCCAGAAAAAGATACGAGCCTCTTCTCCACAGAGAATTTATTATTTTCAGCAAAAATCTTTTCAATAATCTCCCTCTTCTAAAAATATTTTATTTAAAATATTTTTTGCCCCCCAGAGACCCAATCCTGTACAGACTAAGCCCCATCTCTCAGTCGAGTAGCACTGTAATGTTGATACCAACTTAACCCACCCTTGCAGAGACTCCCATTTTCCATTCTGTTTAGAATTCTGCAGGGTATCTTCAGTTCCCCAAAGCAAGCATCTTGGAGATACAGAAATCACTTCTTAACAAACACATGCATTATCATGGAGATACAGCTTCCCATTGCCTCCACCCAGCACTTCCCAGGGTGCTCCCGACCTCTGCCCCTGCATCTCCTAAGAGTTGTAAATATTCCTCAAGAAACCAGGGGAGTGTTTAAAACCCTTCAGCAACTACCATGACAATAAGGCTCAAACAAGCAAAGGATCAGCTGTCATGGTGGTAGGAGACAGGAGGAGCCAGGTTTCCACACCAGTCAGGAACTCTCTATCAATGAGAAGTTTGCAGAGGTAACCTCAGTGCTATAAAACAAGTTCCAGGCTGACATTGCCCAAATGAATTTTTAGATTTCAGATGACTGGAGTGCAGTGGCTGCTTCCCCCAGCAAGCAAAGGTTAATAACTTCCTCAGTGAGCAAGCCTGTGTTTGTGCAGTGTTAAAGTGGTGGGAGATGCGGGAGATAAGTGACACGAGCGCTCTGCCTCTTCGTCTCGCCAAGGAGGATCACAGGGTGTTGGAAACCTTCTTTGGAGATACTGACAAGCCTGTAATAGTCACAGCTCACAACAACCAGGCTCTCACACTCCCTCTCCTTGCTTTGCAGCGAGGGAAGCTCACTGAACTCATCCCACACATCAAAATAAAACCGGGATTCCAGGCTCAGCCTGGTCCTCTCCAGCGCCAGCCATTGCGCCCTGAACCAAGGGATACAGGCACAAGGAATGAAGCACAAGGCAGTTTAACCCTCTGGTTGTGCTACAAACCCTTGCACCTCTCTAATTGTGCTACAAACCTTTGTCCTTCCTCATTGCGTTAACAAACACTTCCCCTCTTTAATTGCGCTACAAACCCTTGCACCCCTTTAGCTGTGCTAACAAACCCTTCTCCTCTCCTTCTAATTGTGTTAATAAAGCCTTGGACCTCTTTAGTTGTGCTACAAACCCCTACACCCCTTTGTGTTAACAAACTTTTGCACCTCTTTAATTGTGCTAAAAAAACATTGTCCCTCTTTATTGTGTTAACAACCCCTTGTCCCTTTTCAATCATGCTAAAAAACCCCTGTCCTTCTTCAACTGTGCTCACAAACCCTTCTCCTTTTTAATTGTGCTACAAACTCCTGTCCTTTAACTGTGCTACAAATCTTTGTCCCTCTTCATTGTGTTAACAAACACTTTCCCTTCCTTCCTCCACTGTTAATTGTGCTAACAACCCTTGAACCTCTTCAGCTTTGTTAAAAAACTCTTGTCCCACTTTATTGTGCTATAAACCCTTGTCCCTCTTCAGCCGTGCTCACAAACCCGGTGTTTGTGTGTTTCACTGCTGACAAACACAAAGGACACATCAGTGACACACCTTGGCACAATGTCAAGTCCAAATAAGTGGAGCTGGAGAGCCATCACCCCTCAGGCACTGGACAGCCCTCACTGCTCATATCACCTCCACATCATCTCCTGGCAACAAGGGCAAGCCACTTTTAAAAAAGAAAATTAAAATGCTCGCTACAGGTAATTAAAGATCATAGGCCATGACTAAGAAAATGATGATAAGGTCAAACAGCTGGTATGAGTTACTCAGAATTTCTGTGCAGGGTTAGTAGCTGCATTTTAAAGTGGTGTTCCAACACCTGAAAAGATAAAGGAACTGTTCCTGAGATTAAAAGGCACAGCTGGAAGGGCAAGTGTAAAACATTTATACCTCATAGGTTTGGTGGAGAAAAAAAAAAGTGGAAATATATGAGGTTAAGAAAGCAAATAAACACGCAAGGAAAAGAAATTGGTTGTACTTTGCGCTGGACAAATTATGATATAAAATGGTCCATCTGACACACATCCCAAAGCAGCTTCACACTGAGCCAGGCAGTGGAACTAAGGGAAGATAACCAGATGAAAGTTATGATTACATGCAGATTATTAAGAAAAACACTTAGTCATAATTCTTCTTTTTCCCCCTGTATCCCTTGCCCCCAATTGGGACTTAGAGGAGAAAACTGTAATTTTACCACAAGCTTTCTAAGAAAAAAAAATGTTTTCTCTGAAATACAGAAATATATAATAATAAAGTGATGTTAGAGTAGACACACTGTACAATCTTAGGAGAGTTATAGCTGTACAACAGCTGCCAGATTTCAACTGTATGACCCAGCCAAAGCCTTACATGCTTTCTTGCACACTGTACCTCAGAGATGTCATAAATTTCTGAATTATTACATTCTTCTTTTCATAAATTTCTGAATTATTACATTCTTCTTGTGTTTTCCCTGTCTCCCTTATGCCACCACTGGCATGTGCTCTAGAAAAAAGGAAATTAGAAAGCTCCCCAAAAAGGGGTCTTAAAGGATGAAAACCCCTCAGTTGTAGGGAATACGAGTAGATTCCAGAGAAGTATCATAACAGAGCCTGGAAACAAGGGGGAAAGCTGCCCAGTGTCCAGTTATTTTTGGTCTGAAATATGGGTATTGCTGCCCCAGCAGCTTCTGGGTTCATTCAGCAGCAAACAGGGGAGGCCTCAGGGGGGTGGGAGGAAGAAAGTTCATTGTGTACGTCAGGCTGAGACCTTGCTTGCAAGAGAAGAGTGATTTCACATGAAAGGCTGGATGGAAGCCCTGGAGATTTGGGTTCTGTTCTTGTCTCTCTCACAGCCCCTTGAGCATGTCCTTAGGCAAGACACGACCCTGACGCCTTAGGGTTTTAGCTTTTATATTTTTCATCTATTTGTAATCTTGCAGTTCTTTAGTGTATAACTCTAAACCCCACACACAGTGTGAGCTGCTGCTTCCCCATTTTGGTCAGGCACAACAATTCCTCTCCATGTCTGGGAATCAAGGACACCTCACTGCCTCAGCCCTGAGACACGGAGACAAAAGTGAGTTGGGAAGAGCAAACTTGGGGTAAGTGACTTCATTACCTGAAGCTGTAATTGGAACATTAACCCCAATATGCAAATGGACCAAACTTATAAAAGTGTGAAACCTGTGACTCATGGTCCATTTTTAGGTGTAGCCCCTGGGGGGCTTTGTCTGCCCTGAATGTACCTGAAGGGCCTTCAATAAATACAACTGCTTTTTATTCCCTTAAATTTGTCTGGCCTCTGTTTTAGGTAGTCCCAAAAAGGCATCAGTCCTGCCTGGCAATGGCAGCAATATTTTCCATCCTCTGTATTCCTGCATTCCCTAAGGCAGGGAGGGCTCCTCTGCCAGCACCTGCCAGGGCCATCTCCTGCTCTCACCTGGGGCTCCAGCTCAGCCCCCTGAACACGCAGTGCTGCTGTGACATTCCCCCCAGCATCCTCCATCCCCCAAACAAGCCCTGCAGGCAGCAGCTCTGGCCATCCAGCTCTGGAAATCCCATGAGCATGTTGGTGTATATAAAGTTATATTTCCTAATCATGGGTCCTCTCACTGAACCTATCCCTTTTGATAAAATTCCTCAGTTCCTGGAGGAACACTCAGGCAGGTGGACTGATTATGAAGAACCTCTGTGTCTGCAAGCGAGCAGAGAGCTGAGTTAACCCTGAGGAATGTGAATCACCTTCCCCATGTTGTGTCCTCGTTAGTCAGGCTCACTAAATATGATTCTCAATAATACCATGAAAATTGGAAAGAGCATAAATGGATTGAATTTTACATGCGACTGAGCACCAGAAAAGTTACACTATTAATCTGATTCCACAAAAATGTGAATTTGGACCTGACACTCTGCATCCATTGGTCAAAAGCAGCAACCATTCATCACTGTAAGAAATGGCAACTGAGCTCCAAGTACAAATACAGTCAGAACTCCCTGGAAAAGAGTTTGTTCTGTGCTGAAAATGGGGATTGGCACCAAAGAAAAGCTATTTAAAGAAATACACACGCAGGATATGAAATACACAGACAGTTACCAGGATCTTCAGGATCAGTGCAGAACATATGAAATGCAGGAACACAGCACATTAATCCAGGAAGAGTCTTTCTGCATCAACCATAGGTTCAACTCAATGTTTTTAACAAAAACACCACCTTAAGAAAAGAATAAATATAATAACATATAAATATAATAAGTATAATAAAATTACTCCTGACCTCATCTTCTACTAACTACCTTTGTTTTCTCCTATCTTGTGCTCTAAAAATTGTATTGGATCTTATAACTTTATTTATTGCTATTTGAAAAGACATTTTAAGCCTCTTAACCTGAGTGCAAAACAGCACTAAAAATTTCCTTCAAACTTCAGGAAGAGATGACTTTGTAAATGTGAAATATTCTAAAATTGCATTCTGTCACAGAGCTCATATAATCTAGATAGAAGTACCATATTTCAATACTTGAAGAAGGGTAAAATTCCATTTTTAAGGACAGAAAATACTTGTTGATATTTTCATATCTCCCACATCGAGAGGAAGGAATTATATGGATCTATACCACGTTCAGTGTATTTTTCCCATATAGAGCTGATTTTTCAGTGCATGCTGCATGGTCGTCAGCACGTTTAAAATCACAAACAAAATAATGACAATAAAAAAAATCCCTCTATTGGAACTCTGCTTAAACATTGTCAACAAGCTCTGGGGTCATTTAATGCAATGTGTACATACAACTAAAGAGCATTATTTGCCTTTTAGAGTAAAAGCATTCTAAGAGGATTCCTCAGCTTTCAGTTACACAATAGATTTAATGACCTGTCTATCTATAGGATGTGTTATGAAATTGCACAGATATCACTGCAAATGAGCTCCAAAGAAACACAGGAGAAGGCAAACAGCTGAAGGGAGCTGTGGCATTATAGATTTACTTCTGTTGTTGTTTTTCCCTGTTTGAATTATGCAAAGTGAAACCAAACGTTTTGGAAAATTTTAAACTCTACAAAAACAAAGAAATGTTACCTTCACATTCTAGTTTTGAATGGGAACGAGTTTTGGAAAACTTGAAAAATCTCTTTAAGGTGAAATTTCAGGTCTCCACAGAGCTCTGCTGACCAATATGTTTGTTCAAATACATGACAGTTAACTGGCACTTTGCTGTGTTTTTATTGCAAAGACTTCAAACCATTTTTTGGCAACTCAACTTATTGAAGATTGCCAAGATGTAGATCTGAGCCCTGAGGCACCTTCTTGCAGAGGTATTGTCAGGTTGCTTTTGGTTTGGGTTTTGTTGGGGATTGGTTGGGGTTTCTTGTAAATATCATATATTGTAAATATCATATAATTACCACCTTTTAAATATTAGCAACAATTGCTTCATTTGCCCTTTCCTTTAATACAGTTTAGAAACTATAAATTAAACTGATCCATCCAACAGGAGCCCTAAAATCTAAGCAAAACCTCCTTCAGAAGCCCATGTTCACAAGAGTGACACAGAGAGATCCAAAGTAGAAGTGAATTTACAGAAAACTTTTACAAGCCAATTTCTCAGTGCTAAAGTTAAGAAAGTGGTGTAGAGGAAGTTTAAACCCACAATTTATATTTTAGGTTTAAAATATCCTCTTGAAAGAAGGGGTCAGGGGAAAAAAGAGGAAATTTTTGTGAGCAAAGAGCAGCTGCAGCTGCTCAAAAATTGAAAATGAGCAGGATGGAGATTTCCTCTCCCTCTTTCTCCTTCACTCCCAATCCTTGTCACCTTTGGCCAAGCGTGCAGTGCATCCAATCTCACTGAAATTTAGAAAAAAATCCAAAATTATGAAGAGAGAATCTGGGATTTTATTTATTGTATTTTCAAAGACCAGGGAAAATACAATTGGGGGAAACACTTGGATAAATTCTCAGTACCATACCTGGGAAAATTCCTAGAGCAGCATGATAAGGAGTTCAGTCAGAAGCTGAAAATTGATTTGGCAACAAAATATTTTGTAAAGAGCAGACCAGAAAGTTCAACCATCCCTCTTTTCTCCCACAAATTCCACATCCCAGCTCTTGCCCTAAACCCCAGTAACTCAACCACGCTTCCCAACACTCCCAGGTTTTACATCTGGTACGTCACACATGGAGAAAAAATCACAGATGCAAAAATTTCTTATTAATGAGAGATTATTTCCATAAATGCAGTGCTGAAGCAACAGAAGAGCTGGAGTTCTGGAGTTTTGTCAGCCTGGACAAGTGAAAGGACTTGATTTCTGTGTTGAGATTTTTATTGATGGGGCAACACGCAAGAGCCCCTTATTGCAAGGTCTAATGCTATTTCAGATGCAATTTATTATGGGATTCTTTATTATTAGTTTTTCTGTAGTTCAAGATGAGACATTATCTGGAATGTATCACTACCCAGCTTTGATACCATCTTTACTTTCAATACTGTGCTGTGTAATGTTTGTTTCATCCTGACTTTAAGTAATCATGTTGGAATGCATCTTTTTATTAACTTTATATGTACTTTGGATTACGAAAAAAAAAAAGGAAAATATTATATTGCATTCTGGGAATTAGGATAATACTAAGAAAATTTTCAGTTTAAATATAATAGTAATTTAACTTGTTATTAAAAATTCCTGTGAGGGACAGTTGCACTTGAAGTTGTTTCAGAAATTCCAGGAAAGCAATGCCCCCAGTTGCTCTGTCAAAATCAACCAGTCATGAGACAAAAAAAAATCTGTGAAAATGCCCAGTTTGGTGTCCAAGCAGAGCTCTCCCTCAACAGAGCATCCCCAGTCCTGTTCCATGAGGAATTTATCCAGTTTATCATGAGCAAGAGCCACTAAGTGAATAAAATGCCTCCTTTATGTGTGCATCATAGTCAGGAAATTTCTTCTGTAAAGAATCTTCACAAAAAAAAGAAAAACTAGAATTTCATTTCTGCAGCAAAATTCAGGATAAAAGAGTGAAGAGGGACACACAGAGACAGAAAACTCAATTCAACCACAAAAAATCCCCATGCTTTGAAGAACCACCCCAGGAAAAAGGCTCCCCAACAACCCTAAGCTTTTCGGTTCATCATTCCAATGATATGATGGCTACTGACTATCTCATTTTAGAAATATATGCACATATATGTGGGTAGGAAATGAGAAAGCTGTTGTTTAAAGGAGGTGCAAAAATGAGCTGTGGCACTGACCTACAAACAATTAATTTTTTTTTCCAATTGATTGAAAGGCCAAAAATGCATGAACGATGCTACTAGAAACTTGGAAACCAAGAGAAAAGGGTAACTGGCAGCAGGTTTGTGATACAGCAAGATTAGCTAAATTAACAGATTTAAAGTTGGGTTAGTCACAATATGCAGCCCAAAAGAGCCAAGCCCACAGCCCAATAGGTTACCTCACATTGCTGTAAAATAAAGGAAAAGGGGAAAAATAATAATAATAATAAAATCCCATTTGTGAAGTTATCTCTCTGAGGCATTTCTCTTTCAAACCAAACTTTGCAATTAGTGATTAATTAGCTGCGAGGCAGACAACTCACCTAACTAAAGCCCTGCCTAAGATGTACCAGTGGGGGGATCAGCCCTTGCTGGGATGATAAAAACTGACACATGGGGGACAGAAAAGTGCCTGAATATTGGCCATTTCCTGCCAGGCTGCTGTTTGCCATGAAAGTGTGGCTGAGAAGCACAGATTCCTGTTTCCCCTCATTACATCTGCCTGCTCCAGGGACTCTGGGCTCACAGGTCAGGCACAGAATGCCTGGCAGAGAGAGGCAGCTCTCAGCTCCCCCAGCACATCCCAGAGCTCCGGGTTCACTCCCCACACCCGTAGCAAGGTGCAAGCTCTGTTTTCCACCCTGGGCTCCCCAGGGTGTTGCTTCCTGAGGCAGGGGGGAGTGACCTGAGTCCTGTGTGCACAGTGCTGAGCAGGGCTGTCACACTCTCTGTCACACTGTCTGTCACATCCCAGCCATTGCCCAGCCCTGACAGGAGACAGAAATGCCTTGCAGGCTTTGCCCAATGGCCCTGACACTGACAACTCCTACCAGCACTAATTCAATATTAAACTTCCAGCTGGTTCCATACTGCAGGAAAGGTCGTATTTCACAAACAATGAGAATGAGGCTGGGGACGCTGGGGATTCCCCCTGCCCAGCCACCACCCTGCAAACAACAGCAGCAGCAGCAGCAAAGGGACGTGCCAGCCCTAAGAGTGACAAGTCTCAGCTGCAGTGTTTCACCAAAGTGAGTTTGAGGCAGGAGGAATAATTTGAGACACTTTGGTGTCACAGAGCCAGCATGTCACCCTTTCTGCTGGGGAGAGAGAGAATTAAACACTTGTTAAGCACAGAGAGGTCAAATAGAAATGTGGATTTTCAGACTGCCAGCATCCCTGACCTTTGCTGCTCATACGAGACTTAAGGAAAGAACATTTTCTATACAATGTTGATAAGGAGGCCTCTCAAAAGCTTAGAAAAGCTCAGTAATACGAGGCCAATTATTAAGGATAAGTCCAGTCAGGAGAGGGGACGTTTTTCTGAGAACTGCAGCAAGTCTCGGAGGCTCTTGTATGTTCTGCAATACAATGGCCAACTGCAGCTCAGCTACTCCCACTGAAGGGAAAAACAGATCACAATTCAAAATGGCAATATTCCTAATAGGCAAAAATAGGAACTAAAACCTACAGACCCTTGGAATGCCAGAGCTGTACAGCAAATACACACAGAAAACCACCTTGAGCCAGGGAAGTCACTCACACTGCCCAGTTGTCCAGCCTGGAAACTTCTGCAGGAGAGCCTTGGCTGTCATTACCCATGTCAGCATGCCAGGGAAAGAACTTGCTCTGTTCCACCACTTTTGGAGATTAACCTTTTTTTCTTAGAGTGTTCCACTAATTGTTTTTTCCTCACTTGCATCAGCAGGAGACTCAATTATACCTCCAGCTTCAATTTGCAATAACCTCCTTTTTAAATAGTGTGAGTCACCTTTTCACCTTTTATTACAGAGATAGCACCAAGCTCTGATAGAGAAATAGTGCAAATCCTAAACTCGATTTCTCAGAAATGGGATTTTATAATTGTTGGTCACTTTCCTTGATTTAATTTAAATCACATTTACATCCTAATAGGACTTAGAAGAAATTATTTCACAGACATAGTTTTCCATATGTAGCTCTAGTCTTCTAACACCATATAAACGGTCTCTTATTTTTACTGATTAAAATATTTTTCCCCTCTCCAGAAGCCCCAGCATCACTGAATCTATTGTCACTCACTGAAAGTAATTTTGTTTAATAACTAAGTAGGCCATCTATCCTTGGGCATGCAGGCTGCTAACCTTGAGAGCTGCTGAGGGAGGGTGACTGATGTGCACTGGGTGCAGAGAGGAACAAACTGCAGCAGGATTTAGTTGGAGGAAACTCTCAAGACACTATTAATTACGATTTGTAAAAGACAGCTCTCACTTCCACCTGGCAAATGCAATTATGCAATAGAAGGGGAGTTCAGCAAAACAAACAGCTCAGACCAGCAGCTGACAGAGCAACGTGCACTGTCTGCTTTAAATATGTTTGGGGAGCACAGCAGTAAATCAAAGCCAAGAGCTCATTCATTTGGAGAACCTGAGCCACCAGGACACAGCACAGGTTGCACTTTGAAAACAATCTTATTATCAGTTAAAAGTGTAAAAAACACATTTTAAAATAGGTTCTGTAAGTTCTGTAAGTTGAATTTTTGTGAGAGCTGTTAATAATAATTAATATATTAAAAAAAGAGTTTTGCAAGCTTTGAAGGAAAATGAGCCTTAATGAACCCCACTCAGCACAAACTCTTTCAACTCAGGATAACCCCCCTCATGGTGCTCACCAGACAAAAGCAAGGCTGACAAGGGATAGGACAGAAATTCTGGGATGCTAGAAGGACTAGCAGGACAGCAGCCTTGCTTTTTAGGGGGTAAAGCACTGAAATAATGGCAGTGGGTAGAAGGTCACTGCTAGGGTTGGCACCTCTTCACTGAGGTAAAATGAGTTTACACCTGCAGAGAATTTGGCTCTAGAATGGAAGACTCATTTCCAAAAGTTGTGCATATTTTTAAACAAGTGATGAAAAGCACCAAGATTGTTCATCACTGGGATTTGGGTTTTCTTACAAAAGGCAAAAGTGACCCCAGTGATTCCCCCTTGTGACCGAGGGTTTGAGCGAATAATCTCGGTTCTTCTCCCAGCAAGCCAAATTCCAGGATCAAGGAAGCAGCCAGACACTGTTCACCAAGCCAGAACTGTCAGTCAAGCTCTTCATTCCCTCTCACAGTTTGGGAACTTTCCAGCACTCATCCTTCTTGTCCCCCAGCCCCTGGGGCTCCTTCTGCACCTCCTGCTGCCTCCCCTTGCCCCGGGCCACCCAGCCCCACCCTGCCTGCTGCAGCTCTCAGCATCACCCTGGGAACAGGAGGACAGGGCACTTTCTGGTCTTTCACAGCTTAATTTCAGCAGTAGAACAGTGGCTATGATTAAGTATTTTAAAGTATTTTAGAAGAGGAAAAACAGTACTTTAAACTAAAAATACAAACCCTAAACTCTAAAATCCACAGTAGGAATGTAATACACACACATAACCAAGGATCCAGGAATCCACCCATGCTTCCCAGTTTAGCTGGAAAGAAATGAAGCATCTGTCCTGCCACATCCCAAATTAGTAACGACAGGTCTGTAGGAGGGCAAATAATCCTGCAGACTCTGCCATCAAAGCATTCATCATCAGAGCCACAGCAGGAGTACAACCCATACACACTGAGATTGCTCCAAAGAAAGATTGGTTTAACTCTTTATTTTAACACCCTAATGATAGCTTAAAGCATTTCAGTGTTGGGAATGGTACCGGAGGAAGAGTGTGCTTTCCAAAGCACCCTACTCTGTAACACCTGCCTGGATTTCTCCTTCTGCAGCAGGCAAGACTAATCCAAAATTCACCAAGGCAAGGTCTTTAAACCTCAGAATTCTCATCACTAACAGGCAGCAGCCACCAGCAGTTTGCAGGTTCATGGAAATAACACTTTAAGTTTCCCTGCTGACTCAGGAACTCTGGGAACCTCCCCTTCATTTTCCTCAGGGGCAGCCAAGTACAGAAGCAGCTTTTGATTCAACTGCTCTGCTGTGCCTGTTTTTGTCTCTTTGAAGAGCTTCATTTGTATGTTACACAGAGTTAAATTAATTATTGGGACTATATATTTCTTGTAACTGAAATGCTTGTACTGTCTGTAGCATCTGAGAGCCTTAGATGAGATTTGAGAGCATGGTATGTAGGAATCAGTTTCTGTGCATGGTAAACCAGGATAGACATCACATTCCCACCTGAAAAAAAACCAAACATCACTTTCACTGCCACTGTCAGTATAATTCATGAATAACACTTACCATATGGTAACACAAGGACAGAAGGGCTCAGCTGAAGGAAGCCAATTCACCTGGGGTGGTCACAGTGGCAGGAAACATCAGGAATGATCTCAGGAACCAGGGATCACCAGGAATGGCCACAAGAGCCATCAATGATCTGGGGTAGCCACAGTCCCAGGAGTCCCCAGAAATGTGGTGTCAGGGTATCCTTCTTTTCAGGTCTCTCCTCAGAGGCACCAGCTCGAGCTGTAATTTTGTTGTTAGAGCAGGATTAAATTATTTTAAGGATCAGGACATCTGAGACTCTGCCATGGGAAACCTGGAGCAGAGGAAAACCTGGAGCAGAGGTGTGAGTGTGGGAGGAGCAGCTGTGAAGGGGCCTCTGTTCCAGCTCCTGTGCAGCCAGGGCACTCAGGGACTGGGTCCTGCATGTTCAGGATGGGAATTTTCCTTTACCCTGCTTCAGGTACAAACTCAAACAAAGCTAAAGAAACTGCAGCATCTGGAGGAAGGCTGGATTTTATTCAGGCCAAACTATCAGCTGTCAACATCAATTTGACACGAACTGGTGAATCCCTTGCCCTACCCTGAACCTGCAGGCTGTCAGTGCAGTAACTCAGTTTGCAGTCAGAGGCATGCTCCAGGTAACACCTGCTCCTCCCTTCAGCTACAGAATCACCCCATAACAGCCTGTGGATGTGTATTTGGTTACTCACAGGAGACACAGCACTGCTGGCAGTCAGTAAAAACTCCCTCTTCATCCAAATCCCGCATTTGTGGAGAAGAGACAGCCCTGTCCTGCAGTGTTGCAGCAGAAAAGGGAAATCCCAGCATGAAATCCCAA
This sequence comes from Hylia prasina, assembly GCA_013397195.1. Classification (NCBI taxonomy): domain Eukaryota; kingdom Metazoa; phylum Chordata; class Aves; order Passeriformes; family Sylviidae; genus Hylia; species Hylia prasina. Next base: position 177,694 of record VYXD01000334.1, on the reverse strand, counting down.
CACCAGCCTGTCCACAAAGGCAGTTCCCACAGCTCTGATGGGGCCTCAGCACACCGGGAGCAAAAAACTTGGGCATTAGGGAATCACAAACCAGGGGTGACCTTCCCAAGACAGTGACAGCATTGTGGGATGTACAATGGATAGATTAAAGAGGTGGAAAATCTGCTGAGCCTAAGAAAATACTGCCTATGCTGGGGAATGGCTGAGAGCTGTGGGTGGGCTAGGGGACCAAGAAAGATAGGGAGTTTAATCTGTGATTAACTTTTGACTTGTAGAAGAAGCAAATTTCCAAGGAATTCCACCCACGAATTTTCCACAGAGCTGCTTCAGAACCAAGGTGTCTGTGCTGTGTTCCATTTCCAAGCTCTCTGCACTGCTCTGTCCTTTCAGTTTCCCCTCAGGGTCTTTACCTCAGGAGATCTCCCCGGGACATTCTGGGCTGTGCAGCACTCCTGTTTTTCCACTCGAGCCCCCTGGGCAGGGATGAAGATGTGGGTAAAGGCAGAGTTCACTGTGCACACTGAGGGGCTGTGTGGGCCCTGCCCTGCTCTGTGGCACAGAGGGACACTGCTGTCCCCAAACTTCACAGCACATCCACCCACAGCCCTTGCCAAGCTGCCTACCAAAGAGAGGGACTTGCTGGATATCCAGAAAGTGCCAGAAGGCCAAGTCCTCTTCAGTTTTATCCTCCTGGACCGATGGAGCTCCATGGCCTTCCCAGACCTTCTTTCACAGCCTCTCCCGGGGTGTCTGTCCCTCACACACCCAGCAGGCTGGAGCTGCAGGATGCTGCCAGACACACACGCAGCATCTAAACAAAACCCCGGGCCCAGGAGGTGAAATCCTGCCTGTAATGCTGTCATTCTTGGATCCTTTATCTCAGATTTAGCAGGTGTGCAGTGCTCTGTTTGGGTTTTTTAACAGGTGGAAAATGTCATCTTGTCATGAGAGATTGGATGTAAAGCACTCCTGTGCTCTTCTGCAGTGGTTTCTATATCTCAGTGCTCATCACCAGGAGATGGAATAGCTTGTTCCAGTCCCTGACCCAGAATTTAGTTTGTCAGCTCCTGGCAAACACATTTCAGTCTTGTGCCCCGCAAATATGTAAAAATATCGAACGCATTGTGTTGTTAATAACACGCTTGGAAGTCATTCATGGCAATTAAACTTGCATTACAATGAAATCTCTTTGACCACAATGATAGTCCTGCTATGCCATTTTATTACTGCACAGTGAAAGGTACAATTAAATGTATGCAAGAAAATGTACCCAGTTTTACTCACTTGTTTTAAGTGCTTTTAAACACTGTCTTTTGGAAACATAAGCTGGCATAAAAATATGTGATAGAAAGATTTTACAAATAAAAAATCTTACTTTTATTTGTTTATATTTCTCAACCAACATGCCCGGTTACTTTGCAGTACTAGATATTTTATCTAAGAGATATTTTGAGCTTTGGCAGGAAATTTTTTGCTGTGATTTCCCGGTCAAGAGAATCAATGAAATGATAGTGGTCTCAGAATAGTATCTCTGAATTCAGCCCCTCAGCCAGCAATGCTGATTTGCAAGTATTATTTGCCATTCAGTTGGTTTTGTCTTCATAATCTACTTTCTTCCCTTAATGTATCATTACAAAAAGCAGGAAATTGTAAAAACCTTAGCCAGCAAGATTTGGAGACCAAAACTCCTTTTCAAGTGATAAAATAAAGAAAACTATTCATTTCACCAGACCTAATCTTGGCCTTTCTTTCCAATAGTTCTGGTACCAGAGATGTAGAACTTCTGTCTATTTCACACTTGAGAAGGAGGCAAAAGTTACTTTATGAGGACCTAAACCCATATTTTTTGTGTGTCTGCTGGAATTCTAATGCACTTTAACCCCACATTCTAGAAAGATGAATTCAAACTAAAATAAGCAGAGACAAGGAATCCTGGAATGATGGAGGAGCTATTGCAGCAAATCAAACCTTTGGCATGCTTGGTCTCAGCAAATCAAAGGCTGGGTGTTATTTATAGAAGGCAGGCATACTAGGATTCACATAGGAACAATGAACCTAACCCTTCAAAAACTCTGCTTGAAAGGAGAAACTGAGGCAGAGAAGGGAGCAGCTAAGGTGTTGTGGTTATTAGCTATTGCCATCAAACAGATTTATTGCCCCACAAGGCTTCCTGTGGCTCAGTGTTTGCCCCTCGCCACGACAGGGGAGGGCTCGGGGGTGCCTGGGGGTGGAGAGGGGACTGATCCAGGGTGCAGCTTCCAGGGGAGCAACCCCTGCAGGACAGCAGCCACCTGATGTCCCACCACTCCCAGCAAAATGTTCTCTTTTCTTTCCTAAACTGCATTAATTACTCAGCCTTGCTTTGCAGGGAGCTTTAGTTAGTCATTAAAGCCCACTGGTAGGAATCCTAAGGTTGGATTATCTCTTAACTCTTTCAAAGCCTTATTGAGGTTTTTTTTCCTAATCTTCTGCACCACTGGAATGGTTCTTTTGCTGTCTCTCACAAGGGAGCTGGCAGATAACTGATGGATTATTGAAATCACTTTCTGAAAACTCTCCAGGCACCTCTCTGCATCTGGAGATGTCTAAATGCATTTAAAGCTGGCCTGAAAGTCCTCCAAGCACGGCTAGAGAAGTGCTCCAGAGGTGCAAAGTATTATCTCAGTTATTAAGTATAAACATTTCCTTGGGTACAAGTCAAGCTAAATCATGCTTTTTTTGCTATATGCTAATAGGCTTCTGCAAATTAATTAATGAAGGAATTGGGCATACTAAGAGAATTACTTGAATGATGCCTGCCTGAAGTTTTTTTACTTTATTTGCTTGAAAAAATTGAAAGTAGGCAGGAAATGTCAGAGTCAGATTGTGTGTCTGAATCTATTGTATCCCACANNNCTCTTTGCCGTGTATATTTGACACCCACAAAAAAAAAAAAAAAAGAGAGAGAGAGAGAGAGAGAAGGCCTTTTTTCTTCATATGCAGAAATGAGCAGAGTCACCAGAGAGCTTTTCAGCATTCCATGTTATTCCTGTTGCTAAGGAAACTTTCCCTCATCTGTGCTCAGTAAAGCATCCTAAAAATTCCTGCACAGACGGATGGCATTAGAGATCAGTGTCAGAAAATTCAGCTGACAATTAACCACAAAACCGGTCACTGGGAAGTTTTAACAGGACAGTTCCTGATTTCTCTTGTAAAGCCCAGGATGATTTGCAGCAGGGAGGAGCCTGGAGGAACCACAGCCAGTCTGTATGATTAATCTTGTCCCTACAGAATTTCCCTCAAGAAGCAGAGTAGGAAAACCATTGGGTTTTGTTGTCACTGTCCCACCAGCTTAAATCCTGTTCACTCTTCATTGTGCTCTCTAAAAGACAAAGTAAAAATCTCCCTCACTGAGAGACCAGGAAATGTCCTTTACCATCATCTTTATTTAAGAGAGAGAGAGAGAGCTTAAATAAAAAGAGCTGCAAATAAAGAAATGCTTGAGATCTCTGTAGGCTGCAGTAGTTTTCCCTGTGTTGGATGTGTTCATTTCCAGTCAATCACTGGGTGGCTTTCAACACCACTGCTCACAAAACAAGGAGCCACTGCAGAGGAAGGAGCAGAGGTGTCTCCCACAGCAACAACAGGTGAGAATGTACAATCCAACTCATGTTGTGGAATTTCTTCTTCTTCCCCAGCAGAGATACATTATTCAAGCCTGGAGATCCAGGCCAGCAGCTGGCCTTGTTATGCCCTTTGATACAAATCAAATACTAGAATAGTGCATGTCCTGGGGCAGTTTGGAATCCTGGTTTTGTCACATTCCACAACACAGTAAGGAAAGCAGATTTGGTATTCCTCTCCTCCTCCATGCCAAAGGTCTGCAGTGTCTGGCTGAACGCCTTTCTCCAGCAAAATTTCACCATGGAGAACATCAGGGAAGAGTGCGAGAACACACTTCTCAGAGAAGCAGCTCCAGCAATCACTGGCTGGGGACAATTAAAACTACTCTGTCTATTCTGTCTCACAGTCACTAATGACCTCATGCTCTGTGCTTTTGTCTAATTGCTTTTGGAGGCTGTTTGCACTTTTGCCCAGAGTTAAAATACTCATATTTTTGGTCCCAGTAGTGCTGGTCTCACAGAAAATGTAACACAGGAGTCAGTAGACCAAGCTTCATTTAATGTACACTTCTGTGTGGGGAAAATGAGAAGGGAAGACTCTGAGACCCCTTCTCTCTCCTGAAGGGAGCAGTGGCTGTCTTACACTACACTGGCACTTGCAATACTCACCTGGAATATGCTGTCCTCTAAAAAGATGAACCTTGTATGCTTTACCATCCTGGCCCTACTCCCTGCTCCACTCTGCGATGATTTCTGGGCACACTCCACTGCCTTTGGCAGAAAATTTATTCCCAGAAAAAGTTTTTGTTTTCCTTTGAAGCCATTTATTTCAGCGTGCAGTTCCCACCTGTTCTGGAGCAGAGATGGATGCAAGTTCCAGCAGAGATGGAGTTCCCCTCTCCCCTTACTCACCTGTGTATCCCAGCAGCTTTCATCCAAGGAGATGGACAACTCCAGTGGATGCAGAACCCTCTTCCTTCAGATCCAGACGTAGACTCACCTGACGTAAGTTAGGAAAAATGCTTGCTTGCCTGTGCCATACTTCCAGTGGCATATTTCCTGAAGGGGTTTTTCTCTCTCAGAGAAGGGATTTCAATAATAATACTTTCCTATTCAAACTCCTTTGTCTTCCAGACTCCCAGGATTTTTTGTGATGTAGAGCTACTGAGAACAGCTTCTCTTTCCTTATGTATGTCACTGCCAGCCATGTGATTATATATTGAAACATATATATATATGGATATTGCATTAAAATCAGCATTTATGCCTTGTCTTACACCTAAATCACCAAGTCCAGTCCAGTCCCAGGCCAGTTCCCTCTTCTGATTATTACAATCCTTTCTGGTTTGCCTCAACAATATTTACAGCCCTCAGTAGGAGCTCTGCCATAAAATCTTCTTATTTCTTCTTCCTTCTTCGTCTCCTGGATGAAAATGCACAAAACAATATGAACATCTGCAGGACCTGTGTGTGACCTTCCATCCTGATGTTCCTCCTCTGGAACCTGCCCTAACAAGCCTTGTGCTGTGATGGATGAAACTGAAAGCAATTCCCTCTTCCCAACAAATCAAGACCCTCAAAGGGATCCCATCTCTTTTCACATGGCCCAGGTTTTGCTCACAAGACCTTGGCTTTCATCTTGGCAAGCAGTAATTCTGAAGGAAGGAAAACACCAAAGTATTGTGGTCTGTCTGGAATATGAAAGACACTTTCTGCTGCTTCTTTGATGTCTCATGAAAGAAAACTGAAAGAATACAAATGCAATATCATTAAAACACATTACTAATCCTGCAGGAATGGAGAGACCTGAGCATTAGAAATTTTTGCTCAATGCTACTTCAAACTATGATTTGTAATCTATTGAGGAAACAGTCATGAGTAATGGCTTGCAATGTGACAATGAATTTTAAACTTTCTCAAGTGAAATATGGATGACAAATTTTTTGCACCATTTGGAGATAACTTGAAGTGGCAGTTGCTGGTTAGAGAACAAAAAGCCAAATGGCATGGTTTAGATACATAGAAAATGGAATATAATGATGCATGAAATAAATGGAAAAGAATTGAGGAAAACATTGGAAAGAGGAAGAGCAGAACAGTTTGACCCACCAGTGAGCCTGGTTCTATTTCTATGGAAATGAGCTCATTACTGCTAATTTTTTTTTAAGCTCCTAGTTGATGCGTGAAGTGCTGTTTGAATTCTGATAAGGGCTTCATGAATCACCAAAAAACAACATTTGAACAAAATATCCAGAGTCAAATGATTACCAAGTCCCATAGATTAATCAGCTGTCTGAGCACTTTATATAGCAGAGCAGCACTAGGAGAGCCAGCTCTTCCCCTGATGTCGTCAGTCTATAACGCTCCATGCTGCAAAGAAAAGGGATCGTGCTGCTGAAATCCAATTCTGGATGGTTACTCCATCCAAGAGCCCGTATTAAAAAAGGAAAGATGTCTTTGATGTTATTTCCCCCACAATTTCCATTTTTGTTCTTTTTTAAAAATCAGCATCCTGTGCATGGGCCCTGGAATTGCCTCTCATCCTCAGAAACAGGAGCATCTGTGGCATTCAAGGTGCTACCACATGTGTCACCAGTCAGTGTTGGCTGTGACACCCCCAAGACTGCAGGGGAAATGCTCCAGGGCCAGAGCACAGCTTCCTCTTAAATCTCCAGAATGCGGAAATAAAAATCCAATGAAGCAGTGGATTTAAATAGCATGTAAGCTTTATTTATTTTATAAAGCCATCAATTTCTAAGGCTACCTTTGGACACGAGCTGAGTCTGCCTGTGACAGCTGGATTTTTAACTGAACAGCACTGATTGATTTTATGTGTTATACATACAGCATCTACAGCCCTTATTAATTCTCCAAACACTTCAAAAAGAATGCCCTTGGCAAGTTCTGTGACTCTCTGCTAATTTGCCTTGTACTAATTTTCAAGGTGTGCAGAGGTCACTACTTCCTCCAGCTTGCAGCTTGTAACAATGCACACGGGAGAAATTATACCAAACAAAGCTCAGCCTTCTGCCTCTGTGCTTTGTGCCTCTTGTCCAAAACCTTTCCCAGTTTGGAAGTGACTCAATGGATTGTACTTCAGCCGTGACAAAATGAGCAGCAATAACCAGTCCTCAGTGGAGATGCACAGGGCAGGGTATCCCACAGATCCCTTAAGCACTCCCAGGACTGCTCTGTTCAACTCCATGGGGTTAAATTGATATTGGAAGTGCAATTACCAAGGCCAGGCTGGACAGGGCTTGGAGCAACCTGGTCTGGTGGAAGGCGTCCCTGACCCTGGCAGGGGTGGGACTGGATGGGCTTTAGGGTCCCTTCCAACCCAAACCATCCTGGATTCTATGAATTATTTGGATTGTTTCTAAAAAAATATTATCTCGAGATGGATGGACATACAGCTCCACAAATTTGCAGTTATGACAGACTTTAGATAATTTTCATTTTAAGACCAACAGGAGGTTGAGAGATAAATTTCATTATAATTTAGATGAGGAACTACACTGGTGCAAATAAGAAATAATTTGGCATATATGACTACAGAACTGGTACAGATTTAACTGATTTCAATTTTCTAGAATGCAGAATTAATTTGGGAAGAAGGTTATGAAGCACTTTGCTTTTCAGTTGATAACATTATGAATATTGCAAAGACAATATTTCCATTCTGGATGTTCCCATACATTTGGACAGGGGTTTGTGAGACACCAAAGCTGCTTTGTGAAAACACTTCCAAGGCTTTCTTTTTGCATCTCACATTTCTACACTTCTCAGAGCATCAGGAGCAGGAAGGAATCAGCATTTGAAGAAAAACAAAGCCGGAGGATTGATGTGGAAAAGGGAAATCTCAAAAGCTGTTTCTCTTGGCTGTGAACTCTCCTGGCACAGCTGTGGAGGTGAGTGCAGCTCTGCAGTGCCAGCTCTGTGTGCTCTGTGTGGGAAGGGCAAACTGAAGGTCCAGCAGCACCCTGGCACTCCTGAGACCTGCCACTCCAGGGTTTGCATTGCAATCTGAGCTCTGGCACTACTTATATCTCATTTCCCGTGCCTCTCAAGGCAAGACTGTGGTGTAGGACAGAAGAACAATCACCTATTATAATTCTTTAGGAAAAACAAACAATAGCAGAGATTATTTTCTCTTTGTTATTTATTTACACTTATAGTTGGAAGTAATGCTACTTCTTCCTATTCAGTTATGATTTCAAGATGATAAAAGTCTCATTTAAAGTAAAAATATAATAATATCATTACATATTAACAAGGATGGGTACTCTCATGCTAGGTACAGTACAGACCTAGATCAATAGGTAGTTCTTGTTCCAAAATGTAAGGGACAGGTGAAGTAGAGGGAAATGGGAAAAAAAACCCAGAATATCTTGTTAGTGCTGCCTATCAGACATAGAGAAGACCCCCTTACTCTTACTTTGTATTTATTTTAATTATTTAACTGAGGGTCTTGTCAGAGAGACAAAGAATGCAAAGAGTGAAAACTGAAATCATTGGAGAGATATGATCCTGAAAAGAAAATTAAGAATCTGATGTAGAAATACTCAGAGGAAAGCTGCTGGAAGCAGCAGTCAGTCAGCACAAGGGAGGATCTCCAGAAAAAAAAAAACCAAGATTTTATTGCTGTTACATCTCAAATCAAACTAATCCCCTTTCCCAGCCAGGCTTCCTAGCTCAGATACACAACCCCAACTCAAGTCACACTCACCATGGAAACGCCCAAAGCTTTTAAAAAGGTGTGTGAAACACCAAATGTTTTAATTGTATTTGATTTAGTAAAAAAAGACCAGATTATATCACTTCATTTTGTAAAGATCACATAAATTGTGCAAAGTGGAATTAAGAGTTTGATTTACAGATTGCACAGATTACAACCCTATTTGAAAGACAAAGTTTCTCTATTAAAATAATTTATAGAGCCTTTCCTCACTGAAGTTCATCAATTACAAGTTCTTTTATCTGATTGTAAGGGTAAGAATCCTGTAATGCAGAAAGTTCCCATTATATGCTTCATATAAGGTGAGATTGAATCATTGCTGTGGAAGGCAAGAGAGCCCAGCCCTGCTGAAGGAACTTCCCAGACGAAATCTGCTTTGGGGAATCCTGCCCAGCACAATTCAGCAACTGGAAGAACACGATCCAAGCACTCTTTGCATGGCTATAATCAGTTTTTCTCCACAGATTTAAGTAGCTGGACTTTCCTCTTTGACTGGATTTTTCTACTAATATTTCATACCAGTTTGGCTTTTCCAACAAACAGCCATTTGACTGGGTAGGCACTTCTAGCACTTTGCTTTCAGTATTTTAATAACATTAAATCATTAAATGTCATGTTAAGAAAAAAAGCTTTTGTTTTTTTCCTCATTAAAAAGAGTTACATCTACAGAAATGTGAAGGAGAAATGATTCTTTGTGCCTTTTTTTCTCTCATAGGAATCTGAGATGTGGCCAAACAAACCCCAGAGGATTCAGGCTGAGATTCCCATTTCTTTCTGTGAGGAGGGAAGGCCACTGCCACAACACAGGTGTCCAAACCCACCATTCCCTGCTGGCCACGGGAATTCTCTGGTGCTGTGTTTTGTGAGCAAACATCTGTTTAATCACAGAGCACAGCCGTGCTTATGGAGAGCCATCACAAGACCCTAAAAGCCTCCATGCAGAGTAAATGGCTCCCTGATGTTGGTTGGGAAGCAGGTTTTGCACATCCCTGCCTGGTGACACCATGTAGGGACAGAGACCTGAGCCTGGGAAAGGCACTCCTGGTGTCACACTGGGCTTCGACAGCTCTGCCATCACAGCTCTCAGTAAAGAAGCTTTGCTTGCTTCAAAGAATCATTTCCAAACCTGTCCATGCTACAAAAATCAAATAGAGCTTCCCATTATTCCCACTGTTAGGCAGGATAACTCTGCCTCTGTGCCCACAAAGGGCAGGGTCAAAGCTCAGTCCATCCACAATATTCAAGTCATGCTCTGCAATAAGTTATAAATCCTTTATTGAAAGGAAATTCAGAGATGCCTCTGTGGTGTCTCCCTGCTGTGTGCACACAGTGTATTATTCTTCCAGACTCCCTTTCTTCCCCCCAGGATAGACACATTCATGTTTACGTTTGAAAAATCATATAGCAATCCATGGCCAGTCAATACAAAAGCAGCAGGAAGATAAAACCATTCATCTGAGGGCACAGTCCTGATAAAGTTGGTACCCTCAGTGACTGCAAAGCCTAAGCAAGCCAGAGCTCAGGTGGTTTTTCTTTTCATTGTATTGTGCCTTCTCTGCCCTCCTCAGGAACCCAAAAGCTCCTGCTCTGACAAGTCTCTGTGCCCTTTCCCTTCATGGGTTGGAAAGGTCCACTGCAGTATATTTAAACTTCCTAAAGAAGCCTGCTGAATTAAGAGTATTTAATCAAAACCTTTCATCTGATTAACAGGACTTCCATCAGGAAAATTTTAAGCACATTTTATTTTCATCCTATGAATGTTGACAGACCTCCTTTATCAGGACTTTAATTAACAGCAGGTGAGGGAGGCAGGGTGACTGTGACACACTATTACTTCTGCTTGGTTTCAAGGCTGCTTGGGAGACTTTCTCTCAGCTCATCCTTGAAACTGTCTTATCTCATACATTCCCAGGATTACTGTTTCATGTAAATGTCATTTTTGCAGTCCAAAACATTAAAAAACCCACACCAGAGCACTCTAACTCCTGTCTCCTTATGAGAGACATGAGGGAAACCGAACGCTTTTGATCAAAGACAAGATCCCAACTTCAAAGTAACACCTCATCTGTAAATATATTACACCGTGCTCTTAGTACAGGAAGGGGGACTCCTTGATTTTAAATAACCTGAGGCCAATACCCTGGGATTTGCCTGCTTTTGCAGAGTTTAATCCTGCTCCTCTGAATACTGCCAGAAAATTAGATAAAAAGATTTTAAAGATCTTGGGCTGCAGTCTCTTATTTATCAAACTCCAGTAGACCCATGTCCAGTATTTCACAGGAAGAACACCCAGCTTATGTTGGACTGAGAGAAGAACACAGAAAAAAACTACAAAATTCAGAAGCATCACAGGTTTTTTTAAACCTAAGATCTGAATCTTTCCTCTAATGACAGAAGAAAACTACATGCAACATGCCTGCAGATGCTCTACCACTAATTTGACTGGGATCTCCCAACACTTTTTGGCCTCACTGCACATGAAAAGAAAGTTTTGGGTGGGCACACAGGGTCAGTTTTAGCCTCAGGTAACAGTACAATCAACAGTGCCAGTGTACAGGTGTCACTCCTGCCCCTATGCAGTCTACAGGAAACAGCCTAAGACACTGAAATCAGTTTTCTGCACAAACCCCCCATAATTCATTTATCTAAGTATGGTTTCATTGCATCTTATAAAATAAACAAAATCCAGCCATCTGAAAGAATCAAATTTTAGTCTTCAGGAATCTAAATTTTGGAGTTATTCCAAAATGTCCTGTTTTTCTACCAAGAGTTTCTGTATTTCTCAAAAGCAGGAAAAACACTCCATTTACCCAAAGTGAATACGCAGTGTTAGAGAAATGAGCAAAGTGTTATTTCTAATTAGGGATTAAAACCTCTTGAAGGTTCAAGACTGTCAATAGGCTAAAAGAATACAGCTTTTTTCTGCTGTATTTACTCTCAAGGTATGCTGCTTCTCCTTCTCTCTGAATGTGATTGCTGCAGTGATTGCACAGCAAGAAGAGCTCAGAGTTCCTTTTCTGGGTCTGGGAAGGATCAGTTCCTCCTGGGTTTCTACACAAACATTTTCACTACTGAGCAAAATATAATTCTGAGCCAGAAATATAGCTCTGCTCCCTTCCTTCCCATCCAGAAATGGTGTTTTACCCATGGAGAGAATGATGCCTTTTTGGGACTACCTAAAACAGAGGCCAGACAAACTTAATGGAATAAAAAACAGTTGTATTTATTGAAGGCCCTTCAGGTACATTCAGGGCAGACAAAGCCCCCCAGGGGCTACACCTAAAAATGGACCATGAGTCACAGGTTTCACACTTTTATAAGTTTGGTCCATTTGCATATTGGGGTTAATGTTCCGATTACAGCTTCAGGTAATGAAGTCACTTACCCCAAGTTTGCTCCTCCCAACTCACTTTTGTCTCCGTGTCTCAGGGCTGAGGCAGTGAGGTGTCCTTGATTCCTAGACCTGGAGAGGAATTGTTGTGCCTGACCAAAATGGGGAAGCAGCAGCTCACACTGTGTGTGGGGTTTAGAGTTATACACTAAAGAACTGCAAGATTACAAATAGATGAAAAATATAAAAGCTAAAACCCTAAGGCATCAGGAAGAGCAAAGTCCAATGTGACCAACAGGCCTGCCCTGCACACAGGGATTGCCATTCCCAGCTGCTCCATGTCCTTCACACCCTGCAGTGCCTCACACCCTGCCCTGGGGACACACAGGACCTGCAAGGACTGGCTCTCACTGTGCCAGCAGAAATAGAAAATTGTTCTGGACGTTTGGCTGAGTGCAGGAGGTGCAGCCAGGAACGGGCAGCCCCAACTTGTCCCAGGCTCTGCATCCCCAGGGAATGTAAGTTACTGTTAATGTGTGTCTGAGTCCTGGGCCCAAAAACAGACCTGTCCCAGGGGAGACACCTGAGGCAACGTTGAGCACCGTGAAGGTGATTCCCACCCTTTCCGTCCCAGCACTGCCCAGCCAAAGCCAAACTTCTGATGTGCAAATGCAGCGTGCGGCAGATTCCTCACCCGAGCTCTGCTGGAGCCTCCCAGCCCTGGAACGGCCCAGGAGGTCCCGCAGCCCCTGTAGCAGATGAGCTTACAGAGATGTTCTCAGAGTGCACAAGAGCAGATCAGGCACTTGCCAGGACTCATGCTGCACGGAGCTGACAGCCCCTGTTTGTGCCATTAGCACTGAGCACGGATCCTGTCCCATGCTTGGCTGCATCCTGCCAGCTCCGTGCCACTGTCTGCGCTGAAACTCCCACCACTCCCCGGCGGGGGAAAAATTAAACACTGCAGCAGGCAGAGGGGGAATTTGCAGTTTGTATAAGCTCAGACTGAGACTGAAAAGCTAAGGGCATACCTGGAAACACTTTTAAAATATATAAAATTCATGAATTCTTTTCAGTTCGCAGCTGAGACATAAATATGTGTAATGAGCATGTAACAGACAACTTCCCTCTGCAGCATGGATATATATCTGCTGCTTCTCCCTCCCTTGGAAGCAGACTGATTTAATGTGCTTTGCTTGGTAAGTCACCCTCCAGCAAAATAAATTTGATTTCTGCTGCAATCAAAAGAATTTAAACAAAATCACCTCTCAGTTCTCCCTAGGTTCATTTATCCAGACATCCATTTTAGTCTTCATTTTCAATATAGAGAAATTAAACAGGGTTTGTTTGAGGCAATCTTTATGATTCTCTGAGGAGAGGTGTGAAGTCTGGTCTTGGAGGGACATATCCTTCACATGGGTCATATTTCCTGAACTTGTGCTTAAATGCAGCTCTCTCTGAATAAAGCACTTCCCCAGTTATGGTTATTTGCATCACTCTGTCTCCTAAAAACAATGGGGAAAGGGAAAGGGAAAGGGAAAGGGAAAGGGAAAGGGAAAGGGAAAGGGAAAGGGAAAGAAGGGAGGAGACTCTTCCCCACTACTCTTCCACCATGCCTAGTCAGGAATTTCCAAGTACATCCTTCTCCAGGCAAACAAGGAAGAGAGTGGCAAATGAAGAGAGTGTGCTATGAAGCAAAATCAGCTTTTGGAAGATAGAGTTTTCATTCTAAGCCTGAAGTTGAAGACTGAAATAATTTCTCCTGCCAATTTGTAGCCCACACCTCAGTGCTCATCCAGCAGCAGCGTGGAATTGCAGAGGTGATGGACATCCTGAATTCCCCTTTCCCTGTATGATGGCTCACTGCTTCATGCTCCACATAAGCAAGAAAACCTTTGCAGAGAAAAGTCTTTTGCTCAAAAAAGACAGTTTTAGCCATCCTGCTCTCTTCATGATATTCATATCATCAACAGTAACCTCCTGCTACTTAGTTTTGCCACATGATTGATTAAACAATGGAATTTGGATACTTTCCATGAAAGAGAAGTTGGAACATTTCTTAAGTCAGGACCTGCAGACTTACTAATCCAGTGTAATAGTGCCATGTAGCCATGATTTTCCACCAGCTGCTAGTGAACAAAGCTGTCTAACAGGTCTGGCCACCACTGAATGCTCACGCAGAAGTCATGAGTGACTTTTTCCATTAAAGTGCTGCTGTCATAATGCTGAAATGCTGAAAATAAGGACATCTCAAATGATATTTCATGTAGAGAACAAGCTTCTTTTTCACCTACATTACTAAACAAATTACTTATTGTGTTCCATTCCCACTAAAAATTTTAAACACCATTTCTAATAAATTTTAGACAAATACATTGAAATTTCGATTTCCCATGTGAAATGCATCACTTGCAAAACTGCCTAAACTTAGCCATTCCCGTCATAAATTTCAAAAAAAATCCCTCACGAGGTGCTCAGAAAATACCAGTTTAGCAAATGTTTCACACCACTACCTTCATTTCAGCAAATGTCCAACTTCAGCATGCACTGTCACATATTTTATCCAGAATGAGGGAAACTCACCTGCCCAGAGAGATCAAGCTTTGGAGGCAGCTGGAGGAGGTCAGAGCACAGCTCCAAATCAAAGAATTAAGCTGAAATCTTGCCCTCGTTTGACAACAAATTTTAAAAAAATGGGGTTATCAGAGTCCTCAGAGAAGTGGGGCAAAGGCTCCCTGACTTGTAGAAAGCTTTATCCCACAGCAAAAAAATAATCCTCTGAAATCTGGGGAACTGTGTAAGATCTGCAGGAACTGGAGGCTGAGGAGTCTGGGAATTCTGTTTTGGTTCCAAAAAGTAAAGCTGAAGTAGGCAGGGGTTTGTTTATATGATTGGTTTGGTTTAATACTTATTATTCTAATTGTTCCTCAGTGAGAAAATTCTTAATAATTCCAGTTAATGTTGTGTAATAATGAAAACCTTTCTTAGATTAAATTTCCCTGCCTACCAAAGTTTGGCATCTCTCCTTTAGAGTCAGACATTATCTTGGAAAAATGAGGTCACTGATTTTCTTCCTAATTGAACATCTGAGAATCAAGTTTCCATTGCCCAGGAATTGAATCCCAGTCAAGTCCTTTTCCTCACCTCTCAAATATCTTATACTTCATCTTGCTGCAACAATGAAATCAGATTGTACCTGACATTTTCCACAAGTATTCTGCATATGTTTTCATAAAATATTTTACCCTCAGTGTGGGTTAAAATTTAGCTTAATTGTTCCAAATTATCAACAGGCTATCTTTTGCTTGAAATCTTTTTCTTCTCTCCCCTGTCATTTTTACAGGCAGCTCAGCAGATAATTTTATGCTACTGCAGTCACACAAGGCAGATTCTAATATTGATCTGAATTTTTCCCTTGAATATGATTTGCATTCCCAGCCTGATCTACTTTTTTTTCCTTCCCACAGAACATGATTTACATTCTTAGGTCTTGCTGCTTCATTTTAAAGCCATCTTGAAAAAGTCTCTTTCTAATCATCCTTCTAAATTCATGTGGGAATAACTCTTCCTACTGATGCTTAGGAGAAGAAAATTTCAGATAAATTGATGCTATTCTTGCAGACTATAATGACTGGAAACTGTATTTGTTGATGGAAATTAGAGAATTTTTATAGCTTACTAATAATCCAGCTCTGGGACAGCTAATTACCAGGGCTTGCCATGTCTGAATACTGAGGAAGTGCATTCAATCTTCCAGCTCCTGTGAACAGGGAAAAATCAGCAGGAGCAGCCAAGCCCATCCTTGTGCCACAGCAATCTCCAGCACAAAAACCTATCCCACATGCAGAAAATACAGAGATTTTCTTTGGATTAAACATGGGTAGGTTGGGGAAAATTAATTTCCTTGTGGCCACGGCCTCTTTCTGTTTGCCATCCCCACGGGAGGGGCAGATTGACCCCAGAGGAGTCATTCACCCCTTTGGGCTCTTGCCACCCTCCCAAGGTGTTCCCAGGGCTGGGCTGCTCTTCCACCATTCAGGGAATTGCAGCATTCAGGTGACACATTCCATTAAATCCCACTGCCAGAATTACAGGGTGACCAATAAAACCTAAGTTGTTGTCTCATGCACCATGCCCAAATTTAAAGTAATTCTAGGGCAAGAGTCAGTGATTCTTTCTGGGTTCTTACCCTGTTGTTCTAAGTCCATTCACTTTATTATCTCAGCTTCTAAAAGCACCTGTGTTTTAAATTTTGCTTTTCATACAGGAAAGGTGCCTGCTCAAAATTCTTTCTGATAGGTCTGAATGACAAAAAGGAATTTACCTTGCAACTACACTGGTATCCTCTTATCATTATTACATTCCTCTTTTTCCACACATATTTTATTCACTAGAGGTAGTAAATATTGCACTTACAGTTTTGAACACAGCTGACATGTCACAGTTGTCCAAAAACACTGGAAAAGGAAAACGGGAAACCACATTTCCCTGGATTTTTTTTTTTTTTTTTTTGTAGTTGGATATTGTATCACACTGGAAAGACACAATGGGGAGATTTCATACATTACTACTTACTTGATTTTATTATTTCAATATATGGGAAAAGGAAACTCAGATTTTAAGGAACTCCAGATAGGACAGACTCAGCCATATACACATGGTAAGTGTCTCAGCAAACATCAAACATTGAACTGCATCTTGATTACTTAAAAACTCCCCTAAGATGCCAGCATAAGAGTTATAAATATATACTAAAACATCATATTTAGCACCATGACAAATAGTTTTGGGACTGAAAGAAAAGACAATACTTGTGACAATTATTCATATTGCTTAAAGTATTACTGACCAACACACATTTAAGTGACAGGTAAATCTAGGAAAATCTGTGTCATATTTCCTGCTTCTATTAACTGAGTAATAGTTTTTGCAAGCCAAATGAAGTCCCATTCATCTTTAAATAAGCAAATGAGATATTAGTACATTTTAAGTTCCCCAAACAATTTGAATGGTGCGGATGTTTCTGCTGAGCTCATTCCCACTCACAGCTGCCTTTATGTACCAGCAGCAAAGACAGGTGAGCTGAAGAGGAGCTGGGACCCTGAACTTTTCAAAAGAAGGGAAATGTGCCCCAGGACAGTATTTTGTGGGACTGGCAGGACATCTTTCTCATCCTCAAAAGCCATCTCAGTGTGCTCCCTGAATTCAGCTGTAACCTCTGTGACACTGCTCAGCCACCAGTGTTTTGAGTGGTAGAATTTGGTAGAGGAACCTGCAGATCCCAGGGTGTGCACCTGAATAAACCCCTTTGACTGCAGGACATGCCCTTAACCAAATCACAAAACTTCAGCACGTACTTTTAAGGTGGGATTCTTCATAAAAAAATAAATGGGCATTTACAGGGCAATGGTTTTTGCCATTGAAATAATTATGAACAATGCAAGATGCTCAGAGATTAGTCCAACAGCAGCATTAATGAGGGGATTTCACACAGCATTGCACTCTGCAGACTACTCATTTGAAGTGAATCACATCTGCCTGTGCCATAATTTCCAGGATTTGTGCCTTCCTGGGCCCTGTGTTTGCCCAAAGAGAGCTGGAGCCCAGTTACAGCTTGGTGCTCTTCCCTCCGTGTCAGGTGAGAGATGAGGAAGGTGGGATCAGGATTCCCCTCTGGAAACGCCCATGCCTGTGCTGGTTAGAGAGTGACAGGGGAGATTTGGCTCCTAAATTGTTCAGTTTAGCAGGGTCAAACCTCTACCTGAGCATTCTTGGGGCTTGGCCTTTAAATCTGCGATGCATTTTACGTCACCACTTTGTTAATGACTTTGTCAATATGCTCCGAGTGTTTATTGAGAGCACAGAAACCAAAGTGAAATACCAGAGTACCATTTTTTGTTTTTAAAAGCACAAAAATTAACATTTGGCTACAGGTACACTACAGAGCTTTTCTGATTGTTTCTTATGTGGAAATTCTGATTACTGCTGTTCTGATTATTGATCTAGTTTTTCGTTGCTGTTGTTATGACCTCTGTTCTCACATATGGAAGTTTTTTTGCCCCTTCCTTTTCATCCAGAGCCAGTTTTTAAAGCTGTGGCTTCCCATATCTGTGCTTTTGTTTCCTGGTTCTGTGCCACCTCTTGGTGGATGGAACTCATATAGATTTTTTATTTGATTTTGCATTTTGAGATGCTTGCTTACCTCACTATTTTAAGGTTTCAAGTAAATCCTCTCCTCTTCTAGCTATCATAACACAATTAATGGGCTGATTTTCTACAAAGGTCAGTCCTCTGAGCAGTGCTGCACAAGCAAGGGAATAGAAATAAAGCCAGTTAACTGCCCTCACATCTCAGTCTAAAGAAACTGCACATTTCTGAAAAGACTTTACCCTGCTAATCAGATTATGAGGGAGACCTAATCCTCTGAAATACCAATTGTCCCAATACTTCCCAGGTAACCAGAAATAGGAGAAGAGGAAATGGCCTCAAGTTTCACCAAGAGAGATTTGGACTGGATACTGGGGGAAATGTCTTCACTAAAAGGATGGCCAGACATTGGAACAGGCTCTTTTGTTCAGGGGGGAATTTATACGTCATTTATATGTCACCACATACATGATTTTTATTTATTTTTATAGGTATATATAAAGATACATACAGAAGCAGCAGCTACATACCTGAATATGGAAGCATAGCTGCTGTTTGTATTGTGTGAGCAGTTTTTAGGAAATCCATTGATTCTGGAAGAGTTTTAATCCATGCAGTCGGTAGTCTCACATGTCAGCCCATCTGCATTAGTGGCAAACCAATGCTTTGCCAAGAATTAAAATATAAAAAGTCTTTTGGCACTTGTGAAATCATCTACAGATTTGACATTTGAGATTACAATTGCTTGAGGGGAAAAAAATAAAAATCAACACTTTTCTAGAGCAGCATGAGAATAAATTCAGAAACGTCTCTTAATTTGCTGTGGTGCATGGAGGGAAGAGAGGGTTAGCTAAGGCCCCAGCAGCTAAATATTTTAGAGTTTGAAAAGGCTCCCGAGTGCTCAGAGCTGCTTGTTCCCCTGTCTGTGTATTATACAACAGCTCTGGAGATCAGCCCCAGGGCAGGATGGAACCATCAGCTGAAGGAGGGTATTCTCCTCTCCAGAACTGCTGCTAATACCAGAATTCTCACAATGCACCACCAGAGAAAGAGGCTGGCTGCAGAAGGGAGGTGTGAGAGACAAGGCACGGGGTTCTCTGTAAAATATTCAGTGATAATTCTGTTCTTGCAGAAAGAGAGAAGTGTTAGGAATTACTAGATTAGAAGACTTTTAATAACCTTCAAAGGGGGAGTAAAAAGAGGACGTGGAGAGGATGCCTTCAGTATGAAAAACAAATTAGATTGATATATGAAGTAGTTAGGACACTGGAAGATAATCTATTTTAATTTGGAAAAAAAGCTATGAACACTTGATACACTCCCTAAAAAGTGATTTTCATCTGCTTCAATGGTGGCAAAGTTGCTTCTAAGAGGTGTCGTTAGATCTGTGCCAGCTTCAAATAGTTCCCTTGCACTCTGTTCTGTTCCATTGTCAATAGGAGAAGAGGGAGCTGGTTTGTTCACACACATCCATGGCAGCAGGGCTTGCTCTGGGTCTGTTCGTCCCCCTCCTCTGTGGGGCCACAGCCCAAGAGAGAGGTCTGACACCAGTGGAACAGGAGCACAGCTCAGCTGAGGGGCTGCAACACCAGGCCAAGAAAGGACTGACCCCAGGTGGACTCCTACAGCCAGAGCCAAAGGAGCCTGGCTCCTGCTCTGGAGGAGACTGAAAGCCCAGGAGCCTGAAAGGAGGTCAGGGAAGATGAACTGCACCCTGTCCCCAGGAGCACCTTACAAACAAACACCCCTGTCCCCAGGAGCACCTCACAAACACCCCTGTGCCCACCAGCATGTCACAAACACCCCTGTGCCCACAAGCACCTCACAAACTAACACCCCTGTCCCCATGAGCACCTCACAAACTAACACCCCTGTCCCCATGAGCACCTCACAAACACCACCCAGAGCAGGCACAGACTGTGCAGTGATATGGGAAAACCTTCTCCAGACAAGCCTTGCAGCCAGCAATACACAGCAACAGGGAATTGCATATTTAGGCTTATTCACGTTTTCTGAGTCACAAATTAGCACTTTTAAGAGCTGATCTTTTTCCCAACTGACTTTAATCAAGTGCTTCAGAAGCTAGAAAATGTTTTAAGTGAATAGAGCTCCTAAGCAGAGAGCCCAGGGAACAGGATAGCAGCAATTTGGTACTCTCTTTCAATGGCTTTGCTTTGCTTTTTTGCTTTGTTATTGCATTTTTACAGTTTTCAACAAAAGAGGAGCACCACAGGTGTAGGTTTCACAAACAAAATGAGAGGTGCAGGACAAAAGAGACCCCTGATAAGACAAGTTCAAGCAAAAAACTGAAAACATTTTCTTGACAGTGTCAACCTGATGATCTTTTAAGTGTCCACTTGGCTCTGATCTCTAATGCACTTAATGAAGACTAGAGACTGATATTCTCTAAATGACAGAATCCCTTTGTTTTCAAATATGTTGTATGAAAAAGGTCACTTTCAATTTATAAATAATACCTCAGGAAAAAAAATCAACACACTCCATAATATATGTCTTAGAAGAGGTTTAGTGAGATGAACTCAGGGAACACCAGTTACATTTTAAGGCAAATGATCTTGGGAATCTGATTAAAAATCTGTCATGAAACAAAAACCCCGTCTATAGCTGTATGGCAATGCCAGAGAAAAGAATTTTGTATCATGGAAGGCTCATGAAGGATCTGTTCTTGTTGTCAAGTATACTGAATTTATCCAGCCAGGATCTCTGTAGCTCCTTCACCCAGGGCCTCTGAGCCTTTTTCACTCCTCTCTCCCTCCTCTGTGCCCCCACCGCTGCCTCCCTGCCCTGCTCTGGAGCTGTGAACCCAAGCCAAGTGAGCAGTCCTGCTTATTTTACCTCTAAATGTAAATGTAATGTCTGTGTTTCTGCCCCAGCGTGTGAAAAGTGGGCAGAACATGGTGGGGAGTGGGTCCTGGCTGCTGCCAGAGCCGGGGTGAGCCCCAGGTGAGACTGTGCCACCCTGCAGAGCAGCACGGTGATTTAACACAACCCTCTCAGACAAACTCCCTTTTCTCTGACGGGGTTTTGCCTGGGCAAATGAGTCTGGATTTTCCCTCAGAAAAGCGAGAAAAGGTAGAAATCAGGTGACCTCACATTTTCATCACTTCCTCTGCTGCTTGACAGCGCTGGGAAAGAACTCCTACAACTGAGGGAAAAGTTCTTTATTATTACAAAACAACGGAGTCTTCCAAAGGTTTACCTGCAAAATGATTTGGAAAAGGCTCCTATCTCAAAACATATAATATCTTTCATGAGCTTGCAGGATTAAAAGCAGGGCCAGAGCTGACAGGAGTAGAGACAAGGAGTTCAGTGCAGTCACTGTGCCCAGTGGAGATTTGGGAATCAGAGTTCCACAACCCCAGAAGTGCCTTTTGAAGTCATTAGGATTTAACAATTAATAGAGAGATTTGTTTGATAGCTAGATGCAGCCAGAGAAAAAAGCCATTCCATTCCAATTTCCCATTATTTTGCCTGTAACATATTACCAGCAGACTTTGATGCATTTTTATATCCAACCTGTGTAATTGAAGGTGAAAAAATTCAGTTCACCCACTTGACTACATTTAAAAAAGAATACTGGGTTCTCTTAATAACAAATGTGCAAATAGTCATGACTTTGAACTGAAAGGATGAAAGATATAAGTGAAAACTGAGGAATGAATCAGTGATGATCATTTTCTATGTTATCAATTTTAATACTAATACAATATTTCTATGATGGTTTTCAAACATTTTATATTGCCTGAATTGGTATATATTGAACTAGATAGTAAATGCTCATCCCACTGCAGTCAGCAGCATAAATCTTTCTTTTTTTGAGAGTTATTCTTTATTAATTGGGTCTCTTGATCCTGGCCCTGTTAATTGTTAACAGCAAAGGGATCGAGAGACCTGGGACTATGTCTGATCTGAGTTACAGCTACTGAATTTGCTCTGAATATTTCATTATAAGACTTAATTTTGTACCATGAGACAACTTGAAATAGCTATTATTTTTCCTTACCTGCACTCCCCATTTAATGTTTAATGCTGTTCTCTCTCCCTTCTCAAAAAACACCTCAAATTCCCTCCAACTTGGTTCCAAAGCTTCTCCTGTTTCACAAAATTGATAATGGATTTCTACTGTGTGTTCTGTGTATTTCACAAGGTGTTTTCCTAGTTTACTGCTTTTATTTTTCAAGTGCCTCCCTAGCAGGATTTGTTTTAATTAGAAATACAGTTTTATTAATGTGTAATTCCATTGGCTGACTATAAAGCTACCCTTAATTAACTTTTATCCAAGTTCAACGTGTGGAAGCAAACTTCCCATGGCTCTCAACACAAACTGGAATATTTGTTTTTCCCCATACAGAAATTGGGAATTACTTTGGTGAATCACTGTGTGCTTTTAAGGAGAAAAAAAAATATGATCCTAAATATCTGCTAATCCAAAGTCCTGTATAAATCAGGGCTGGCTGCAAACACAAACACTGGTGAACAGCAGAGGATGTGGAGTTGCAAACACAAATTTCTCACGTTCTGGAATTGGTTCCTATTAATTGAAATAGATTTCTCATTACTTTGCTATTTTCCAACTTGATGATCATGTTTGCATTTTTCTGAGTCACTCACAACAGTGATGCTCTTCTTTTGAAAGATAAAACTTGGTCTTTTTTTAAAATTTTTTTTTGCCTCAGGTTTGAAATCTTATAGAAGACATCAAATGTTCCACCACTTGACAATAAAATCTGAAGTGGCATTTGGAATATTTATTCTAAAATAATCAAAGGAATTCTTTGATGCATACTTCAATAATTATTTAGTACATTTTACTCCTATAAATATGTTTCTTTGCCTTACAGACAAAATGAAAAAACTCTTAAAAGATATTTCAAATGAATAATTCAAACAATGACTGACAGTATAATTGTTTATATTTTTTCCAGGCTGGCACATTCACTTTCTTTCTTCAGTTTGTAAACCAAGTTATCACTCCCTGTGATATATATAACATTTGAATAAATAAAAGAAACTTTATAAAGATGTCTTGTCTTTTTTTTTTTTTTACTGTGAATCTGCTCCCATTATTTGAGTTCTTTAGTTGAGAGCTCCTGGTGCCACTTGTATCCCACATTTGGTGGGATTTTAGCTATTTTAAGAAAATGCATAAGCACTGGCAATTAAATTGCCTTTTCAATTTTGTACAGCTTATTAAGTTGTATTGTACAGGAAGATTAATGTCTTCCATAGAAACAGGAAAATACCTAAGCAGGAGTCCATGGATTGAAGCTGTGGTGTCTTGTACCAGCCCAGTTTCTGAAGGAACTCTGAAAGATACAGCAGTCTATTGAACTGAGAATGTAAGAAAAGGAAATAAAATCATCAGTTGAACAAGAATAAAAATACTAAGATGGAACTGGAAAAACTTCCATATGTGTGGAAGAATCTCATAGGGAATGAACCTGAGAAGCAAAACGGTTTTATTTTTAAAAAATCTTAATAAATTCATAAAAAACAGAACAGTAAGGCTACAAAGAGAGGTTAAAAACACACTATCAATAAAAATCTGCTTGGGGCAAAACAAAAAGCTATGGGCAGCTGTAAGAACAAAGCAAAGGGCAGTGGCAAAGGAGCAGGCAGGGAATGGGAACCAACACATGGAATTATGGCTTACAAGGCCAGCAAGGATTTTGGATTTCTGAGCTGGGCAGCAGCAGCAGCAGCAGCTCATACAAATAGGAAATATGGACAGAGGCACTTTGATGTCAGCAAAGGAACCTCTCCTTGTATCCCTATTTTTTGCTTTAATGGCTACAGAAGTCCCACGAGGACCAGAGGGCGATCCCGAGCTCCCACAGCCCGGGGGGGACAGGGCAGGGACACGGCTGGGGAGGGAGGGACTGGCTCACAGCTCCGATGTGACCGCTGCAATCTCTGCTTGGAAATGCAAATTACATCAATACCCAGAGACCTGTGATGAGTTCACTCAGTTGCCACAACACTGTCTCTTGCTTAAAAGAATTAACAATCATTTCTGAAGACACTTCTAAACAAAAGCCTCATGTAGGGAAAACGGAGGCTAAGAAACGTTTAACTCATTCACTGTCGGGAGACCAAAGCACACACTGAGGCTCTAAGGAAGTTGAATGAGTAATTGAATTTCAGCAAATCAATTATGATTAAATCAGGATGAATTTTTAAAGAGAGAGAAAAAAAAAAAAGCACTACCAAAAAAATTCTCCTGGGATCAATGCCACCTTCCTAGTTTCCAGCCAGACAGTAATGTTTTAAAATATTTTGCTCAGAATTCAGACATCTGCTTTATTGTGTATTTGTTTTGCAGGTTTTGTGGCAGAGGGGCTGGCAAGGGATGAGGTCTGCTGTTTAAAATGCTGTGCTGCCTCTGTCTTCTCTGTTTTCAATTTATTACCTTATTTAAGTGATTGAGAAAAATATTTTAAAAATTGCTAGGTCTCACTGCAATGCCAAATAAAATTAAGGATGTGCTTAAGTATTTAATGGCATGAAAGGAACAGTCATTCTTCTATTTTCTTCTCTGTTTACTGGAGACTTGTACTGGGCTCAGTTCATTGCTTTTCAAAAAAAAGAAAAAAACAACATAGAAAACTTTGCTAATTCAATTAAGGAGCTGAAAGCACACAATAAAGCAAAACATCATCCACAAAATCCATGACTTTTCTCTTTTCATGGCAGCAACACTCCAAGGTGAAAGGACACAAAGGGTGGCCGTCCTTCATGGGACCACTGTATTCCAGGGAAAAGTCTTTCAGGCTGGCTGGAACTTGGAGAGAATACAGGGGCAGGAGGTTCCTTAAATTGACCTCTAACTACTGGCACAGGACAGGGAGAAGTCAAACAAATCTAAATCAGGGGGATTTATCTGTTGGTAGCAAAACAAGGTGCTGCAAAACCTTTCCTAGGATTAATAAAGTCCCTGCTGCTCAGCTGGGGAGGAGCAGATCCTTCTGAGAGGAGCCAAGAGCTTCTGAGCATTGAGGGGTTCTGCTGCTCTCAGAAGTGATGCTCTGCAGCATTGATTCTGTCAACACCCTTCCTAATCCTGACATTTCCTGACATTTTCAATTTCATAAAATAAAAAGAGTTTAAAATTTTTAGCTTTGACCTTGACATAATGAACGGATGGATCACAGCAAGGAAATGGAGAGAGTCTGGGCATATTTGTTCCAATCTTGCCTTCTGCTGCTATCAAAACTGCAGGTTAAATTACAGGGTTTTTATCAGAGAAACTATAGATGGAAAATGGATGTTCGTCCTGTGGTGGGGGGAAAGCAATACAAATATTCCATCTTATACTGGAATAGGATTCCCAATTACATTTTAATTCAGAAAGAGTTTTCAGTGTTCAGAAGAGAACACATTTAGACACAAACAATTGGATACTTTTTTTTAGCTTGCCCAATTTAACTACCTGATATAATCTAAAGGAATGTGAATACCCAACGTAAAATCCAGAGATTTTGCTTTGGTGATGTGAAAAAAGTAAGGTGTTGTGCTGAGCCCTGGACAGGCAAGAGTTTGGTATATTTAACTCTTAGAACTTCTCTCCTACTAAGAATTTGAAATAAAATATTGAGAAATTAAGATATGTACATTACAAATGGTCTGCTCTGTGTGATTTGGGGCCAATCAAGTCAAAAGGCAAAGCAGTTTCTCTTCTTACCTTTGTCCCTCTCTTCCTACTAAACACCCATCATAAAAAGAGAAATCACAGGTGTGACACAGACGCTCTTGTTCATGCCTTCCATGACTTAAAACAAATGTCATTGTTTGTATTGTGAGATCAGCTGTGATCAGCTCCTCTCACGGCATCACTTCATACCACAAAATCAATTGATTATGTTGGATAAGTCTCTTTTTACAATCCCAGAAGCAAGAGGCATAAGAATTGAGACTGGGGGGAAAAGCAGTCTTAGTTTGCTTAAGCAAAACAGCTGTTTTGACATAACATTCCTTTTTTCCTGTCTTCCCCCCCTCATTCTTCTTTGAGGATCACCTCAGAAGGGCTTTATGTACTGAAATTTAAATCTTTATTATTTTTTCACCTATCTCATACCACCTTCACACATCAGACAGAGTGAGAGCAGTCATGGCCCAGACAGGGCAGAGACGCCTCTCTCACCCAGGCTTGAATAAAGGTGTGGAACCCAAGCTGTGTGGGTCTGCATCCCTGCCCACAGCAGGGCAAGCGCTGAGGAGCTAACAGCATCATTTATTCTTTCAAGGCAGCCCAGGAAGCACAGGGATGGCAATGATGAACCCCTCAGCCTGTGGGATCTGCAGCACGACCTGCACAGGAACAGGCCACGCTGCACCACAGTGACTACAAAAAGACTTTGCAGGGATGCTGGTGGATCCATATCTCACCTTTTATAAAGTCTTTCCAAGTCACTGTGCCCCTGAACAGTTCTTTCCAGTGGGTTTCTGCAAGAAAGAAAAAGGGAATACCAAAGAGAAAAAAGAACAGAGTGATTGATGGTGGTCAAAGCAGGGAGAAGCGGTAGCTGAGCAACAGGTAGGTGAGGAAAAAGGAGGGAGCACAAAGTAAAAGGTGGGAAGGAGCCAGGAGAAGTGGAGGTTAGCACAGGTGGGAGACTAGTGAGGATGTATCTGAAAATCAGAGAATCATGGAATGGCCTGGGCTGGAAGGGACCTTAAAGCCCATCCAGTTCCACCCCTGCCATGGGCAGGGACACCTTCCACTGTCCCAGGCTGCTCCAAGCCCCAATGTCCAACCTGCCCTTGGGCACTGCCAGGGATCCAGGGGCAGCCACAGCTGCTCTGGGCACCCTCTGCCAGGGCCTGCCCACCCTCCCAGGGAACAATTCCTGCCCAATCTCCCCTCCAGCCCTGCCCTCTGGCAGTGGGAGCCATTCCCTGTGTCCTCTCCCTCCAGCCCTTGGCAATTGTGTCTCTCCATGTTTCCTGCCGCTCCCTCAGGCCCTGCAAGGCCACACTGAGCTCACCCCAAAGCTTCTCCTCTCCAGGCTGAACAATGAAATGGTTAAAAATATTTATAGTTCCTTTCTGTCATTTTACACATTTCAAACTCTTCCATGGGTTTCTCCCATATCAAAAATCTAATTGGAAGGATTAAATCCTGGCCTGATAAACACAGACCTCCTCTCTTTTCTTCTGTGTAAGACTACTCATCATCAAACCATTTTGGAAGGGTTGACGTTTCCAAATCCTGTGGACACAAAGAGCAATGCCTGTGATTCCTCCAGCTGAGGCCAGGCCTGCTCTGTCCATCCCTGTGACCTGTCCCTGGGGCAGGGTGACAGCTGTGCCCTTCCTTCAGCACCAGCCCTGGCACACGGAGCTGGAGGGTGGCACAGGATCTGAACTGATAAAAGAAGGATCATCATTAACCCCCGCCAGAGATGTGTTCCCAAAAATTACCAGAACCTTCTGCCAGCTAATCAGGGCTGGGCTTATCTATAAGTTCCTCTCACAGAGAAATCCCATAGAATTGAAATGCTGAACCAAGACAAGGAGCTCAGAGCCATCTGTCCACTCTGCCACCTTTTCAGACAGGCCCAAGGACGAGTTTGCAGAAGGCTGACAGTGCTTGTTTCAACGTTGCTTATCTCCAGCATGATCCATATTGGCAGTTTTAACTTCAGTCTACTGCTTTGTCTTCCGAAGCGGGACAGTGCTTTAAATAAATCTTCTCTTCCTGCACTCAGTGCTAGCAGTTAATTTTCTCTAAATTCAGTAAAGCATCTATCCTGATTTAACAGACATCTGGGAGAGACAGGAGCAGCAACATTGGTCGTGAAAGCTTCAGGCCGGCTCCAGAGTACCTCGTAGCAAATGTCTTGGGTCAGTAGTTCAAGCTACATCCAGAACAAAGATAGATTTTTCCATGTTGCAGCTCAGCCTCTTTGTGTCTTAGTCAAATCTTACTGGAGTCAAAGAAAATGACTGGACTGGACCTTTTGCTTGTCCAAGGCAGCTGCTTTCCCACACTTCACAAGCCTTGTGTTTCTTTCTGGCTGCTTGATGGTAACCAGTGAAATCTGAGGAAGAGCATTCAGAACAGATCTGTCTACCTGCACCTCACCAACCAGCCTGGAAGGGAAAACAATTGTTTGGAGCCATCACATTCCATTTGTGAGAACACACCGTCCAGTGCGGTGAAAAATCCCCGAGAACTATTTCCCTTTAAAATATTTTCCAAGAAAAATCCAACATCCCACAAAGGCAAAGCGCACGGCTACGTCACGAGCACGAGGCAAAAACCACTTTGTGCTGCAAACAGGCACGTCAGTGGGAAAAGGCTGTTTGCTTATTTTTATTTTCCCTCTATAATTGCAACTGTCATGTAAACTCTTTAATAAAGAGATCAGAGCTAGTCACTAAAGTGCTAGTCAGAAATGCCAGGCACTGCAGAAATCAGCATTTTAATTTGAGTTTTGAACAGAATGGAGCCTTAACATAGCTCTCAAGCTATTTAAATATGGGAGAAATTAGCTGAATGAATGAAAGAAAATAACACAGCTGGCAACTATTTAAAAAGAGCAGACTGACTTTTGTAAGTTCAAAAAGGGCTGTTGAGAAATAACTTCTTATAAGCTATGCAAAATCAGATGTTGTACAAATATACGTCTCTATTTATCTCTCCAGATCAAGACTTTGACAATAATTAATCATAATGAAAGTTTCTCAAAAAAACCTCAAAAATACTTAACTCTGAAGGAGCCTGCAAATATTTGGTTAGGATATATATATAAGTGTGTGCAAATGTGTTTATATACACACAGTTGAAACTAATCTACTGCAAAGTTCTTTTAGAAGCATCTCTTCTTTCTGTACATTATTTATCTTCACTGAATTATTCTGTAGCATCTGGGAAGACTGATTTAGGCAAAGAAAATTTCCAGCTAAACCTAACATCTAAGTTTTTTCCTTTCTTTTGAACTCCAGTAACACAACAGCTAGTCAGAGATTACACACAGGCTGCTCCACTCTCTTCCTAGGCTGGCTCCCAGCAGCTGTCCAACATATGGCTCTACGTTCTTGAGAAGTTTATTTTGCCATCAGAATGTTACAAAATGTAAAGTTTTTCCCTCTGCAGGCAGCACACTGGGGTGGGACAGGAGCAGCAGGGGAGCTGAGCTCCTCAGCATCCTGCAGAGCGACAGAAATGTTCCTTGCACACAGAATTCCAGCTCTGTCCTGCAGAATTCAGCTTGCAGAAATGCTGCAGCTCATTTTTAAAGAGAGAGAGAGAAAGACAATAAATAAAAAGGAGGTGTAATAAACTCAGGAGCTGTGCAGATAAAAAGCTCCCAGCCATTCAGGTGCTGATAAAACTGAAAGACCAATGGACAGTTGTCCCCACGTCTACTGCATGTTCTGTCTCCCACTACGGCCAAGAGTACAGATAACCCAGCCCTTCTTGTTCTAATAATACACAAAATAGAGCTCTTTGATTCATGCTTTCACATTTGTACAGGTCTGCTTATTTTATGTCAATCTCTTTTGCAAGCCAAATAATTTCTTTTCAAGGCACGCCCTGCAGGGCTTCACTTGGGATTTTTTTGATTAAACAAATCCTGCTTTTTTTAAGCTTGATGGGTTTGCAAAAGTGCTTCAAATTCTTGGATTTTCCACTTACACCTCTGCTAGCACAGACCCACAAAATCCCTCAGTGGTAAACAGCTACAAGATGAGGAGGGAGGAGAAACCAGACAGCTGACGTTGTCTCTGCTACCATCCCAAGGCAGAAATGCAACCCTAATTCCCTTTCCTGGCACAGTACCTGGCTGGTACATTGTCCAGGAAGCAAACCAGGATCACATTTGCTGCCTGTCAGCCAAGGAGTGCACTCTGCTGTGGCTGGGGGCCCTGGGAACTCACCTTGAAGATGGTAATTCATCACTTCTTTAACAAAGCAGAGGAGCTCCCCCCGTGACTGAGTCTGTCCAGCCTTCCACAACGAGAAGCTTTTAACGCGTTCCTGCTTTTATTCAAACCTGGGCACATTTTCATTCCACCCTGAATGATTTCCCCTTGCCAGTGCCTTTGAAACCCCTTCAGCAGGTGGAATGTTCCAGGATATCAGAGCTTTAAAAGCCCAGGTTCCTGTCTGAGGCTCTCGTTCCAACGGGATTGAGTCTAATCATTTCCAGTACCACTGAACAACTTAATAAGCTGCAAAAACTTGATAAGACAATGTAATTGCCAGCTTTTATGTATATTCTTAAAATAGCCACGTTCCTCATAGAGGTTGTGCAGGATATAAGTGTTAGCAGGAACAATTAAAGAACTGGAACAATTGAAGCAGATTAAATAATTATAGCATGCAAAAACTAAAAATTCCAAACAAATTGTCATTATTCCTTGTCTCTCATAAACAATAATTTCAGGTACTGGAACAAATTACTCAAAACCAGAAAATCACTATGAGAAATAAAGATAATATTTACCCATACTGCAGGAAAAATAGGTATAAAGAGCCTTGTATCAGTTCAGGTAATTGAAGATGCTGGACTGAACGAACTTTCTCTCACAACATTTCAGCTATTCAAGTCAGTGGAATAATACAGTCATTTCCTTATTCCAAATATTGGTGTTCAACACATCAGCAGGTGGAAGGTGCAGTGTTTATTGTAAGTTATTTCCACTCCCTCAACCGAGATCAGACTCCTCCTGTTGTGTGGAAGCCCCAGGGTTCCCCCTCTGTGCCCCGGTCCTGCCTGCAGTAGGCTGGACAGAAACTCATTATTTCAAGTATATCTGATACAGACTCAAACAAAAAGCATGGTCACATTGTCTCCTCTGTTTTATTCCAGTAATTCCATCTCAATAACTTCAGGGCTTACTCATAAAAAATATAAAAGTTGCTTCCCTTTCTCATCCAAAGCCAAGAAAGCTCAGCTCCCTTGAATACTAACACAACTGTGGAAACACAAATAGGATCACAGAAGAGTGGCTTTCCTCTAACCTTGACTGCTATCAGTAAAGCATATTTTCTTCTCTCCATCACATTTTAATGTATGCTTTGCACCAACACTGTCATCAGTAATATAGGTTGGCTGTTCTTTTATGCATCATATTAAAAAGACAGCAAGGTTTTTTCAGAGCAACCAAAGGGTAAAATAAAAGGATTTGTAGGAAAGTGCTTTGGAAGACACTAAATTAATCTTGCACTCCAGTCAATCTGCAAGTGAAAAGATACTTGACTCCATCTGTCAGCAGAGTCAGACAGGTATCTGATCGACTCCACGGAAATCCTTTTATAAACTCAAGCTCTGATGAATGCTCTAACCTTACTTGAAGGAATGGCACTGCCTTGTACTCGCATGGTAATGGAGGTGAAATGTGAAGTCTGAATATCTGATCAAGGCATTTATCTGTTTCATAAAAGAGATCTCGCCATTAAGTATTTAAGGAAACAGCACTGTTCTATCAAAGGATGAGACTTCTGAAATAATGATTTTGAAATTTCCCCATGACAGAAAATTTCTACATTACATAACCAGACAAATTCTGAATATCTTCTCAGTGCAATACATCTGAATAATAAGATGTGAAGGTTTGAGTGTTTGCTGTTTTCTGAGGCATGACTAGGAGAACCCAAAAAACCAAAACAGGCTTACCTTAAAATTACGAAAGATATTTCATTCACACAGATTTAGAAGAAGAAAATAAGAAAAAAAACAAATGAAACATTTAAAACATCTTTCCCTCCCTCCACAAATATTCACTTTCCTACACACAGCATAAAAAAGACAAAGCCTGTAATTTCAGTCAGTTTTACCATTTAAAAATAATCTTCCATCAGTTCTTTTAGGAAAGGAGTCTTTCTGC
This sequence comes from Hylia prasina, assembly GCA_013397195.1. Classification (NCBI taxonomy): domain Eukaryota; kingdom Metazoa; phylum Chordata; class Aves; order Passeriformes; family Sylviidae; genus Hylia; species Hylia prasina. The sequence continues at coordinate 146,022 of VYXD01000334.1, read as the reverse complement.
GTCCTATAGAGACATGGTCACACGAGGAACAGTCCTCGGGTGGCTTTTATACCACACATCTGCAGCAGCCTTAAAGGAGCCTCTGCAAACTGTGCAATCCAACCCATTAGCAGCTTTCCCA
>VYXD01000334.1:116856-145638 GCA_013397195.1 Hylia prasina | reverse complement strand
GGGCTTTTCCTCCCCTCCACCACTGTTATCGGGCCCAGGCACGGCCGGGGCTGCTCCCCCGCAGGGGCAGCGGCTCCCTGAGGCCCGGCCCGGCCCACGTGGCAGCTGCCGCACTGTGTTACCTGGTGGATCACCCAGAGAGAAAGAGGGAGGCTCCAACACATTCACAGCTTAATACGTGTATTACCAAAAGTCGCATTCTGTTTTCTCAGTGGTCAGACTATATGGCAATAGCCAAGAACTGGCTCCTGATAGGTCTGTCCTTTTTTAAAGGAATTCAAAAGGTCCTTACAGGGTGGTATTCTATATTTTCCTTCAACTCAAAACTGAACTATGTTAACCCATAACATAAGAAAAAATAATCGAACTAGGAGGACATTTCCAGCCAGTGTTCTTGCAGATTTCCTGCAATACAAATTCATGCTGTTGTGATAATCAACATAACATTTTATGTATTTAAGTGCAGCAAAATCAAAGGAAGTGGAACTACTTTATAATTCTGTCTTTGCCCACTTGAAAGTCCAGGTCAATGTTAAATTTTTCTGAGACATTTGATAATCAGATCCTTCATTAACTTTTTCCTCCAGTGCTCCATTACAGAAAGCAACAGGGTAACCTGAGAATGAACCACAACAGGGTGAACCTAAATGAACCACATTAAGGGTGTTAACTCATTTCAGTCACATACAGCAGTTACAAAACAGCTGCTCCCTGACAATCAAAGTGCAGCTGGGATGCCAAAACTGCAGTCAAAGCCAGGGCTTGGCTCTGTCCAGGTTTGCTTTTACTCTCCGGTTCAGATGGTGTTGAAATCTGTTAAGGAGCACCATGAAGAGATGAGCAGAGGGATGGAGCAGCTCTGATGGGAAGAAAGGCTGGGAGAGCTGGGACTGTTCACCTGGACAGGAGAAGCTTTGGGGTGAGCTCAGTGTGGCCTTGCAGGGCCTGAGGGAGCTGCAGGAAAGATGGAGAGAGACAATTGCCAAGGGCTGGAGGGACAGGACACAGGGAATGGCTCCCACTGCCAGAGGTTAGATGGGATCTTGGGAAGGAATTTTTCCCTGGGAGGGTAGGAGGCCGGGGAGGCCCTGGCACAGGGTGCCCAGAGCAGCTGTGGCTGCCCCTGGATCCCTGGCAGTGTCCAAGGCCAGGTTGGCCACTGGGGCTTGGAGCAGCCTGGGACAGTGGAAGGTGTCCCTGCCCATGGCAGGGGTGGCACTGGGTGATCCTCAAGGTCCCTTCCAACCCAAACCCAAACTAGGCTGGAGTTCTGCGAAAAGCAGCAGAGAAGCTGCAAGGCTCCCTCAAACCCTAGATGGACTTCCAGCCCAGGCTATGAAGTGAGGCCACTGAGGCTGTGCTCGGTGGCCCTGCAGTGACCATGGCACTGGGCTGTCACGGTGCCTCCTGAGAACGACCTCTCAGGCAGCCCGGGCTAACCCTGGCACCACAGACTGCTCTTGGTACGGCTCTCACTGCAGGGCAGCTCGAGCCGATCTGGTGGCTTCAGAGATCGGTGTTCATTCCGAAGCACAGATGTGCAGGCGACAGAGGCGAGGAAATGAGGAGGACTCCGATGAGGAGTTGCCACACAAGTTTATTGGAGCCCCAGCAGGGAGCTCCTCACCTCAAGGAATCTGCCTCAGCAGAGCCCCTAACAAAGAAAAACTGTAACTTATACAGGGAGGTGGGGAAAGGGGAAGGCACATCAATGGGGAGAAACCAGGGAGTGTCTCAGGGAATGAGGGAAACCCCCCCTGAGGGCCATTCCCATTTGGGAAGGAGGGATTTCCTCTGGCCTTGTCCTATCACTCCATGCCCTTCCCTGCACTTTCCAGAAGCCTGGGGGGAGCAGCCAAATGACAGACAGGGCCCAGAGGAGGGGAGTAAAGGATTGACAAGGTGGAAGGGAGGGGAAAACTTAGGGTACAACCAAGTGTAAGATAACAATGGGGAACAAACCATTCAACATAAACAGAAAACCACACCACTATACTGGGCCCTGAGCAGTTCCATTCCCAGCTGCCTCAGGTTGGTCCCTCCTGCAGCCACGCTTCAAAGTGGGACAATGCAACAACAGGAGCTTCTCCATCTTTCCCTCTGAGTAATGACATTTAGTAGGGGAAATGTGGCCCTGAGCCAGCATGGGAGGGTGGCTGCCATGCTGCTCTGAGCTGGGAGCTGCCCCTGCAGAGGCGACAGAGCCCCACCAGCCATGCTGAACACACACCTCCACAAGGAGGCTGCTCCCTCTAGTCCAGCCCAGCCCAACTGTGCCTAAATCCAGACAAGCAAATGTTCCCTTCACACCTGACAGTGCTGCCTTTGGCTGGAAGCTGATCAAAAACTGCACACAAGCAGAAAGCAACAGGGGGAAAACAGCAGGAAAGAAAAAGTGTATGGGGATAGAGTTTAATATAGAGGTTGAGGACACTTTTTTCCTCACTGAGAACAAGGATTTACCATTCCACATTAAATACATATCCTAAGCATACCGCTCATATGGGAATGAAACCTCACAAAGCTCAGGCCCCTTGATGCAAAATGATCACTGACTCAAGGGCAAGGTTTAGCCTCAGTTACGTCCAACAATAAGGTTAAAAGCCTGACAGGAATGATGTTTTGTCAGATGTCAATTTCTCTGTCTTACTCTCTACTGGAAAGGGGATGAAGAGGGTATTCTAGGGAAATACCACCTTCATTCAATATTGGGAGGTCCTGGAAGCTCTGAGACACACAAGAGCGCAAGTACCTGCTGTGCTTTTCCTGAAAACTTGTCATTTGCCACATGGAAAAAGGAGACAGACAGAGGGAGGGGAGGTGTTGAGTCCAAGCGTGGGTAGCAGCATCACTGACATTTAGCAACTGTAGACTGACTTTCAGTGCTGAAAGGGAGCCAGGAAAGCTAAGAAAGTTTGCAGTATCTGAGAAATACTGCAAAGACAGAAACTAAAATATAAAGCAGAGAAACAAGCAATTGCTATTTAAATGACAAGCAAATGCTGAGTTTGGAGCTAGGTGTCTATGGGAGCTTCTTCCATTCCTAGCAGGTGAGTGCAAATCAAGGGCAGGGCCAAGTGCTCTGACTTTTGTAGAAATTTGTGGATCAGACTCCCAGTTTATGTGCTGGCTTGGGCCTACGTGAGCCCATCTGGATTTACACCATCCAAGGGTGTATCCTTAGTCCATTATTACAGAGATAGAAGACATATGTCACAGTGTCAGAGATAAGTGCATGTATAAAGTTAAAATGAATAAATAAATCCAGCTTCAGAGCAGCTTCTGATCTCAGAAGGGTATCTCAGCTGAGGTGATGGTGATGGCAAGAAATGATAATGCTTGAACAGCAAACCCCACAGATATGTCTAGGACTAAAACAACAATTCTGTCATTTAAGTTCCCCCATTTCAATCCGGAAATATCTGTTCAGGTCTCAACAGCTGCTCTGGGAGACAATGACATCGGAAATGCTTCTCTGTCTGTGAACATGTGACACAAAATAAAGTCGTGTCTGCAAAAGCAGCTTTTCCATTTCAGAACCAAAATTTCTACTCCCAGTGCAGAAGAGTCCTGCTCACTACAAACAACCACCCTGTGTTGTACACCAGCAGGTGTTAAAAAACAACTACCTTCATTGATTATTGAGGCATAATTTTAAAAAGCCTGTAATCTGAGTCAGCCCAAAGTGGTGGTACTTTTCTTGGTTTGACCTCGCTGACTTACAGTGATCATTGTTCATTGTGGGAACAGCACCTGACACATCAGTAAAGCTCCCGAAAAACCTCAGAACAGGAAATCCTGACCAAATCTGAGATTTTTCACAGCCATGTGTTCCTTGGGTGGAAGGATGCTGCAAGATAAAAACCGGCAAGGGAAGAGGACATTGATTTCAAATCTAGCTGATGAGAAAACATAAACACATCTGATTGTGGACATTAAAACAGTCACAGGGGTTGCACTGAATAAAAATAAGAAAAGAGAGACACAAATAAATCCTTGAATAATTTAGAGAGAAACAGACATGGAATATGATACAGCTGTATTGCCTACAGCCTATGGGTTCTCTCCTCCACTAGATAAATCCTGGGCTCTTTCTTGTTGAATTGAGGCCATGGCCACCAGAACTCTTCATTAATATTCTCACCAGAAAGGCAACCAGTTCCAAAAGAGAGCTTGCAGCAAAATAACTCTTATCTGCAAAAGCGAATATCATTGTAGGCTCCAGCAAGAATGAAGTAGATGCAAGACTGTTGAAGAAAGGACAGAAAACCACTGCAAGAAGATAAATTATTTACAAATAATTCCACCCAGGAGCATACCCCCCCCCCCCCCCCCCCCGCCCCAGCTTTTTTAAAGTCACATTCTTTTAAGCCATTGATTTCAGAAAAGAAACAAAGAGGTGCTGAAAGATAAATTATAATCTCAAAACTACAGAGTGCACTTAGCAAAAGGGGAGAGAAAGGAATATCAACAGTGTACAAATAACAGACTCATCTGAGCCGTATTTATTGGCATTAGTTATTCTTTAAAAAATGTACAACTGCTCTTTTATCATAAGCACTTCACATTAATCCAAGCTGTATCAGGGGAGTCTGTTGTATGTGTGCCAACTTTCACAGAAGTGAGACATGGTTATTAGGCTTTTAAGTGAAATATGTGAAACTCAGAAGATGGTCAAGATCATTTGTGCATTGTAATTGAATGACTACTGGAAAAAAAAAGATATTTTCATCACATCTTAATAGAGCCTCTGGATTAAATAATAATTAATGTACCACCAAAGTTTGCTGTTAATCAGCTGCATGTCAGCATACATGCTGAATGATACTTAAATTATAAAGTATGGTGGGATTATCTCCCATCTTGCAAATTGCCTCTTTACAAGTCACAGTAAACATTATGTGTCCAATGGAGGTATCATTAGTCCCCTGTTCACTCTCTGCATGGCTCTCTGGATTACAGGCTGGCTCAGGCTATACATAGAACACTTGGACCACCTCAGAAAAATGCAGTTGCAAGTTTTAAGGCTGACCTTTGGAGATCCAGGCTCCAACCACCAAGCCCATTAACAATTGTCTCATCAGTTTTATGTGCAGCTGGTGATGTTCTCCAGAGCTGGGACTAAACTGAGTGCTGAGAAGGCTGAGAAATCCATCACCAGTGCTTTGGCCAAGACTCAAGCTCTCAGAATAGTCCAGAAGAGAGAGAAAATGACAATCCTGTTGGGAGACGTACGAGCTGAAGCTCAGTCTTAGCTCTGTCTGAAGAACATCCATCAGCTGAAGAGAGGGACTGAAGAAAGATGTATGAATGGGGGGATGAAGCAATTACAGGGAATAATTGATGCAGTATCTGTAACAGTATCACAAATAGTTACTGTGGGTTTAGATTTTAAAAAGTAATAGAAAATCAATTCAATGAATAAGCAAACCGCTTTGTTGATGAATAATTGGGACAAGGAAGGAGAGAATTAGTTTTAGGCTTCCTCATGTTTGAACAGTCTATTAGTATTTGACAAAAATTATAATTGAAGTGTCAGCTCCATCACATAATGTAAACTAAGGCAGGAGGCTGGATAAGGGGATGGAATTGTCAGAGTGTTACAAAGCTTTCCAGATACTCAATGTGTATCAAATATATCACATATAGCACAGGGACAGCATTAAAGTAGGTCTCCAACACAAGAGGCAAAGAGGGACTTCACAGAAAAAATCCACATCTGTCACAGCACATAAGAAATAAAATAATTTCTGCCAAGACGGACAGATTCCAGTGGCCTCAAAATTTGCCTGAAATCTAAAGCAATAACATGGAAAACCTTGAGGATTTACTAAAAACTTTGAAGAAATCTTGATTGATTTTTTAGCACAATGAAAAGGGAAAAAATGATGCATTAGTTGTAACTTATGATTTTGGTCTCTTGGTCTCTACAACCTTGAGTTTGGCCACTAACCTCAAACCAACAACTGACCTTATGTAGACTTAGGGCCAAGTCAAGCCTAAACAAAGCAGAAGGGGAAATGCCTTAAGACAAAAACCACCAAACTTCCCAAGCATACATGTATGCAAGACACATTTTTCATTCATCATTGCAACTGTTCATGTGTAAAACTGCCCCCATATGGAGAAAAAATGTCAAGTCTGGAGGAAAGCTGGGTGTGTGCAGCATCTCTTCCCGTCCTTACCTAACTCCTGTAATCTCTACCCAATCCACTGAGACTCAGCCACTCGGAATTTGTGTGGAGGTTCTGTGCAGCAGACTCACCTTATTCCTTCTCTTTTGGCTCCACCATCCCTGCTCAGCAGAAAGAAGCAATTGTCCTTATTCATAGGTGGGAGAGTGAGATTGTTACCAAGGAAACAGGCTCCGTTTGACAGAGATTTGGAAACCCAAACCCAGCTGGAGATGGGAAATCTGAGTATCCTCCCCCAGAAAACATTTGAAAACTAGATGCAATCTGGCAGCAACTAAAACCCAGTTAACTCCTAACTCCCTTCCCTTTGTGAATCCATCTTTCATTTTCTTTATCTACTTTTTAATAACTCTCTTCTTTGGCTACATGGGTTTGAAGGAAATAGCAATGAATCCTCCTGAGACACAACATCCAAAAGGAACACAGAGATATATTTTTGGATTTAGAACCATTACTCTCCCATATTCAGGTGAGGAGAGTCCCACCTGTGCCCCCAGCTACCTACACGACTCCCACTTTAAATGAAATTCAATCAGCAGGACCAAGACCAGAAGTTCTCCTGGGTCTGGAGCTGAGCCCACAGCCCAGCACAATACAAATGTACCATTGATTACTTGGAGAGGGGCTGTAACAATGATTAAAAGCCCCAGGATAGATCCTGAGCTGGTGTAAATGCACGGCAGCCCCATTGATTTACTCTGAGCCAGAGGAGAACTAATCGAATTTCCACAGGCTGAGGATGTGAGGCCATCACATTTGAGGAAGTGGGGAGTTGAAAATGATACTGCACAGAGGGGATAGATCAGTGCAATGTAAATACAATAACAAAACAAGAATAGGGAGGAACTGCTGGAGGTGAAAAGTCTAAGAGTAATGGCTGCAGGCTAGACAGAAGAAGATCCATGGCACAGAGTTAAGATGCATTTTAAAGGATGGACTTACAAGAGATTTTTTTTTTCCCCCAATAGAGCAACTCAGGGTTTTTTAGGCAGATTTTGCATTTTGTTTATGAGCTATACTGGCAGGAAGAGAATTTTTAAGTGGGTGAACTCGCAACAGCTGGAGAGGACTGAAAACCATGGCTGTTTTTTGAAATAAATGTTTCTGTAGAAGCCTGGGCACAGCAGATTGTGCTTCAGCAGGATGAAGCTTGCTACATTGTGAAGCCCAGCAAGTAAATTACACAGAAATCACACACTTGGCCCTATTCCTGAGTGTCAGAGCAATTCCTGCCCTGTTCCTCCTCCTGGTTCTGTGTGTGGCACTCACAGAGAGGTCACTGATCCTGCCTAACACTTTCTGCCCCTCAGATTTTTTTTTTTTTCTTTTGACTGAACTGAAAGCCTGCAAGGAATTTGTTTTCTGATGAACCCAAAAGGCTTTTTTCCTCCTCCTGAAACTGGTTAAAACATCTACAGGTTGTACAGAAAGTCTTCAATGCGATACCAACAGGAGGCTTCTGGGGTATGACCCAAACTAAGTATCCAGAGAACTGTTTCTATTTTATCCCAAACTAATGAGCATTTTCCTCTTATTTCATCATGTTTTCTGACAACTCTATAATTTGAGGCTGGAACCTGAGCTATAATTTGATACATCAACTGTAAATTTTCTTGGTTTTCCCTAAGCCAGCCAGTTAATACTATTTACAGTGCTGTCATTGTCTGGCATTGATGTACAGTAATATAATACCAAGTCAGGTACTCTGACACATTTTAAATTAAAATGGAGAAGATTGTACTTTCCCATACCAAGTTCCACTACCGTTAATTAGTCACATATTGTTCCTGAAATTTAATTGTTTAAAGCCATGATGTTAATTCAGAGATTTACAGGTGGAGATTGCCAGCTGGCGAGCACTAGATGAGAAATGACATTGACCTTCAAACGTGTGTCTGCCTCAACCCTCTGAGAGATTACCTTGTTCAGCTGGAAACACAAAACCCAGCTCTTGACTGGGAGCATACAACAACACTGGGAGCTGGTCTAATTCAGACACATTTAGGAAAAGATCAAATGAACTTTTTGTACTTCATGGGTCTGACACCAAGTTACAAAAGGAGACTTCTTTGGTTGGTTCCCAAAGTTAAGATAGGATGATTTAAGGTACTCATTATCTCCACAGGCTGTGGCATCACTTCTTTCCTGTACAAACTGGACATTCTTCCAGGGCCCAGGCTCTCCACAGGGGGAAAAAGATCCTTGCTGGCTGAGCAAACATTATCATTCTGCTGTGGCATGAGAGACAGCCAAAGTTCCCAGAATGGAGGAGGATTCTCATCTCAAATCAGATGCTGGCCATTAAAGTTTTCAAACTGAAAGCTCGGTAATACAGACTTACCAGGAAGCCATGAAAGCCAAAGTTTCTTACTTAATTTTGAGATTTGGAGACAGAGACAGAACATTTATGACTATTTGATTCTAGTTTTGTGATAGCAACAAGATTGTGCCCACTGTTGCAGGATCAAGTGGGAACTTATTTGTATTCAAGAGGCAGCTTCTAGAATTTATCGTCATTCTGGAGCCAGCAACCTGCTTTCTAAGTCCCAGTAACATTTGGTTTAAAAAAATTATTAATCTTTGGTTTAAATATTCGTTAATATATCATATATCAGGTTGGAAGTTTAACATTCTTGATACAGAGACAGAATTAGAAACATCCTGAGAACAGTGTTCTTGTTATCAATCATGTCATCTTGAACATGTTTAGAAGCTTGCTGCTGGCACCAGGAATTGATATTTTATTCAAAAGAATGTATTTAAAGAAAATGATAGCACTTTTCAATTCAGCTTTTCTAAAACAAGAAATCTTTCAAGTCTTCCAAGCCATGTGGATTTCAACATTCCAGTGATTAAGACTATTTTCAATTATACATGCTTTCCCCATTATTTTTTCATAGCTTTAGGGTAGATTTTCAACACTCTGCATGAAGAATTAGACACACAAATCATTCACAACTGTTAATGGGAATTGCACAGATGGTGGAAGAACTGGTACAGAACAAGAAAAACCAACTCAAACCATCAAAAACTTGAGAAAAACCTGCTGTGAACTTTGGGTGGATCTGCCATTCCTGTTCCTCATCTTGCCAAGCTGCCAACTTCCAGTTGGCAGCCCCGGAAGTGGAAATGGCAAACAGCCACCAGAAAATCAGAAATGGTGAGAGAACTTCCACAGTTTCAGAGAGCAACCTTTTGGTCTGGATAAACAGACCTGGATGACCCTGGGTGATCTATGCATGCTGGAGCCTCTGGGTGAGGAGTACAGGGCTCCCCACCTGGGAGAAGAGACATCTTGATGTCCCTCTGTTTCTCTGTGGCTATTTGAAAAGACTGAAGGACTACAAATGAACTGGGAGAAAATTTAGAGCATACTGGTCTGGTTTATGTGGATGTTCATTAGAAAAGAGCTTCAATATTTTAAACAATATTTGTAGTTTCTCTTAATCAAAGGAGCCATTAATAAATTTGCAGAAACTCAGTTTCTGACACGCCCCTGTTGCCTCAGCAATCCACTATCCTCCAAGAAATGATCTCTCTATTCTAATTTCATCAATATAACTTTGAAAATAACTTAATTGAAACATTCACGAAACCAAACAGATCTCCGGCTAACATTTGTCAGACTTTAATTCTGTGAAGGGAGCTCCCATTTTCTTTTATGTCTTTATGACAGCTACAGACAGAGAGGTTCCAGAAGTGGAAAGCCTTGAGAAGATGAGACAAAGAGTGGTTTGAAAGCACGTCCAAACTCACTACTGCCATTTCCCCCACCCCTACTTCATACATTTTTATGTGCAAGAAATTGAGTTTGATTTTGTTGCACCCCTCATTTTCTCATGGCATTATAAATGGATTTGAGGAATGCCAACCATGCTTGAATTCAAAGCTGATGCAAGAAACATGCAGGCCAGCAGTTACACACCAAGATATTCTGAATTACAACACTGAATTGTCAATGTGTTTGGAATATGCAGTTTCAAAACTCAGCTCAAATAATTTTAGTTTTGTCCTCAAGCACAAGTGTAGTTCAAAAACACTCAAGCTGGGGTTTGTGAACAAAATTATTCTCCCTTTATATATTCTCAGCCAGCAAAATACAAAGTCAATTTGTTCACTATTAGCTGGAGAAAAGTATCATGAAATAATGTAGTTATCCTTCATTATCCCGACAGAATTTCCTTGAATGGAATTTCAGCACACTTTGATTGGAACTCTCTAGGAGAATAACAGTAGAGCAATAAACTATATAAAACTATACAAGAGTATGAAGTGCACTCTTGATGGAGAATGTTGGACATCCTGAAGAGTTCCTGCCATGTGTCTCAATATCCAACTGCAACCCTTAACACTATTGGATTGATTTTTATGGCTCCCTGGAAAAATAAAACAGTCTGCTGTTATTTCAGATGTTTCATGGTTGTAGTTTGGTACCTAGACAAAGACTAAAATAGGTAAGTTTTATATATACAGAACACCATCATTTCTATAACCCAGGGAGTTTTATAGTTAAATTCAGATTCTGGCTCAAGAGAAAGTTTCTGAATCAAACCCAGAACAGCAAAAGGATGAACAAATGGAAAGTATACAACTAGAAGTTATGAATCATATTACATAAAATTGGGTGCATCTGTTTCCTGATTTACTTCTCTGAAGCTTTCTCTTCTCTTGCAAGTTTAATTCTTCTGCAACCCCAAAAAGACAGCAATTAAAGGCAGTAAGAAGGGTGTGTACTTTGCAACACACCTTTAGAGGCAAAAGGCATTTGGAAAATGTTCCCTTCACCTCTAAAACTGTGCTGGCACACTGGCATTCCCAGGTTCTGCTGGGAGAAAGCAAGAGTGCCCCTTTCTGATGAGGTCTCCAGCTTCTTATCCCACCTTGTGCAAAACACGGATCTGGGAAAGAGAGAAGGGAGCAAGCAGCACATGGGGCCTCAGTAGCAGGCAAAGCTGGAGGAAAGGCTTGACCCAAATTTAGTTATTTCAGGGATGATTCAGGGAAGTGAAGAACAGTTTGTGACTTCACAAAATGAAGTTTGTCTCCCAGCCATAAAAGGTATATTTAAGGCAGGTGTCACAGATAGCATCCCTTGCCAGGGAGGAGAAGATTTAGTTTAGGCTACATGAGAAAAACAAAACAAAACAAAACAAACAAAAAAAAAAATTACACACCACCAAACCAAACCTTAAAGCAGTCTGTTTTCATCCAAGGTGTTTCTAAATTTCTAAATACCTGACCAGCACTCACTTGGCAACATTTCTTGGCATATAAAGATAGTTACAGGAGTGCCAAATAATTTATGGCTGCTAGTACCAAAAATTCACTAATGTTAAGTGTTCACCTACCTTATAGGACTGTAAATGTTACAAAAACTGGAAAGAAAACATATGCTTAGACTAACACTTTGGTAGTTGAGCAAAATGGTTTAAAAAATTAGATTACCGGGATTTCTAGTTGTGGGGTTTTTGCATGATCCTTGCAGGGATGATTTGTGTCCTTATTTGGGAATCAGGAATATTTATGTATTTCATGACATAAGGTCTACTACAGAAGGAAATCTTGCTAACCACTGAAAAAGGATGTACATAATAACCTAGCACATACATTTGCTCTTTCCCTTGACACCTCTTGGAACCAGAATGGCAAAGGAGCTGAATAACTGCAGCATCCTCATCTCTGTAACTGCTAAGGAGCATAAGATATAGTTACACTGCAAGTGAACTCTTATTGCATCATATAGGCTCAAAATGAACAGCAATCTATTTTTACTTAGGAGAAAACAGACTGTGTATCTCATCTGTTCAGCTATATTTTATGCCCAGCTGCTTTCTATGTCCTTGTTTCAGATAAAAACATGCTGGAATCTTCCAAGTGCCTTGGTGAGCCCATTTTGTCCACCCCCTGGAAAGAAGGCTCTCCAAAGCTGTGCACTGACCTGCAGCAGGGAGGACACACTGCAGCTCGCAGCTCTGGGCAGGAGCTCCACACTGTCATCTCTCTGGGGAAAAAAAATTGAATTGTATCCATAGCTCATGCCTACAGGTCTACAAACACATGACAAGAGGTTAATTAAAAACAAGCTTAAAAGAAGGTAAGCTGGGCAAAGAGACACAGCCTGGTCTGAGCATCACGCTGACCCCAAGCAAGGTGAGACAACAGCACCTTAGAAGGACACCTGCAGCAGCCAGGACAGCTGGAAATGAATGCTGGGGGCTGCCACGTTTATAAAATGTGACAGAGGCCTCAGAGAGTGCACATTGCCACCTTCTCAACATTTCCCTTTAGTACCACCAAGCTTTTCAACACAGTTTTCAGTGTCATAGAGGATGCGGCACAAAAAGGCTCTTCCTATTATTATAACATATTTTCCAATCAAATGTACAAGGGGATTTTAAAAATCCATTCAGGTGCTAGATAGGCAGCCATGTTTTAAGAAGCTGATGTTCCATTCAACAATGAAATGAACAGCTTCTGGGCTTCCAACTCCTGTTCTCAGCTGAAGTTTTGATATCTTCGCTTGCATGTCTGGGCAAGAGCTAAGAATCACCCAGTCTGTAATTATCCAAATATCCAGTTCAAGGCCCAGCTGTAGCTGCCTGCTCTTACACAACACATGACTCAACATTAATCTCTTTTTCTTCTCTCTTCCCAGTTTCTGCCTTCTTTTCCACAACACATTCCTCTACCCAACCAGCAGCAATTGAGAACTAGCAGTGTTTTCTTTATAGGGACACATCCAGTACACACAATTTTCCCCTGACACTGGGAGCTGGGATGTGCCTGCCAGAACAGAGCCCTGGATGTGCTGTGTCCTAATAACCTACACAGGCCTCTGAAACATTTAACATTTCAATGAGTAATGCTGCAGATCTGCATTAGAAGGGAGATGCTCCTATTTTATCAGTTTTGGAGCTTTTTTACAGGCAACTATTTGCTCTAGAAACCATCAAGCAAAGCTGAGCAGAAGTTCTGAGTGGACATGGGCAGAGTGAAGGAGGACATGGGGTCAAAGCCACTGACCCTCCCATTCCTGTCCCATTTGGGAATTCTAAATGTACACCCTGAGTGCAGACACAACCTCTACAGAGTGCTGCCTTATTCAAAGGCTCTCAGACTTGGCAGAATAAACAGGAAATAAAGATTTCACCTTAGGTTTTCTTTTAAATCCACACAGAAATTCACGGAGGTCGGGGAAAACCCCTGTAAACACTGGGGGAACAACAGTCAGAGGTGTCAGCTCCAGCTGCAGAATTAAAAATGAGCCTTCAAATGCCTGTACCTGTTAAAAGCTACCTACATTTATTTTTTTTATTTAATTTAAAGGGAAGAGAACACTGACCAATTGCATCAGGGACATTAACACAACCAGGATGCACAGAACAGTGTTAATCACCAGGCTACCACTCAGGAACAAACTCAAGCTTAGTAACAATATTGACTATCAAGAGAATAAAACAGAATAAAAATTTTATTTTGCATATTACTGAAAGAAACTTTCAGTAATTTCAGTTTTTCATCAATGAAAGTTGTCTTATTAAAAAAAATAAAGAAATCAAGTATATAAAGATTCCCAACACGTCCCACGTGTAAAAAGTCTCAGTAATGCACTACATAATTTTCATTTAGGTCTAAAGTAGCAGAACAGATGGGGTCCCAGTAGTCAAAAATAAGCACTTTATGATTATTGGCAGCTATTAAACTTCTGCTAATAAATGACATTATGAAGTAATATGTTGTGCCTAACATTGTAAAAGTTTGTGATGATAGTTTACAAGGGAAAAATACTGAAAAATCATAACATGAGGAACAGCAAAAAGGAGCAGACTGATGTAACATTTCAGCAAAAGAAATTCCGCTTCTTTCTTAAAATTAGAAAGTTATCATTTATTCTTGCTTGAAAACATACTCAGCATAAGCCAAAGGATGCTCTTTAAAATATCTCAGCCATTTTACATTGGAGTGCATCAAGTGCCTTGATAGCTTAAAGGCAGACCAGTTATCAATCAGATAAACCCAGGCAGTTGACCTTCTGTCTCGATTTACTTCCCCAGTCATTTGTTGTCTCCTTTATTTAGTAGTAACTGCAGATGTGTGACTCACAAACAGGTTCAGGCTGACCATGCCAGGTGATTCAGCTCCGTTCCTTCTGCCTTGGCCCTCATACTCAGCCACAGAGCTGGTTGGAGATAAGCAATTTGTTCAGCCTGATTCAAGCTTTATCAAACATCAGAGATTTTTCTTCCTTTCCTATAGCAGTTTTCTCAAATAAATATTTATGCTCTTTTTTTTCTGAGTAGCCAGGGGTCTGTGCTTATGGTTTTAGGGTTCATAGAATATTTTTTATTACTGTTTAGTTGTTATTGTGGTTCTTAATCATTTAATGTGAAAGCTGGTGGATTTTCACTAAGGTTTTGCAGATGCTTTGTGCCATTCAGAAGAGCCAAAAATCAACCCAAGACCCCACAGAGCACAGAAAACTCATCACCTTTGCTGGTGCCAGCACAGCACTCTGTGTCCCTGTGTCCCCTCATGCCCAGGACTGCCAGGGGCTGGCCATGTGTGTTATCCTCCAGGATCATCTGTTGGCCAGCTCTGCCAGAGCTCCCAGGACAGGAAGAGGACAGGGTATTTCCCACCTTACACAATCCAGTCCTATGGGCAGCTTAAAGAGATGCAGCTTGGGTTTGATTTGAGGAGGAACCAACCCCTTTCCCAGGCCCTGGCTGCCCTTGGCCGAACACAGATGGAAATGGAAGCAGCAGAGCACCATTCTTGCAGGCACTTTTGGGAGCACAGGCACCACTTGCTGCTTGTGCAGGGCCTCCAGAATGCTTGGGCCAGGCCCACAATCAGCTGAGCATGTTCCTTCAGGAAAACTCTGCTCTCCAGGGCTCAGCAAAGCTGTGGTGGCTGCCAGTGCTCATCAACGTGGGACTCATTAATGATGGCTGGAGTCTATAGAAACACAGGCCAAGGGAAGGGGACCTTGACTTCATTAAGACTCCCAGTCAATCTTAAAAGATACTCCAAAGGTTCTTTTGCAGCCTGGTGGAGCCTCTGTTCAAACAGGTATTTAGTCACTAAATCAGGCTGTCAGCTGGAGACCCTTTGGAGCAGTCTCTGCTTTTCCAAATGAATGATACAGCAATTTCTTAAAGGCAATTCATTCCTTCTTTTAGCTCCTGCTGCAAGAAGACAAGCCATGAACAAAATTAGTTAATTGAAATAATGGAAGGTTGATATAATTTTGCAATATTTCTATCTCTATGGAAAATGCCTTGTAAAAAATATATATTCCATATCTTCCTCTTCCTTCCCACTTACCATTGAGAATGATAAATAATCTGGAAATATGAAAACTCCAAACAGCATGGTGAGTGATCCCAGACCCATTTTAGATTCTGGTGTAATCTAAACCATGCTGCATGAAATAGAATCATCTAGAAATTATGGAATAAGTCCCAGAAGCTCTAGATAATGGTTGAAATTCTGTTTGCAGTGGCACTGTAATATTTTATTCTATGTCATGAAGTAAACAAGAACACACACCAAAAAAATACAAACAACAAATCTTATTTAAGGAAAAACTGATTGTTTTTATTCTTGGTTATACAAAGGCAAGCAACACAATAAAGACAGACATTTGTCCTCCTGTGCTATCCATCATCCTGGAGAATGTCACTGTCAGACACACAAGACACTTCAAGGAGCAGACAAGGAAATTGGCTGATGAGGTTTAATGATCAATATATTGAAAATTAAGTAAATCCTTCCCATGAAGACAAATGGAAAGCAAGGGAACAAATGGAAATATTGTGGTCTAGGACTTGAAATCCAAAAGTGAGCCCAAGTAGTGTCAGACAATCTTACTGGAATAAGGAACTAATTCCCATACCCTCTATAGACTGAATAAGGACCTGATTTCCATCTATGCTAAACCCATGATTTTCTGTAGCATGCTACAGGATTAATTTCAGGCTGCATTTCTCCTGGTAAGATATTTTTTGGCACTGTATGAGAAAAGACAATACTCTTTATATGTCCTTAATATATAAAATACCCTTCTCCTCAGTCTACATGCCCACTTATAAATTTGATCTCTTTTATGTTCCCTGCGAAAGGCTGCCTCTTCCCAGGGCAGCCCAGCTGAGCTGCAGCTTACAAGTGTATTTATTGAAAGGAGTACAGCAATAACAACTGTTCTTTTGTCTCTGTGAGAAAAGGCTGCCTAGAGCCAATTATCGTTTATCACTCCAGATACACATTTTATGATCTTTGTGCTAGACCAGAAAATAGTGTAAGAAGAAGGAGCCAATTTAATATCTTCAAGTTCAATCACATCAGAAAGGAACCTTTAACTTGCATTGTACATTGTTCAGTGTAATTGTCAGATTTTATTAATTTTGCATGCTAAGCTGGAAACATTAGGCACAGGTTTCTTCTTGGGAGAGCAGCAAAGCTAAAAACAGCACAGGCACCAGAGGAAACTGTGTTTATAATTGCTCTGTTTCCTGGTTGGACTTTGTCAGCTCGACTTGGGTGGCAGCATGACATGGAGAGAAAAAGCTCGCTTTGATTTGGAAAAGGTTGTTTGCAGGTGTCAAAACAAAGTCTACCAGGAAACCAAGGGAGAAATTAAATGCTGTGAGCCATTATTGCAGGTGTGCTTCAGTGAAAATTATCATCCTCTCGTTTTTGCCTCAGTAAATACATTGTGCAGTTGAGGCCAAATGTAGCTTGGAAGGAATTTAAAATAAGGTAAGCTTACAGTGAAGCTCAAATTATTATTTCTTGGTCCAAATACACAGATTAGAAATTATCCTACTCATATTCACTGAAGACAGGAATACAATGCAGGCTGATAATGAGCAGGCAACGAGGACTAAACCTGCAAGAAGAGGCATTTCTGCCGCTGCAGGGATGTCACTCGCAGCAGTGACAGGGTGTGTGCCTGCAGGACCTGTCCCCGGGAGGGAACAGCACTGGTGCCCTGCTGGGAGGGCACAGCCAGGGCTGCACCTGCCCCTGGCAGCAGCCCCCAGCTTCAGCCCCAGTAGGCCAAAGCAGGGAGCAGCCCCAGCCCCACAGGAGCTCTCTCCAGTGCCAGGGAGTGTCTGAGCCTGGCTCGGGGACAGAACCTCTCTGGCACTGCTTTGGCCCAGGAGCCACATGGACTGGAACATGGAAAACAGCTGCTTCCAGGGGCTTCAGGGCATTGCCTGGAAAAGGAACTGCTCCCACCACCCCCGAGCCAGGCTTGGGATTAGGACAGAGACTGTCTGTCCAGGAGGGTTCACTCTTGTGTTTATACATCTGACAGCAACACAGATTTTACCTGGGGACAAATAAAGATCTCCAGAAGCTCTTCCAGGTGTGTAATCCAGCCCGAAGCAGCAGCCCCTGCAACATCGTGGCACCGGGATTTGGAGTGTTTCATGCAATCACATTTGTATTGGTGCTAAAATTATTAAATGGTGAATGATGGAACGCCTGCCCTTCTCCCTCAGAGTCTGATTTTTGGTAAATATACCCATCCAGCAGAGCTTTGGAGTCACACAGCAGAGGAGGGCGGTGAAGTCCTTACAGTCAAGGTGACAATGTGAGAAGCTCTTAAAGAAAATAAGATAACACTACCAGTCAACTGCATGCTGAGTTAAGTAGTTTGGGGTAAACAAAACCAATCCAACAACCACTGGAATTATCTTTAGACAAGAATATAACCAGAAATGAGGAGAAACAGTGAAGAAGGATCAAAGGACATGGCATGAGCATCCTTGGTATGACCCAGGATGGGTGTCAATGTTCCTACAGCAGAGACATTCTGGAAATGGGGCTCTCAGCACAACAGAGATTCATTACTCCTTTGCTGTTGGAAGCCATTAATTCTCGAGGAAAGCTGGGAGCATCCATGGTTTTAATGGGAACTTCCTGGGTCCTTTACAATATCTTGCCTCTATGAGGTGCCTGTGGAATCTGGAGGAAAAGATGAATGCTACCAAACAAGGCTGACTGAGAAAATGTCCTTCACACAAGGCAAATTAAAAATAAAAAAAACCTGAGCCTGTTTACTCTACGCTGCTGTAAAGGGAAGGGAACAGGCTGGAAGGAGCTGAACTTGCCAAGGAAATGTTGTGAACGAGTTTCCTGTTTCCAGCGTGTCTGTAACCCTGAGTCAATCAGGACAATATGTGTGCTCTCACAAACAGAAATTATTGCTTCCCCTGGAGTGTTATGCTTTGTTTTTTACACATTTCTAAGAAGGGGTCCAAATGTCATAATATTAAAAACTGTTAATTTAATTCTTTCTCTGGTGGAAGGTTGGCTGTGACATGGTTTGAACATATTTTGCCCCAGCAAAGCTCAAGAATCGAAGATTTTATGCTGAGTTGGCTTCCATGACATCTGACGGTGGGTTAGGATTAAAACACACACAGAGGCTTCTGTGCATGAAAACCAGGAGAAAGATATACTGAACACACTGTGCAATCCTTTCCAACAAATATTAAACACAAACACACTCCAGTGAAATGAAGCAGAAGATCCGAGTGCACAGGTTCAGAGCTGAATTAAGTTTTAAGTCGGGGCTGTCTCCCTGTGTTTGCTTAGCTCAAGGTATTTAATTCAGCACAGCACACAGGGACTCTCCTGAGGTATTCATAACAGCAAATTACTTGAGTTGTCAGTAATGCTGGAACTGGAGTTGCTCTGTCACAGGTGTCCCCATGGATCCCACAAGGACTGGAATCCCACACTCCTGCTCTGTGCCACAGCCGCTGCACTGGCCCAGCTCCATCCAGCCTGAACTAACAGCTTCCATTCAAAGAACATTTTGTAACCTGATTTATAATAAGAAAAGACAATGGTAAAAGCAAAAGAAAACTTCAATTTTGCAACACATCCTTTTCTCTAACTAAAAAAAATCAGAGCAATTCAAGCATATTAAACAGTCATACTTCTCTGACCCAGAAAACCCAGGCATGTACATTAACTAAACCAATGCAAAACCATACCACAGGACTGTAAAGGCACAGGATAATTTCTGCATATTTTGACTAAAACTTTTACCTACATTTGATAGAGCAAAAAATCCATGTGATCTCCATTATAGCCAGGGATATTTACTTCAAAACAACTTCATATTTTTAAATACATTATTTCCTTATTTAGCTGGCAGGTTTGCATCATTTTCTACATATCTGCTAAAGGTTCCCTGCTTTCCTAACAAAGTAATCATTTATCTGTGATAAATGGGTGATCTTTAATTCCTACTTTAGAAAACCCCTAAAACTGTTAATATTGTAGCTGAAAACTCCTATAATAACTCCTATAATGCCACCTCAGTGTGGCATTAGGGTAGCCAACATCACCACCACAGTTTATTATTGATGTTATCCTACCAATAATCTCAGAAGACATAACATTTCTCAGGTGACACTGATACTCTGTCATTTCACTATTAAAACTTTTGTTTGTTTGTTTGTTTGGGGTTTTTTGTTGTGGGTTTTTTTGTGTTGGGTTTTTTTTGTTTGTTTGTTTTTTGGGGGTTTTTTTGTGACACATGGATGAGAAACATCTATTGTACCCCCCTGTGGAGAGACCCGGAGGTGCCATTTGCCCAGAAAGGTTTTCTTGCCCTGGGAACAGCTTTTTGTCATGTAGCACAGCAGAGAAAATTATCTACGACCATCAAACCCCAGCTACAACAAGTGGACAACCTGTGGCATGTTAAAAAGTGTAGTTGAAATAGCTTTAAAATTTATAGCTTAATTATAAAAACACAATTTAAAGCTCACGTAAGGGAAGCAGAGGCAGGCCCTTGGAAGATGCTTTCAGTTCAAAATTTACTGCAATTAAGGTTGCAGGAATAAGCTATAAAAAAAGTTCAGTTGTGCTTTGGGGTCTACATTTAGTTCCACTACCTTTATATATTTTTTTACTCCTAGGAAGTGCCATGAAGCTGTAACAGCTCTAGGCTGTCACTGCCACCCTGAGTGGGAAGAAGGTGCCTTTAACTGGGGGTCACTGGTCCCCAGACTCACTCTGGAGCTGTGACTCATGGCCCACATTTAATAGACTCAGACATAAAAAACCGCTTCACCCTTATGCTTTAGGGTTTTACACCAGATTCTCCATTAAGCACACCAAAAGGAGTAATCATTTTTGGAACATCCATGCAACTGCTCAGCGTCAGCACAAGAGCAGCCAACATCACCCTGCAAGGCCTCCCTCCCAGCAGGGCTTTTGCTGTCACCAGAAAACTCTTCTGAAAACAGAACAGTCCTTGGGTTTTGGGCCCTACCAGCACATTCCCACCTTCCTACACTGCTCAGGCACATGAACAACGGCACAAAAACAGATTTCAAACGGCCTCACCAGCAGAAAACATTACAAGTGAAATATCAATAACATTTTCTCAAAAGCAATTGAGTGCTTTGGTTTATGGAGTAGAACCTGGTCATTAGTTAGATAATCCTCTCTTCACTGAGCGTGGGACTTTATGGAAGTTTAGATGAAATCCAAGATGATCTCTGTTGTTTTGGTCCTGAGGCTTCCTCAGCAGCATTTCAGGACACCAGTTTTGGTGGACCTGCTTAGAACCACCTTGAGAGGGCCTCAGCAGTAAAAAATGATGGGGAGATGCAGGAACCAAGGCAGATGAGTCTGCAGTCAAGGGCTGTACAGAGAGCTAAACACTGATTGCAGGGGGAAAAAAAAAGGGTAAAAAGCTCTTTATTGTGTTATCTAGTTGTTTCCTTTTTTAAAGTTTTTTTGTTATTGTTGCAATTTCAAAAATATAATTAGGAATCCCCAGGCAAAACTGAAGAGGTGGAATACTAATGGAAATTTTAATCTTCAGCCTAAGAAATCAAAAACATTTGAATAGTCCACATACACACACATCCATTATTTAACACTTGAGACCAATTCAAATGGAATATTTTCTTACCACCCAGGTCTCCATTGCTTTCCACCTTTAAATCTTTTTAGCAATTCCATTTCTGTGCCCACCTGTCCCTGTGAAAGACATTATATTGGTAACTTTCATGTTTGGAGAGGTAAGAACAGTAATCTAAAAACTCTGGGGTTGGTCTGTGATAAGTATTGAGCAAGTGGGACGTTTCTGTCCTCAATTTATTTATTTAGGTTATGACCCTTACAAGCAAAATAAAACAGTCCTGGAATGCTCACACAGAAGCTGCTGCTGCCTCAGAGTTATTTCACTTGCCCTCTTTATTTCTCTCTTTCTTTCCAGGATTACTAAAACACCTCAGTGCTTTCAGGTTCTGGTTGGTCTTGACTGGAACAGATATTTTTCAAAACGAGTATTAAATATTCTGTGATTTGTTGATCCTCTGAACCAGTGACTCAGAGAGAAGGATTAATTTGAGCTGTTGAACCTCACTGGACTCCAGTCACAGGTTTGATTTTGGAGGATTCCCTGATATTACATAACACCTCATGGATAAGAAGGGAGCTCTCCTCTTTAAAAGTCACAGCTTGTGATTTGGTCTGAACTATACATATGAATATATACACATACATTTGTATATATACTTCATCTATAAGCCAGAGATGTTTAAACTGATTATCCAATAAAAAGTCACCAGTTCCAGCCACGGTAATGCCCCTTGGAGAGCTGAGAGAGTGCCACTGACCATTTATCCTTTATTTCAGGTTTAAGAGACATGTCAGGGCTGACACTGACACCCATCATAGCAGGGAGGGAAGGAGAGGTAGAGAAAATTAAAAAAAAAAAAAAAAAAGGAAAAAAGAAAAAAAGAAAGAAAAATGAAACAGGAAAAATGAAGAAGGATAAAAATAGAATAAAGAAAAGGAATGGGAAGTATAACAACTTCACTGCAGGTGTGAATTGCTGTTCCTTGGTGTTACATCTCAGTAAACAGAATAAATGCTTGGTGGTGTGTGACTGCTTTCCAATCAGTGAGAGCAACGTGCTGTGACTGGCAATGGATCATCCCTCAGCATTCCTTTCCATGGGGAAAAAACAATGGCAGTGATTATGGCAGTGCTGGACTGAAAACAGGATGGCTGCTCCACATCTGAGCCAGAAACTCTCTAATCTCAGGAATCAAAACCACCATTGCAGTCTGGGTTGGGTTTCACACGTGGTTTGATGTGTTTGTAAGGAATACTCCAGCCATTAATTAACCTTTCCCACCCTCTTCCAGGGGAGAAGCTCTGCCCTCAGCTTTCCCCACAGCCTCCCTCCATGTCACTGCCACCTTAATAAACCCTTTGAGCAGAAGCAGTGTGTTCCCTGACAAAGACAGGCTGGAGAACCACAGCTGATGGTGTCTGCAGGTGCTCTGTACTCTCAGTACGTGATTCTGAAGAAAAACAGATGAAACTTGCACAAGCACTGACATGCTCAGAAAAGCATAATATGCACTAACAGTATAAACCACCAGCTGCAATAACAAAGATATGGCCCTGTCCACCACAGATGGGTTTTCCTGACAGTATTTTTTTTTATTTCTGGTAGTGGCAAATTTACATTTCCTAGTGGAAGGCCACTTTTTTTACTGTGAAGAGCTTCATCATGGCCTACAATGGTTAATGCCAGCTCAGGTTGCCAAAAGGTGACAGGAATTTACAAAAAAAGAAAATCAGTTTGTGTATTTGATTCCTGCAGGATTCAGACACTCAAGCAGGGATCAAAGGAAACAGATGTAAGTTTTACCTGAATATTAAACAGTTTATGAGCTGTGCCATCCCTCACCGTGTCTGCCCTGCTCAGAAAGTCCTCACCTCCATTTTTAAACCACTGAAGGCAGTGGTTTAATTTCCTCTCTTACTGAAAGAAATTCCAGTTACTGCAGAGTTGAGTGATATTGAATCAATGTCAAGTGCTCAAGTTCTTTCTCATACATCAGTGTGACAATTGAAAGAAATGGAAATTTCCTTCTTGTGATCTCACCGAATCCTGATCTTGTTTGAGGGCTGCAAGAGCCAATTTTGTGATTTTACTGTTGACTTTTAAGTCTTTCCTAGAGACAACACAGCAGAGCCATTGCCCTAATCCAACAGAAAACAGAGATCTGCTGGGGTAGCAGGGTACTCCTATCTGGTGACCAATATTGTCCTGCTCTCCTTTTATGTCTGCCTGGTTTGTTTCCCTGTGAGTCAGAGCTGGGATACATGGGAGAGCAAATGCTATTTTTCCATCATGGCAAGTTACTGCCTCAGGTTGCCACCTTAGAGAGCGAAATTGGATGTAAATAATGTCACTTAATGTACCAAATAACATTTATATGCCATAAAATCCTCCCTTCAGATACTAACTACCTACTCTCTTTTATAGGCTAACACTCAGCCATTAAGGCACTGAACATCTGGGCTTCCAATCACTCAGTAATCATTTAAATCAGAGAAGATCCCCTGAAAGCCTCTGTGGGTCAGAGTGGGGAAGAGAAGCCCAAAGCAAAATATCTGTGGCACATACAGAAGGGCACACTCTGGAAACAGCTGATGCCTCTTATTCAACATTTACTAAAGCAGGGGAGGAAGCTGAGCATCCTGATGATTCATGTGGATAAATAGCCTGGTGTGATGCAAAGGTTTGCACATCTTTATTACAATAAAACAGCACCTGGTGCCCTTTTGTTGCCATCTGCATGTTCAAAATAATTTGGTCAGCCTTATTGGCTTGGAAGATAGCCAGGGAGTTGAATTATTCTCTGGATGGAGAGGTGCAGACAGGAATTGCAAGCAGGTTTTTGAAGTCTGATAACAAAACTTTCCCACCTGTTGTCCCAGCTGAGAGGAAGGGAAGGGGAAGGGGAAGGGGAAGGCTCTATTTACTTGTGGAGCTTCCTTAAAACTGCTCCTTGAGGTACCTCTCCTACCCAGACTTCCCACGGGAGACAGAGGATGCTGCAGTCATCATTTGTCCCTTACAATTCCATGCTCTGGAGTGTGCCACATCTGCTGTGTGGCAGCACATCTGTCCCAAAAAGTTCTGCATGTCCACACTTCAGATTCCAAATCATTTCATGAAGAAATAAATAACATATACTGATTAAAGCAATATTTTTTCTGAAGTTTTGCTACACTTCTGTTCACAGACCTTTACCATGAAGAGCTATTTAAAAGGAAGACAAAGAAATAGCAGCAGATTGAGTGGATGGCAAGCACTACTCCAAATGCTCATGGAAAGTTCTCCAACACTTTTATGCTGGGAGCAAGCTGGGTAGAGCTGAAGGAATTAAATTTCACACCAAGGAGTTGCTCATACTAAACAATTTTTCGTCAGGAATTGTGAAAGACAAACCTTCTTCTAATAAATAATTTTCAGTCACTTGTTTTTCAGGCACTGGTGGTAATCTAATATGGAGGCTCTTTAGCACCTGGAATTCCACTGTATGAACAGGACAGATGGAATTCAGGCATTTCTGTTCCTCTCCAGCTGTCAGAAGCTGTGAGCATTCAGAGACACCCTCAGAAAGCAGCGTCCATGGGTGTTGGACCCTGGTCCTGGACCCACCATCCATGTGTGCCTCTGCCCCTCTCCCTTGTGATTGCTGTTCCGTGGAATGTACATTTCAGCAGTTCACAGGATTTTAATCAAGGGCTAAATGGTGGGAAGAGCCCATGAAATGTTGTTAAAACCAATATATTTCATTGGATTTACAAATATTTCATCCATTAGATGGGGGAAAAATCAGGAAATGCACAGAGGAGGGGTGTCGAGTCTGGGATCTGGCAGCTGAGGTGTTGCCCCTTTTCCCCTATAAATAAATTAGACAGCTGTGGAACAACTCTGAACCTTTCCCAATCCAGTGTGAGTCAGACATTTATAGACACTACAGGGTCTGGAGAATTGACTTACCTTTTCTTTCCTAAACACTATTTTTCATGAATTACTGCTCCATCTGCTTCAAAATGCATTGACCTGAAACACGGAATATAAGTGAGGAGCCCAGAAGCAATGTTTCATGTTCATATAAAAAACAGTGGAGTAAGGCTATTTTGGAATATAGAAAACCAAAAATCATAATTTGGGTTTCCTTCCAGTGCTCTCCTCACAATCACTTCATAATAAGAGGTGCATTTTTATATTCTAAAATCTAGTTCTGTAGAAAACTTAGTGCTGCCTTATCCCCTGAAGTATTTGAACATAAAAGAGTTCTAATATGAATATTAGCCTCTGTGAATAAAATATAAACAGTATTAGATTTTTTTTTTTGAATTGCTGAAAATCCTATTGAAAAGGAAAGAATCTTAAGTAGCTGTCTCTCATAAGGCAATGTAATTCTAGAAATTTGGGGGAATCAGAAATAACCTTCTAGTGAATGTTCCCCATAACTGTGAACCTTCCTTTATTAATGCAAAAAGCTATTTACAGCAAATGTAAATAGAAACAGAAGAAGACATAACAACAGAATTCTTGGATATCCTGGGGATCGTTTGCTTACGCTGAATTATTTTAATGTTCCAACAGGAAGCAAGAAAGGAAGGAAGAAAAAGAGAAATGGTTCTTTATTATGAAAGCATGGCTCCACTGCCCAGATGAGGATGCAACTGAGCAAACCCACAGTCAGCATCATTGTGAGCAGGGTTACTTATTCCAGCTGAAGGCTGGGACAATAAATAATGAATGGAAAAGGGTTGGATACTGGTGGGCTATTCAAATTTCATTGATTTTTTTTTTTTCTTTAGAGTTCTAAAAAATACAGAGTGGAAACAAAAGGACCACAGTCTTTTTTGTTCTGCACAGGAAACTTGTCCCTCTTCCAGCAGCTCCGCAGGAATTACATGGAAAGATGCTCAGATCTCTGCTCTTCCTTGTTTGTTTCCATGAGCGCAGACAATGTTGGGGAAATTTGCCAAAGATGGAGTTAGATTTCCTCTTTTTCTTTTGTTTTGTTTTCCCCTCTGAAATGAAGGGCAGTCTCAGGCAATGCTCCCTGACCAGCCCAGGTAAACCCCACTGTAAACCCCACTGAGTGCAGGTTTCCAGCACTGCACTCACCCTGCCCTGCTCAGAGCCCCAGGTGCTTGGAAATTAAAGTCTCTGACCCAAATCAAGGTAAATTTACAAAGTGGGATTCCCACAACACCAAAGCACATGGTTTAGACAACCTGAGCCTCTAAACAATCATAAACTCTAGGGGGAAATAAATGCACAAAGGGAAGATTCTAGAAGTGAAGCAGGTTCAGAACTGCTCAGGAAACACTGCCAGAGGCACCAGGAATGTTCAGTGGCTGTACCTTGGCCATTCAGGTGCAGAACACAGCCCAGGTTGGGTCACCTGGGCTGGAATGGAATGTCTGGACTCAAGCTTTAGATTAGCAAAAAAAAGTGAGATCGACTTTGAAACGGGAAAGGATGAATTTATAAATCTGTCTCAGAATCCCCCCCATTAATTTGTCACATAGCAGGTTTTGTGCCATAGATATTCCTCAAGGTGTTTTGTTTGTTGGCCATGGACTGTGTTTTTCAAAATAACCATTGGAAAATCAGTGATTTTATGTTCTCATATGAACAGCAGTGAAATTTGCTGCTATTTTTTTTTTCCTGTGGTCACTGACACCTGAAGGTTAACATCACCAAATTTTGTCACTCAGTTTATTGACAGGTCTGGCATGACAGAATTAAAAGCTTGGATGATTCACTGATGTTGAACATTATCAGAAGCAGCCCTATGTAATAGGAGGGAGCACTTTTTATTCCCACAACTATGACCATGACAACTGCCTGTAGGATGAAGCTGAAGGGAGAATATGAATGAAGACTTTCAAATATAGTTTTATATGGAAAAGTGTTTGTGTCTGGAAAACGTTAAGTATGTCTAATGACACAGGAAGTGATGTCTAAAGATTTTTAGCTTTTTATATATTTTTCCTATATTTGTAACTTTGTAGACTGTTAATACATGGCTATAACTTCTAATACTTTTCCTGCCCTCTCCCATAGTTTAACAAACCCTTACTAATGCATTCTTGAAATTCTTCTAGCAAGGACACTTTGTTTTGCACCATATATCGTAGACACAATAAGGTGTAGGGCTAAAAGATCAGAGGGGGAGGGCTCCAATGGGGCAGAACCCAGGGGGAAATCACCTAAGAAGCTGCTCTTCTAACTGGACAATATTTGATAGATAAACAAATCAACAGACCTTGTAAAAATTGCAGAAATACTGTATCACATGTGCATATCGCCATATTGATCGCCATGAAGGCTTTCAGCTAAAAACTTGCTTTTATATTATCATTTTAACAGTGTTTGGAAAGCTTTTGTCCTTTATTCCAGGCAACAGAAGTACTTCTCAAACCTCACTGTACCTAATGCTGGCTCTAGAAGCCAAATTGATATTTTCAGACCACGTTGCACTGATTTTCTGAGCCCTGCAATCAGCAGGGTCTCTGCCTTCCAGAAGAATTGGTTCGGGGGATTTTGACAGAACAGGCCCAGGAATCACCAGAGAGTGATCTACTCCTTAAAGTAGGTATTAAATATATAATCAGCACAGCTTTACCTGTGTGAGCAGAAGAGGCAGATGTCTCATTTGAATCCAAATCCATCAGCACCCAGCACCCATTCCCAAAGAGTAGCACCACCGGGGGCTTTGCCACTTCCAGCTGATGTAATACAGTTAATAAATACACGACTTAGATTAGAGAACAATGAATCTGGCTAATTAAAAAGCCAGTATTACATTACTTCCTCAAGGGCTCATTTTATAATTTTTAGGATTATAGCACATTGATTAATTTATACAAGTTTTTAATCCCCTAGTATTTAATGATGTCTAGGAACTTGGGGAAACGTGCATAATTCAGACTTGTATAATTTTATTACATGGGAGAGAAGTTAAACTGGTCATGTGCTACTTCATGTAGAAAAGTGTCTGAGCTCACCAGTTCAACCATCATCCTATTAACCATTTGCAACAAAAACATTTGAGCCTAAATTAATTCTGGGGTTATTAGATTATTTTTCAGCTTGCTAAGGACTCCAACAAGCATCGCTTGTCTTATGTGCATGTCAACTGCCTTTTAATTAGCTGCTGTGGAACAACTGAGCACAGTGGGAAACTAATATCTGCTCAAGTTATCTTCCACAGCATTAGAGTGCCTTGGAAACGATGTTGTCATTACCCTGCACAGCCCCAGAGTTCCCCATCCTGGGAGTCAAAAATGCCTGGCTGCAAGGAGAGTTTCAAAAATGCATTGCAAATAAACAATATAGCAAATTTAATTGTTGAGGAGAAAATATCCTACGAAGATAAAATGCTGAATTGCTCATTTTTACAGCCTCAAAATGCAGCTCAGTCACTTATTAGACCCACTTGGGATTTCACTTGGGATGCTCCAAGATGTAAGGCATTAAAAAACAGGGGGGAAAAAAAAGTAAACTTGCACAGTCACAAGTGCAAGCTGAGCCTGACCAGTGAATTTGCTGAAAGACAAGGTTTATGAACAATCCCTTAATGACATACTGCACAAAATATTTCCTTTTCTTTTTATCATCTGTTGGTTTTACAGACCAGCCTTTTCAATTTTCTCTTTCTCTTTAATTTTGATTTACCAGATTAAGATGATAATAAGGAATTTAAAAAAA
>VYXD01000334.1:29955-116839 GCA_013397195.1 Hylia prasina | reverse complement strand
AAAAAAAAAAAAAAGACATGCTTGTTGGTTAAGTAAAAATTAGAATTGATAAGCACGTTGGTCTGTAGTCTGAAAGTTGGGATTTGTATTCTGCATCACATCCCTTTTCTTTGGCAGCACTCGCCCCTCCCTTCACAGGGCTGTAACCACCTGAACGTGGCATTGCCCAGGTGGGCACAGGCAAAGACATTTGCTGGTGCATTTATGTTTTCCAAGCACGGGAGGCAGCAGGATATAAACCTCTCCTTGCCCATTGCACAGACCCAGCTCCACAGGGCTCTTACTCAGGAGAGCACCTGCAGAGAGAGGGGAACAGCTCCTGTGCTGTTAAGGGTGGCAAGGTGTCACCACTGGGTGACAAAAGCTGTTCCAAAACCTAATAACTAACTGAAGTTAACAGAATATTTAAAGACAATTCTTTTTTTCCCCTATTTTAGAAAGCTCTAACACTGACAGCAATACTAAAAATTAGACTTTGGTGCTAAAAAGTACTTAGCCATAAAATATTTATCACCTCTCCAGAGAAAACACCTCGAGATGATGAAATATTTGGGTTTATTGCCATGCCTAGTGCAGTGCTGGGCAGGGAGGTGATTACCCAGCAGGGAGAAGTGTCTCTGGGAAGGCTGTTGGAAGAAAAGGCCCTTATTTTATTTCAGTTCCCCACAACTATATTCATTTTCTAAGTGCTTCTGAAACTTGCACTGGGCTGTCACATTTCCACCTCAGATAGCAGAAGATGATTTACGGGTATGAACAAGATCCATGTTTTTGGTTGACAGTGAGTCATGTTTTTTATTTGCTCAGTGTACACACAATGATAATTTTGGGCTCAATTTGAGGAGCCTAGACACAGCACAGGTAACAAGGCTTCCCTGGAACAGCTTTTAATTGCTTTTTTGGTCCTTTAAAATTGCAATATCTGTAGGGTAAAAAGTAAATCTTCTGTAATTTTCTCTCATTCTGCATTTCCCAAATGCAAAGTAAAATTAAAATAATAATTTCTCAAAATAATTCTTTGAAAGACAGAATAAGCAGAAATGATACCTGAGCAATGCCATAAAACCTTTTAGCACCCACCCACACCCACAGGAAGGAATCTCCAGACAGAAGGGGACAGCCAGAGAGGTCGGGCTCTGCTCCCAGGAAACGGCCTCAGGCTGGGCCAGGGGAGTCTCAGCTTGGAATCAGGAGGAATTTCTGCATGGAAAGGGTGCTCAGGCCTTGGCAGGGTCTGCCCAGGGAGGTTTGGAGTGCCCATCCTGGAGGTGTCCCAGGAAGGGCTGGAGGTGTCACTGAGTGCTCTGGGCTGGGGACAAGGTGGGGATGGGGCACAGCTGGGACTGGATGGGCTGGGAGAGTTTTCCATCCTCAGTCATTCTGTGATTCTGTTTCTAGGGTGCAACTGATGAAATCAAACATGAGTCTCTATTTGGAGACTGCACAAGTTCTCTCTGATTAAAAGATTTTTTAGTATCACTCTTTAGTTTTCCATTAAAAAAAACAGAGATGCTTTTGTAGTGCTCCTTCCATGGCACCTTGAGCATCCCCAGAACTCCCTGTTGTCACTAATTATCCACCCTTTTGCTGCTCCTCGCTGTCCAACCACTCTCAGTTCACCCCAGATGCTGAGCACAGGCTCTGCTTCCCCCAGAAGCTGTGCAAGTGTCCCTCTCTGTGGGATCCTGTGGGGAACGAAGCTGCTCCCAGCCCATCCTGCAGCACCCCGATCCCTCATCAGCCTTCCCTGGACTCACACACCCTTTCCAGGGCAGTGACACTGGCTGTGATGTGCAGCTAACACTGCCCAGACATTCCCTGCCACAAGACTCTGCCTTGGTTGCTTCTAGGTTTCTCCACTTTAATTGATCTGACTGGCATTTTCCATTTCAGGCTGATGTCTGCCTCAGGCTTCTCTTAAATTTCAGCAAAAAATATTCAGCTCCTTTTAGAGAATAGTTTATGTGGAAAATACACTGTTCTTACCATGGCAAATTTTGCCAGTTTATCGAGATTCTGGTACCCTCTCTTCACAGTAGTGGCCTGATGTTTTACATAATTTATGGAGAAGCTGGAAATGTTATCCAAATGTAGACAACTTTGGAGTTTGTGGAGAATCACAGATAAGATGCTTCAAGAAGAGGGAATTGCTAATGCTGCAAATTGAAGCATTCAGAAGTCAGGAGTGGCAGAACTAAGGATAAGCAGCAGCTTTCCCCTGCACATAGACATTGTGATTACACATCATCCACCCTTGTGTTCCATAATTCACAAGCCCAGGTGTCTGAATTAAGGTTGCATATCTTGCATTTCCCAAGTTCCCAGGCTTCTGTGTTAGTTGTTTTTTGGCAAACTACCTCTGTCTTTTAAACACTGGTTGATTTTGTTTTGTAGTTTGCAATAAAAATAGAGCTGAATGCCACCTTTACTTACTTCAAAACACAAATCTAGGATTCTCCACCTAAACTCTGTTGAAAACACATAAAGGTTTCATGCTAAAAAAAACCCTAAAGCAGACGCTTGATCAAACAGGGCATTGTTGGGGTGGATTGCCTGGGAGGGCTTGTACAGCTGAGTTTAGTAACATCAGGGATCCTGTCTGAGAGCTGTGTTCAGCAGGAGGATCTCTAAATGATTTATGAACAGCTGAATCAATAAGCAACCACTGGTGTTGAAAATGTCTTTTGAAGTGAGGTATCCCAGCCTGCTTTTACAGTGTCTGCCTGGAGTCCAAAATAAGGAAACAGGTTGAAGATTAACATCTCAAAAGGCTCTGGAGGAGCAGGATTTCCTACGGAAATCTTTCCTAGTCATTTAACCGCTGTTGCCCCTCAGACAAAGGTTCTGTTGCAAGAAAATTGAAGTGTCATGATAAAGCCATGGGATTTTGGTAGCTCTGCAATGCAGGAGTTTCCAGTCTGCAGCTGAGAAGTGCTGGTTATGCTGGCACAGATACAATCATGGAATTACAGAATGGTTTTGATTAGAAGGACCTTAAAGGCCATCCCATTCCACCCCCAGCCATGGGCAGGGACACCTTCCACTGTCCCAGGCTGCCCCAAACCCCAGCCTGGGGCCTTGGACACAGCCAGGGATGGGAAACCTGTGCCAGGGTCTCCCCACCTCACAAGGCAGAATTTCTTCCCAACACCTAACCTAAATTTCCCCTCTTTCAGCTGGAACCCAGATGCAAACAGGATTGTTGTCAAGAGGAAATGCCAGCATTTTGAAATGCTGAGATTTTACATCACACATATTTTTTTCTTAGATTCTGGATGGAGAATGTCCAACAAAAGCCCCACTAAAAGTATTAGAACACCAAGAAAACTTCCTTTGCTGCTTCCCATTTAGAAATGCCACAGGTGCTGGCAGGGAACTCCAGGGGCTCTTTGGCTGTCCTTGAGATACAGGAGTTTCCAGTCTGCAGCTGAGAAGTGCTGGTTATGCTGGCACAGATACAATCATGGAATTACAGAATGGTTTTGATTAGAAGGACCTTAAAGGCCATCCCATTCCACCCCCAGCCATGGGCAGGGACACCTTCCACTGTCCCAGGCTGCCCCAAACCCCAGCCTGGGGCCTTGGACACAGCCAGGGATGGGAAACCTGTGCCAGGGTCTCCCCACCTCACAAGGCAGAATTTCTTCCCAACACCTAACCTAAATTTCCCCTCTTTCAGCTGGAACCCAGATGCAAACAGGATTGTTGTCAAGAGGAAATGCCAGCATTTTGAAATGCTGAGATTTTACATCACACATATTTTTTTCTTAGATTCTGGATGGAGAATGTCCAACAAAAGCCCCACTAAAAGTATTAGAACACCAAGAAAACTTCCTTTGCTGCTTCCCATTTAGAAATGCCACAGGTGCTGGCAGGGAACTCCAGGGGCTCTTTGGCTGTCCTTGAGATACAGGAGCAGGCTGAGAACAATGTCCCAGAGCCAGGAACTCCCCCCACACACAGTGGTGCAACAAGCTCTGAGAAAACTGGGGGAAGTCCAAGGCTTTGGGCCTTGTAGGTGAAGAGAAGAAATCTGACGTTTCCAACTTCAGTGAGGGGTCCAAGAGCTGCTGGGTTCACTGTCAGAAACATGAAGAAAAGGCTCTTCAGTTTGCAAGACTGTTAATGTAAAACTGGAGTTAGACTTCCAGGCTTCTGGGCTACCAACCTGAGGAATAAGTGCCTCTGGCAAATGTTACCACAATTTTTATCTCTTAGCTGTAAGTTCTGAGAAAGGGAACAGCAAAATTTGCAAATACAAACCTCTATCCAGGGCAACTAAAGTCAGAAATTTGGAGTCTTGATGTTCTGCTGAGAACACACATAAAACTTGCTACCAGAAGTTGTATCACTTCACCATCAAGAGTGACAGAATAGCAGCCTCCCAGAACTAGCAAATCTGTCATGTAGTCATGGCTTTAACCAATAAACTGTGACAGACATCCTCCAAGCCATTTTATGAGTGAAAACTTCCCGAGTGAAATGGTCTGACCCCACCATGATAATTCTGTTCAAAGCCACAAGAAGTGCCAGGTATGGGAATGGACTGAACTTCGCTGACTATCAGCTTCACAGATTAAAGATTTCCTCTGAATTATTTTTTAAGAGGGAGATAACACCAGACATCTGGCTGAATTTTAACATTTCTTAGGAGAGACTTGACAAGACAACAGATTCACAGTTAATGAATTCAAAGCTCCATGAATATAGAACAGCTCCAGCTCTGTGAGGATGAGCGTTACCTCCAGAGAGCTCAGCTACAGAGCAGGGATGCTTTATTTTGTCAGGAAAGCTACCCAGCTATGTCACCAGAAAGAATCAGCTGATTTCCTTTGGGAACACCAGTGGTTCAGAAAAGCTTTGCCTAGTTAGGATAAAACACACCGAAAACATAAGCAAGCAACACAAGGCTGATTATCTTGCCTTTCAATGAAGTTTCCAATTCCTCATGACATGTCAGTGATGGATGCAGAGTTTTTAAAAGACCCTGTGGCAAGAATAAAAGCACTCAGAGGATAAGAGAAAAAGAAAAGCTCATCATAGCTTGCAGAGGGAAAAAGCTGGCACACAAAGAAGGGTCTTTGACTCAATGTCTGATCAAACAATTCCAAATGGCAGATGGATCTCTGAAAAGAGGAGTTCTGTGCTGCCGGCAAGTGCTTTTGCACTAGGACCTGGAAACAACAGAAAATAAACCAGGAGAGCTCAAAATGTCATGGATAATGTAGGCACATGTTGTAATTAGGCTGCATGAACATTACCATAAATATTCCCTCTGGTCTTTAAAACTGTTTGCTCTGGCCACACTAACTCACCTTGCCATGAGCACTCTGCAGACTGGCACAAATATTTGTGGGAAGCAATTTAGAGCCATGGAAACAAAACCCCATCTGCCTGGGTGTGTTCCCTGCACTGTCCCCAGAGTCAGGCACTGTGAAGGACCGGTGCAACCATGCCCAGTGTGACACAGACATCTCCTCCTGAGCCTCTGCCATGGGCACAGAGGGCACAACCCAGCCACTGCCAGGCAAGTGCCAGAGCCTGCTGGGCATTACCATCACAAAATATCCCAGGACAACTATCTTGGAACAAGTGCAGGGAATTAATTGATGTGGCAAACAGGGATTTCAGTGATTTTTTGACAAAAATGACAATAGTGTTCATAGCATTCAGAGTTTGGGACACCAGATGGAGCAGCATTCTCCATCCTTCCTTCCAGAACAGGGAAAATGGGAAGGGGAGCACCTGGCACACTACTAAATGTCTTCCCTTCAGCTGTGAAGGCATGGACTTCCACCCTGTCCTGTCTTTTTTGGACAGTAATGGGTTACAAAGGGAGTGAAGGGAGAAGCAGATAGAGATGTCCTGTCCCCAAAGGTTTCAGCTACTCTGTGTGCACACATCCTTCACAATGAAAAAAAAATAAAGCAGGGCTGTCAACAAGATCATTTCAGAGGAAATCAGATAGCAAAGCATGAGTAATTACTTCACTAAATCAAGTAATCTCTTTAATCTTGAAAGGAAATTTCAAACCTGCCTTTCAGCAAGCTTTATTTCTGTTTCCATACTCAATTTAGGTGTAAAAAGTGTTGGGTTTTATTTTTAAGAAATGCATAGAAGGACTGAACTCTGAAGACCGTGTCTTGTTGGGTGTGAAGAAATTATTTAGGACAAATTATAGTGCTGTCACACTCATACCTCATAGTTTAAAATAAATCTTGTCATCTAATTATACAAGAGCTTGAGTTTGTTTAACAAATTTCTCAGAGGTATTTGTGTGGCACTCCATCTCCCTTCGGCTCTGATTATAGCCTATCAATTCAGTCTTTGCCTCCTGCAGCTCTCAGTGTCTCATTGTGGTGTTTAACAGGTTGCATTTATCACATCTCCTCAGCTTGGCTGAAGCAGATAAAACCGTGAAGTCTCAGCACAGTCCTTGGCAAAAATGCAATTAAAGAATTATTTAAAAACAAAGGCACCCCAAAATGGGATTTCTGCTCCCACACTAACAACTCTCACAGCAGGAGACTGGGACTCTGAAAACAGTTTCGATGTCCTGCCTGCAGATCTACTGAGAAAATTAAGGGAAAAGGAAAATTCCCTTGTGTTTTAATTCCCATGCAATATTATCAACATGTCAGTGCAAACTTGACTAGAAGCAGCCAAATCATGATAATTATTTCAAAAAAATATAGTCTGCAAAAGATTGTCTTGTCTCTTCCCTTCTTGCTTGTCAATGAAGTCAAATCAATTGTGAATTGTTCAAGAGAGTCCTCACTGAGGCAACAAGAGGGGCAAGGAACTGTAAAGATAAAAATTAAGTTAAGCATAGCTCCCTAGAAAGTGCTTAAGCAGCTTATTGTTACAGTGTTGGAGGGACTTCACTGACCAAAGAATTAAAGACAAATGAAAGTGGTGCAATCCCCAGTCTCCAGAAGGAATGTGAAGCCTTTCAGGAGGCTGGCAAGGCTCTGGGTGACTGAGCCTGACTTTGGGAGGTGACATCTCGCAGGTGTTTTTTTACTGTAAGCCAAGAACTGCATTTCTGATCACCATAATCTGGTTCCTCAGTGCCTCATGGCTGTGAACATCTGCTCACACACCCAGAGCTGCACAGACCTCTGGGAACAGGTCCAGGGGCGCTCTCCCATCCAGGGGTTGATAACTCAGGTCATTTCCAGTTCTTTGACCCATCTCCTGAGATCCAGCTCTGCCCACTGGTGCTCCAGGGAATGCTGTGCCATAGCCTGGCTCACGTGCTCACCAGTGGGCACCTTCCCTTCCTGTTAAGCTGTGGGTGAGATTAATAAACTGCTAAATTCCATTTTGATGCAGTTTTGAGGCCTCTCCTCAAAACTCAAATGCAAATGTGCCCATTTCATTAACCAATTACAAGCATTGCAGCTCATATGAAGGGGACCAGCAATTTTAAAAAGTCTATTATATTTGCTTAATTTTTTTCCTCTGTATTTCTGGCTGCCTCTCTTCCCTTCAGTGGAAGAGCTGCAGCTGCCTCATCACTTCCTTCAGACAGCTGTGACACATTCCTGTTATTGGACATGTTCTGCAGGTATCTCACTCATGATATCTTGCCTGATTGCATTCAAGAATATCACTGCTGAATTGTGTAGTTCATTTCATCAGGAATAAACTGAACTCTAGTTTTAGTTCCTTGCTATTGGGATTCCAATACTGAAATTTAAACCAAAACTTGAAAAAGAAGGGGGGCTATCACAGCCCCACCTGTTTAGTTTATGATTTAATATTTCCATCAAAATCAGATTTTGATGCATATATACATATTTTTATTATACAGGATATAATTCAGGATCTTTTAAAACATCACATTTATTCCAACACTATCCCAGAATTAGAAGTAACTATGAACTTTACTTATCAAAGTAATTATCAGAATTAGTTATTAGCATCAAAAAAGATTAAATAAAATGCACAAGCAGCAAAACTTTCCCTACTATTTCAGAAATTTTGAACAAAAATAATAATTAAAAACAAAACCTGAAAAGAGTCTGTGTTTTTTCAAGGATCAATTGTTCCTCAGTAAATTTCTTTAGTTTTTGAATAAGAATTTCCACCAAAGTCCATCTCCATCTTTAGAAGGAGTGAAAGCCCTTTCAGAACAAGAAAGATTTGTCTTTCCCCTCTCTGTTCCCTGCCCCTCCAAGAGACATTCTTGTTGTTGGCAGTGATGAAAGAAGCTATTTGCTTGTGACAAGAACAAGAAAATCTTACTGATGAAAAGCAAGGCAGCTTTTCTGTTTGTTTCTCGATAAAATCAATAAGACCAAAAAAATGTCAGTCTCACTTTCCATTTTGAAGTGCATCGGACAGCCCCTAAGGCAGAGTGTTATTCCCTCATAATTCTCTCCACTAGTCTTCAAATAATGCTATTTGGGCTCAATGATCACCTCAGACATGCTAATAGAGGCCCAATTTGTTTCTATAATTGTGACGTGAGGTTGTAGGTTGGAGACAGATTCATGACTGGAGTCACGGATGAGCATGAGACAAACAGCAAAGGTTTATTATGGGGTTCAAATTTCAAATTTCCCAGGCTTGGATAAGTGATTGGTTGGGATTTCTGCACCACCCAGCTCCCTGGCCAGTGATATGTCTGCATTCAGGGTTGACTGGGAACGGCTGAGGTCCCTGTTCAGGTTTGAATCCAACCTGTCCTTGCCTTATCCAGGGACTTGTTTCACTTCTAGGCTGGTCGAGTTTGGGTGTCTGATATGGCCAAATTTATCTTAGCAGCTACAGACCAGCTGAGTTGTGACACATAATAATTGGCATGCTGCTATTTAGTGCATTATAAATGGCTGTATAAATAAATTACAG
This sequence comes from Hylia prasina, assembly GCA_013397195.1. NCBI lineage: Eukaryota > Metazoa > Chordata > Aves > Passeriformes > Sylviidae > Hylia > Hylia prasina. Next base: position 107,983 of record VYXD01000334.1, on the reverse strand, counting down.
GTTCTTACAGTGGCTGTGGGCACTGCAATTTGTCTTTACAGAGTTACTACTGTCACATCAAGTTTTTATCTAGTTTTAATTTTAAGCATTTAATTATATTAGTATTCACACTATAAAACATACAAAGAGGTCTCAATTATCATTGCCCTTCATGAAATGAATTCATTTAAGTCATAAACCCACTCTCCTGTAGAAAAGAACATTCAAGAAATCACTGTTTAGCTCATGGGCTATCAGGTGTTTTCTTCCTGTCTAAATGAAATATCCTCTCTGTACTCTTACTGGAGTGCACAAAATGTCCATTTATCATTGTGCTTTTCATCAGCTTTTGAGTCAGAGGAGTGACCCTCCATCTACTACTTCATTTAAATGTCACTGCAGTTTTCAGGGGGGATTCTGCCCCATCAGAAATGCACATATCCTGAAAATCAAACCTATAAAAGCAGCTCTGGCCTTCACATCTTGTTGAATTACCCTTTGAAAGGAACCTTTTCTCAAATTATTGTCCTCTGTGTTTCAGCACATTTCACTTCCAGAGGCTGCACCCATGATGGAAAAAAAACAAAGGATGCTCGTTCTGCATCAGCCCCAGGCTCAGGAGGTGCTGAATCTTCTAAGGGGGCTGATGTCCAAGTTGAGGAGGGAATAAAAAGAAACTTCCTTGCCTTGTGCAAGAAAGGAGAACAGATGAGTTTCTAATGATCAGAGGGAAAGCTGTGCAAGACCAAGCAGAATGGGTGGAATGGGTGCGGGAGGGGATCAAGGAGTGCAAAGGCCAGAACCTGGAGCTGGCAAGGTGGCAGCAGAGCCTCACACACACTGGCAGGGAAGCCAAGAAACAATATTGGCAGCGAGGGACTGAGAAAGGGAAGAGGATAGAAAAGGATTAATAATTCAAAGCTGGCTTACAGTGGCTTAGTCTCCATGCTCACCGCACAGACAGAAGCACGAACAGGGCTGGCTCAAACGTGATCCCTGTGCCAGGCACAGAGAGCACTTGCCAGGTACCACAGGCTGGGTGATTCCCTCTGCCTCGGGCAGCTCATGGACAGGATTATCCAGGGAATAGAAAAGTTTGGTCACCAGCAGAGTCTGCACCACAGACACCCAGCTCATCCTCCTCCAGGGAGAACAAAACTGTCCCCACCCAGCTGGAAATCCCCTTTGGATGGTGTTCCACAGGAGATGTGTGGCAGCTTTTCTCCTTGGCTGGTGTGAGAAAACAATGTTCAGCCAACTCTCTGCTCACTGTACCTGAGACGTTTTCTCTTAGTACCAGAGGGCTAACCCAGGTGCCTCCACGTGAAATGTGTCTCAGAGAGGCTTCCACTGCTGTCCTCATAGAGAACACCCTATTTTAAGGCACACCCATCCCATTTCTTATAAAACCCCTGGAGGCAGCTGTTTTGCCTCTACCTGAGTTTGCCTGACATTGAGCTGAAGTTACATCTACCTTACATGGTCCACAAAGAGAGAATGATGTGAACCCGATTCGTATTCTGTGAGTCAAATTCACATTCTGCTGGGCAAAGGATTCACTCTGTGTCTGGTGACTACTGCAGATGCATAACAAAACAAGACTCCTGCAAGTGTCCCAAGTGATAACAATCTCCAACCTCAGCACCAAAATCATGTGGAGGTTTCAGGGGTAGTTGCTGAATTGCTACAGAAGTCATTCTAATAGCAGCTTTGCTGTTAGCCTTCCAGAATTTTCAACCTAAGCAAATAAGAAATTCAAGGAAAAATAGCAAAACAAGCTCACAAATAAAGCAGCTGAGAAGTATGTCCCAAATTATCTAATTTTTTAAACTGTGCTAAGTCGTTTCCTCATTTCCCATTGTTCACATGCCCTAGCCAGCCATAAGAATGATATAAAAAGAAAGTGTCTTCTAGCTATAAACTCCTTCCACAGTTAAGTTCTGAAAAGAAAATATGTATACTAATTATCTCATCATTAAGTTACTAATTATATTGAAAAAAACTGCAACACATTGATTTTCTCTTTTTTCCTTTGACCTTGGGGAAAAAGTTTGCATATAATTATCAGTTTCCCTAACTCTTTGCTTGCCCTTTTGTTTTCATAATAAAATAAACTCTTTCATCTGTCTGCAAAATTGTAGGGCAATGAGGCAGGCTGGAAGAAATCTGACACCCAGCAATGGCTCAGGGCTCTGGAGAAAACAAGCAATATCCATCCCTAACCTCCTCCTGACCTATCCCTGGCCTTAGACAAACAAGTTAAACATTAAATTAGTAGAAAAGAAATGAATGTGCTGTTTATTAATTTGGAGGAGGAAATGCAGTGCTGTGCATATTAATTGACCTAATGTGCCACGCAGCATCTGAACTCCTCCTGGATAATCCCCATCCTGTCCCAGACACTCCGTCCTGAGAGGCAACGTGATGGCCAAATGTCTTGCACACAGGTCTGTGTACATTTGCATTGCATGGAGGAAATGTGGAATTAATGATGTCTCCATTTCAGTATGTCCTGTACCCTGCTGATTTATCACACATTGAAGCTCCCCAGCTCCTCCATATCCATTCCTTGTAGCTTGTTTTCCACGCTGCCTTCCCATTTTCCCTCACTCCCCGCTCTTTGCTTTGTTCTTTAACTTGCATCTCTCTCCTGATTTACACTTGTATTCACAGCAACCCCTCCTGAACCCCTGTCCCTAGAGCTGCCCGGGGCTGCTGCTGCCCTCGGGGCTCCCCCAGGAAAAGGCTGCTTGGGATGGACACCCCCAGAGCTGCCACTGTCCTGGCTCCGCTGCCCTTGGGACGGGCTGGTGTCCCTGGGGCGTGACACAGAGGGGTGGCAGCAGTGGGACTCGTGGCTGGGACATCTGGATCAGAGCAGTGTGCTCTGAGGCACAGCTGGCACCAGTCAGCCCTGGAATTCCTGTCTGCTCCTGATTCCCTGGTCTGATCCTGCTCAGCATCCTCACCCAGTCTGGGATGGAGCCAGCCTGGGGCAGTGGGAGACAGGGCTGCTGGGCTGAGAGACCTCAGCAAAGGTGCTGGCCAGGACCTTGGGAAATTCAAAGTTTGCCCCTTCTCTCCACTGCAACACTGGAAATCTAATCTCTGTGCATTCTGGAAAAAACAAACAAACAAACAAACAAACAAAACCCTACACAAACATTTTCACTCCAAAGAACAGAACAGACTAAAACTTTGGTAACTGCTATGTAAGTCTCTTGGCATTCTAGCAGCAGTGTTCAGGGACTGCTCAATAAAATATGGATAATCCTGATTTGTTATTCCAATGTCTGACCTTGAGAATATGTGATCACCACCCCTCCCCACAGTCTGCACAGAAATCCTCTTCCAATCTGTTGTGCACTGTTGAAGTTAAGAAGTTGAAGCTTGGATTGGTTAATTAGATGGATGAAAGGAAAGGGACAAAAATCTAAACTCAGTAGAATTCATTTCTGGAGACAGAGGTCAAGTGTGCATTAAAATCAAGAGCTTACACAGCTTTTCTGGGTATTTTTTCAGTATTGAGCCTTCAGTGGCAGGCAGCAACATCCCATTTCAGTGATATCCTAGGAAATGCAGGTACCTCTGGAATTACACCACAATTTACATTGGACAACACAGTTCTAACACAAACAGCTCTGTCACATGGTTGGAATTCCAAGTGTCTGTCAGCATGAAAGAGAAGCTGAATTAACAATATACATTCCTTCCTTTGGCCTGCAATTAGAATTGAAAAACTAATCTTGTCCAGTTGGTAAGTGGCATTTGAACCAAGCCACTTGTTTTCACACAGATGAGATGTACTACAGGCAGACTGGGCTTGGAGCCCCATTCCATGAATTCTTCTCAGGTTTAGATTCAAAAAGAGCCCAGGAGCTCCACCTAAAAAGGTGAGAATCTTATTAAGTTTTGGATGAAACCCACTTCCCTATTTCTTCAGGAAAGCGGGGAAGAACACAAATCTGACTCCAAGAAGTTAAATGCATTCATGTACTGACATGAACAGCTTTCACAGCAATAGGGGACCTTCTTACCATGACAGACAAATAATAGAATTGTGTTTGTTCTTTCCTATTGTCTCTAGGTGTTCTCTGTATGTTCTCAGGCCAGGTTTCACTGCAGTACTTGCTATGAACACTGGGCTCTTTCGACAGAGATGTTTCTGCTCCTCTGAGCCATAAATTGTTGTAACACCCAAGCTTTTTTTCAGATGTTTCAGCTGCAGAGCAGCAGCATCCCAGACCCCTAGCTGCATGTTTCCCTGCAATGCTGTGATACACAGCCACTGATTTCACTGCTTTGTCTTTAATTCACATTTTCCTTGGAAGGAAGACCTGAGGACTTTTTGTGAGAACAGATTGTATTAGCTAAATTTGTGTTTTTCTCCAGAAGACAAAAAAAGCACTGTGGGTGGTTTTGTGTAACTAGTTCATGTTAAGACCATTTTTCTTGCAAAGTTCTACTGTTGTAGAGAAGTGGAGAGGTCTTGCCTCAAGTTTAGAGACAGTGATGATTTACCCAGAACTGCAATAGCACACGAGGGTTGGTGGGGAGCTTCACAGAGTATTTGTAACAAAGAGCAGGAACTCAGAGCTTCAGGACATCTAAATGTGGAACATTTCAAGTTGACATTTCATTTTTTTGCATAAATCACTGTGGAGGATGGTTGTGCACTCAAGGTGAAGCAACACGTAGATTATCACATTCTGCAATCCTGAGTGCGAGTAATCAAATTGTCTAAACAATGTGAAGCAGTCTTATTTGTTGCTCTCCTACAGCAATTACAGTGCCTGGTTGGTAATTTTTGTAATGTAGAAACCTCAAAAGCAACAGAAATCTTTTGTGATTTTTTTATAATAAAAGCAGATGTGAAAATATAATAGGTATTTTAAAACAAAACTAATTTGCAGGAATATTTATATGCTGTCTGTATCAACACCTCTTATTTTTCAGAATATCACAGAGCCAAGCACTAAAACACAAGGGTGTGATTATTGTCAGAGCATTTTATTGCTACCTTTTCTCTTGAACAAAGTTACAGTTTCGGAAAAAAAGATGGGACGAGGCAGGAAAGATGGAACTACTTTTGCCTCGTGGCAAAAATGACATTAATGGAAATGCATTTTTGTCTATGTGATACCAGAAAATAAGGAATAAATAGAAAGTTGAGGTTTTCACAGCTTGGCTACAGATGAAACACATCTTGTACAGCCACGAAACTACACTGGAGTGAGTGTCAGTGGGAAAATTAATAACAGGAACAACTGATAGCATGATCACTGGAACCAGTGAACCCGGGTTTTTATGAATTTAAATTGTGTGCTTGGATTCTCTGGTGTTTAATAAAGCAGAAGCTTGGCTTGCTGGTCTGGAGCCCTGCCTGCTTCAGCCTTTCCCTCCGTGGTGCCATCAAACAGCCTTGGCTGCTCCCAGTCTGCATCTGGGACACCTCTGGAAGCGGGTATTTCTTAGAACCTTATTATTTTCTTAAATTTAGCTTGAGTTAGCCAAGTGGATACCCAACCTTACCTAGCCCTGCCCCACACTCAGGGGAGACGCTGATCCTTAACAAGTGAGACTGAAAATTGCCTGCAGGTCTCATCCCCCAGCTGAGAGGAGCCTCCATCCCCCCTGCCCCAGGAATGCATCAGCCCCTCAAAAGATGTTTTAGCATTTCCTTGGCTGCACTGCTTACAAAGCCCTGACAATGATCAGTTTGCTGGGGTCCTGGGCCTGCTGCTTATCTCACAGACCCAAAGTGCCTCATTTTTTCTTCAGTTTCCACTTTGTCTGTCTGTCCACTGCCTCGTCCTGGCTGGATTAGGACTGCAAACCCTTTGACAGAGAGATCACGTTTTTGCTTCATTTTTTTTTTCAGCAAGAACAGAATCCTCTATGTCTGTGACCAGGATACTGAACGTTGCATTTGTTCAATTAACAGATAATTATTATATTAATAAAATGACAGCTGAGCAAGATACTTGTTAGACTTGTACAGTGCTCATCCCTGACCTGCTGTCATTGATAAGGGACTGTCAGTTGTTCCAACACAATAAATGAAGCATTATTCATATGACAAACAAATCTGTCAGACCTCTACCAGCCTGCCCAAATTCTCAGAGTGTTTATCCAAAGCAACCACTGCTTAAAGTTGGCAGAATTGTTATTTTTCATCTTAATATGTGTACCAACTTGAGGGTTTCCAGTAAAGCATTACAGGCTTCCCTCTGCAGATGGAGTGGGGATTGCACTGTGATTTATGGCTCATCACCAGCACATTGTTCAAAAGGCCCCCATAACTCATTTATATCAGTCAGCAAGTGCATTTGACTTGACAGAATCATTATCCACATTATCACCAGAACTCACACCTGGACCTCTGCCTTTGGAATGGATATTGGATTTGAAATCCCTGGACAGCACTCAGTCCATTCCTGTGCACTGCAGTCACACAGCATCCAATGCCCACCACATTACCTTGCACACATCCAATCTTGGAACACTGATTTCTGATGGCTGTTCTACACCATCTGATACTCGAGATGTTACATCTGTTTGAAATGCCCAGTGGTAGAAGAAAAAGCCTTGACATTATGAAGCCCAGCCATATGATTATTTGTAGTGAATTTAACACTCTATTCCACCTTTGAGACAAATTTTATTTTTCACTTATTTTATGCATATCACTGCATAAAAAACAAACAGGGACAAAGTTAATGCTGCTTCTCTAACTTATTTTTTACCACCCGAACAAAGTGCTCGTGTGTTTTCATACCTTCACTTCAATACTGCTCTCTGTGGTGGATCAGACTCATTAATTCCCCATTTCCATGTGTACAAGGCAAATTCTAGCCATGGTTATTCATAAATATGCCTTTGTTTTATAACACAAGAATACAGTGCTGTAATATCAGACATTGCTTTGCTGCTGAGGCAAACTCTCCAAAATCAGAATAAAAGCATCATTTCTGAAAACCAAGTTTCCTATAAAACAGAAGAATTCAATATTCTATCTAGCCCGTAGGACTTCAGTTTCCACTCTCATAAACACTTCAAACAGTTAAATAATGAAATGGAGAGGGAGCACACGATGAAGGTTGTCCCTCTTCTGCTGTTCAACAGGTTCCCTCGTTGCTTTAGACCACAGGAGAGGACCAGGCATTACAAATAAGTGCTCATAGGGATATAAATTTCATGCTAACACATTTTTTTCAGACAGTCTAGTAAAGGTAATGTTATCTTTAAGCAGCAAGAAATTACCAGACAGACTTAATTCTGTTACATTACTTACATTCTGTTACCAAATTATTCAGTGGCTAAAGAAAAATACAGTCAGTAAAGATTTGAGAGATCACGTGAGAAATTACCTTCAGCTGAACAACTCATTCTGGTTCTAACTAATTTGCACAGCCTCAATGGCCACTTTTCTGCTGCTTTGGACCTTCCTGCTGCTACCTCTTCCAGCAACAGAAAAAAAACTGAGAGGTGAAGAAGAGCCAAGTTCATTATTTGTAGCTTTTAATGTCACAAGATCTTTTCCAAAATGCAGATTATCACATTATCACTTCAGCTTCTAGAAACTCATTTATTTATGACCTGTTTTGCATTTCTGACCTGCTTTGCTATTTATGTAAAAATACTAATACTGTTGCTTTAGCTGCCACCACTCCTGTGTATCTGTGCCTAATATATATTTCAGTTCCAATTTATTATCATGAACCCTCAGATTATAAAGATTTTGTTTCACATGAGAAGTTTTATGCCTGTATCTTTTTATTTATCGTGCAAGTTAAACTATACAGGGACTCAACTCACAGTACACATATTTTCCTGGAATAACCATGGCAACTGAACATACCCCACACTGCACAAACCCAGCTCTTGAACACCATCTCCCACTAGATCTTCTTTAACTAATTCACACATCACCAGGACACTTTCAGGGTGCAAATAAACCATGTACCATGCTAGGACACACTGATATTGTACCACTGACTGCCAGGAGAGCCCACCTAAATCCATGAAATTCAAAGATATCTCCAGCACAGGGCACTCAAGCAGCACCTGAATTAACAATGTAAAATAAGACCTCGTCTCATTTTTGGAAAATTGTAATAATGGGAACAAATGGTTCTTTTTCTGTTAATGTCTATGTAAACAATCCTGACTGTGACTGACTAGAGTAACTCTTTCAGCTTTTAATTTTTTGTGACATTCAAGAGAAGCTCAAGAGAAAAACCCCCTCCTGATAACAACAAAAATTGCCATGCTGCCTTCATGTGAACCTGTTTTTTACAAGACGGAAAAGGTTTTTCTCCTGTTCAAGGTTATGCCCTTACATCTGGCAAAACCAAAAGAGAATTGCTGAGGAGGGTGAGCCATTAGGATGAAAATCCCACCTTTTGAACAATGCTGATACCTCATCTTTATCACTCTATTCATGGAGCAGGGCTGTGTGATTTACCCGTGTTGGGTTTAGGCCTGGCAGACTAAATCCATGCCAATCAAACAGCATTTCTTAAGAAAAACAGCCATTCGAAATTAAAAACTACAATACAATATTTTGGTTATCTAGAGAGGTAGAAAGCTAGAAAAGTTGGTTTTAGGAACTAGCAGGAAATGAAATGCAAGCATTGCCAAGTCAGAACCTTTCCTGGTGCCCAGCTCAGGACAAGGAGCCCCCAGTTCTGCGGCAGGGTGAGCTGCTGCAGGGCCAGGACGGGTGACAACACCAGGGGAGTGGGGGAATTGTCCTTTGGCATTCATGTTTCAGCCCAAAGCCTCCCCGTTACCTTGACACTGTGTCAGTCTCGGCCAGAGCCAGCTTGACTGCCACACTAATCAGCTGAAAAGACAGAGGCTAGAGGTCAATTAGCCCAGGAGGCAAAGGCTAATTGCACACTGTCTTTGGGAGCCCAGCTGGGAGAAGCTGCAGCCAGTGGCTGCTAGAAGTACTCTGCCAAAGCTGGACAGGGGATTTAGCTCAAGGAAGAGGAGGAAGAAAGGAGTGGGAGTTATTGCTGGGTTTCTTTTTTCCTACTTGTGGAATTCAGTTACACTGGGAGTTGAACTAAGCCTGACTCATCATGAAGGATTATTTTACAATGAGAGAGATTCATAACTCAAACCAACCTAGTGACAATTCCTCCCTCTGCCTGAGGAGGCTGAATGCTGAGTGCCTGAGGAGAGCTTCCACCTTCACAAAAGTGTTCTAATCATTATTTTTGCTACTTTAACGGATTATAATCTTTCCATTTTTTCTTAGGCAATCAAACGTTTACTGGAGGAGAAACTATATACCTGAGTACTCTGTTCTTATTAGGTGCCTGCAATATTTATCCTTGTGATCCAGACTAACCCAAGTGGTCTGGGCAAGGTAGACCAGGCTGGACTTGAAGAACAATTAGCAAAACCCCATGGGGGTGGAAACAGGTCCCAGAATTCTGATTGTTCATTTAGAGTGAAATTGATACAGTGAAACCATTTCAACAGAAGGGTTTCAGAGCCCTGAAACCAATATCCTGTGAATCTGGTGGGTTAAGCAATAAATGCTGGAGTGCCCTAAATGCTGAGTTGTTGCATTTTTCCCTTGATTGTGGCCTCAACATCTTTTCCCAGCTGAATTTACTTGGCAGGCTCAAGCAGTCTCAAGCTGAACCATACTTCATTTTTCCAGGAATTTGCTATCCAATGCAGTTAAACATATTTTGCCCCACTGTAATCTATATACTTCTCTTCCAGAGTTTGTAAATGTTTAACGTGCCTGGCAGGTCTCAGACATCATCAGAAAGATGGAATTGTTTCCACAAAAGCCGGCTTTTTTCTTGGGGATAACGCTCTTGGGATACTCTGGGAAAGGGGCATTTTTCATATTTCTGTTGGGGTTTCTGGCTGATTTGCTCTGTGGGGTTTTTTGGGTACGGCTTCACCTGCGCAGTTTTGCATCGAAACTGAGTGTGTCTGTTGGCACCATTCCTTTGCCTGTTAAAGAAACAGAGGATCTAACTGGGAGTCCTGGTCCCTGTGTTGTGTAAAGGACAGATTATACATTGTAGTGTAGAATCAAGGAGCTTCTGTGTTTTCACTTTTGCCTTCTGAGAGGTTTGATCAGTTCAGCATTAAGCATGGAAGGGCCAAGGTTGGAAGGGACCTCTGGATTTACCAGCCAGGAAGAAATGTTCTGTAAGACCTTCCAGGTTTCCCTTCCCTTGTTTCCCTGTATGATTAGCAAAGTTCAGTGTCTCCAGACTAGCATGAAGGTGTTTAATGTCAGAGCTTAATAATACAGCATACATTAAAAGTATAAATACAACATTTTTGCAGCTTAGAGAAAATATTTGCCCAAGACAAGCTAAAACTATGTAGCCATATGATCTCCTATTTCACTGGATATAAAATGACCCTGTAAAGCCTTCTGACATTCTCCTTGAAGCTGAGGATTCAGGCTATGACCTTTGCAAAGCCTTCCAAAGACCTTCACAGACAGCCAACTCTTATAGAGAAAGTTTCATTAGATTCCAAAGACTTCTGATAAATCTGATGGCACAGTTGCCCTCTCTCATGAAAAATGGGCAAAACCAGTTCTTGTTATTTGAAAGAAAACCAGCTGTTGGAGCTGAATGAATTCAGAAGACTTGTTTTATAACTTGAATCCAACCTTCAACACAGGAAGTTTTAATTAACTGCAAGGGGGGGGAAATTACCAGAAGAGACTCATAGAGGCTGTGGAGCGTCCATCCCATGGAGTTACAAAACACGACTGGAGAAGCCCCAATCAACCTTTTCTGGCTGGACCCACTTTTAGTAAGTTTGGGTGACCTCTAGAGTGCCCTGGAAACTAAATTATGCCACCACCTGAAGTTGTCACCATTCTTCTTTCTTGTCACCCTTCTTCTGCATTCGCAGTGCCAAGAAATGAAAATCTACCTGCAGCTGTTGAAGTTGCCAAGGATGGCTGAACTGCAGTAAAGGAATCTGTCAAAAGTAGGACAGGACAGGATGGAACAGATCTGAAACCCGAAACTTGACACTACAGATGGCAACTGTCAAAAAGGGAGGGGTTTCCACCCTGCTGGAAAGAGCTGTAGTACAGGCATTGTAGAGAGGTTATCAGCCTCCAGAGCAGCTTTGACTTCATGCTGTCACTGCCAAGGTACAATCCTGTTTTGCCAGTACTTACATACTTTTGGTTTTAATTGCTCTTTGCATAAAACCAGGAAAGAGTTGTTACCACACTGGAAGAAAAAGGAAGCACAGGAGGGAAACTGAGTCCAAATCTTTGAATGCTGGGTTTGTGGCAGAGGGATTTGCATCTGCTGCTCAGGTACATCCTAAAGGCACCAATTCATCTGTGCCAAACACGCACCACCACATCTCTGCTGGGGCTGAAGAAGGAAAGGAAGTTACCACATGCTGCCAGTTAAACAAATAAAAGTCATTCTGCTGCATATTGGGACTTAAACCTCCTCCCTGTGTTTGTCATTAGGACTGGATAAAGCACTGCCTGAAAGCAGAGCCCTGCAATGAGCAGAAAGGGATCAGCCCATTCTAAACAAACACTGCTGAAGGCCTCAAGCACTGTCTGCTAGCTTGAATGCTTGGGAAGGCATTCCTGTGGGCTGCTTGCTTAAATAGCAAAAGAAACCAATTCTCAAAAAGAAATGAAACAATCTATTCAGTAAAAGACAGCATTCAGTAAATAAACTTATGCAACAGCACAGCAAATAATCAGGAAGATCACAATGTAAATATCAGTTCTGTTTCTGTTTATTTTTTCTCATTTTCTGAGATCTCTTTTCCTCTCCTGAAGTCTTTTTTCCATTCTTTAGTATGCACCAGACAAAGCCTTAGATCCCTAGGCTTTGAACGGGAAGCCAGTCTCATTTGTCAGTTAAGAGCATGATTTTTGGTTCTGTCAGCCCTTCAGTCCTGAACATGCCAGCCCAGAGCCATTCATTTCTGCAAAGTCATTTTGTGTTTTGAAAGTCCTTTTTGGTAGCTCTGAGCAGCCTCCAGGAAGCATTTCCATGCTGATGTCCCTGTGGAATTCCCTGCTCAGTCCATCCCATGGCACTGAGACCCAACCTGCCTGGCTTGTAGGAACCTGGCCAGCAGCCACCCCAGTGACACTGCAGCTCCCACACCCTTGAGAGGCTTCCCTCCTACCCTCACTGATGGGCTGCCAACTCGGGCTCCTTCTCATCATGTAGGATATGTAACTAAAGGCTTTTCCCTCATTTTTTTTAGGAGAAATGTGGTTTTATCAATAAGACACCATCATTAGCAGTACTATCCATCTGCATCCAAATGTAATTTCCCCTGGTAGGAACCATTTTCCAGCTGGGGATTGCTGGAATGTGGTTCGTTAGAGCTGCTTCTTGCACACCCAGAGGTCCCTGTGTTGGTGGTGGAAAGAGATTACAACAGTGCTGCTCCCGCTGACAGTCACAGCGCAGAGCAAGGATAACACACTCACTGCTTTTATTGGCCCTGCTAATTGTGAAAGAGAGATGATTAAGGAGTAGTTTTGCTCCTTCTGTTAGTTCAACCCCAATAAATCCAGTGAGAGTGGCAGAACAAGCACCAATTCACACACATTGGAATCATTTCATAACCGCTATCTTCTAGAAAAGAGAATCACAGCTGCTCAGGGGAGAAACAGTCATGGCCATTTTTGCTCAGTGAAATGCTTGTAGAAAATTCAGCTGCAAGTTATATTTTCTCTCTGTGACTGCCCACAGTGGTGTTCAGGACAGCCCTGCCCATCACAAGGGCAGGCAGGGCACTGAGCTCTCAGCTCTGCTCACAACGAGCTCTAAAGGCTGACCAGAAACACACCTGCCAGGTGGACATCTGCAAGGTCGAGGCAAAGAAAATAATTGAAAAAGAAACCTAATATGGAAACATTTCTGTGAGGAAGGAATTTAAACACAGGGAGGGCTTCTGTGTTTGTTACTAGGCCTTGTTTTACCTTCCTGTTTAAATAAATCTCCTTCACATGTGTCAACAATATTCTTTGAGGAGAGATTATAAAATGGAGCTGCTCTCACAAAGCAAATTCCCAGGCCTAGTGGGCTAAAGCCTGGAGAGGAGGGGTTCCATCACAGGGCAAACCTGGTGCTCAGGAGCACTAGGAAGCCTGAGTGCAAAAGTGCATGACTGCCCTCAAGCACAGCCAGTGCCTCCTGTGACTCACAGAGGCTAAAAAAAGAGTAGATTCAGCTTCTGAGAAGGTTATTTGATGCTCTTAATCCCAGCTCCCAGGTTCAGGGTACATGGGGACCAACAGTGCTGACCCAGCTGGTGACAGGGAGGTTACCAGGGCTGGGGTATTTCATGGCATTTCAGTCCTTGCTGGAAAACCAACCATAAGAGGACAAAAATATTTGATGGCTCCTTTTCTCACTTCAGCACAGAACCTATCAGCATTCCAGCTGTCTCCACTTTGCTTTGCCTTCTGTTAAGAACACGGAGGTTCCCAGGAGTTCTGCAGCAATGGACAGGATGCTCTCACACCAATGCAAAGGCAGGACTAGGAAATTTGAAACATTCCCTGAGGTCTTTAGGACAGGTCTGATTCTGGCAGGCCCAGCCTTGGGATCTGCTCAACTCTCCTGCTTTGTCCATATAATCACTGGAACCAGATTTAACTGAAGGGGGGAAAAAAATGAAGAAAAACTTTTCAACAGGCTTGGAATTGTCCAGGGCTCATTCTTTTTTCTGGTTTGTATTTTTGCCTCAGAGTTTAGTAGCACAAGAAAGAATTCCAGTAAAGCAGAGTAATGTAGCAGATTCAGGTTAAAAAGAAAAATCTTTTTTGGGTTTGACCTTATGAAAGTTGTATAAAAATGGACAGTGGTGCTTAAGTCTCTGAGCTACTGTATGGCACAGAGGGACAGAACCTGAGTCCCCAGCACACCAAACCAGCTCTTTTCCAGATGCACACACCTCTCTGTATTGCACTTCAAACATGCCCTAAAGACAAACACAACGTCTTTGATTTGCCTTTCCCTCCATAACTGAGTCACAGCCATCCTTACACAGCACATCCACTCACTCACATAAACAAACAAATGAAGCAATGAAAACCTGTGAATCAATCTGTTGCAGCAGCCTCTTGTTAGAGGGCAGAAACGAGCTGAGACACAAACTTCTTGTTAATCACAGCTTGAAAAGGGCCCTGGTTTATTCCCCTTTACAGCTCAGCCATCCTGACTCCCACCATTCACTGACTCTGCCTGCAGCAGCTCCTGCTGTGGGTTTTCCTTGCAGCCTCTCACTGCTGCTTATTTCCTGCTAAATTCTGACTGCAGGGATCAGTGTGCAGCCTCTGACTGCAGCTTTTACCCAGCTAGACTGTGCCTGCAGGTTCCAACAACAGCCTCTGACTGCAGACCCAGACTGACCTCACAGCAGTGATTCTCATCCCACCATCCTGCTTCATGAGTCAGTCCCCTTGTTCCCTCTTCCTCAATGTCCCTCCACCTTCATGATTCCCCCACCAGCTAACCCAGTCCCTTTTATCACACTTATCTTTACTGGATACAGCTGTGACTCATCAGGGGCAAGGCTGTATTGGGTAATTAACACAACTATTACTTATTAGGGGCAAGGTCACCTGTACTCCCTTCTCCTACATCAATCAAACTATTTCCCTGAAGACTGGAAGAAGAAAGCAAGAGAAAGTGTAAAGGATATTTCTGTTTGGGGGGGCAGCTGGATATTATCATGATGAGGGCATGCAAACATATAAATATCTGAAGTGAGAAGGAAGATGAAATGAAACGGATGGAGACATTTGTGTTGTCAGTAAGATGAAAGAATAAAGTCCTGGGTGCAACAGAAATTATTCTTTAAATTAAACCCATATCATCAGCATCATATTTAATATCCTCTCCACCAGCCTGCCCAGGCCCTTGTATTTCACTTCTCATGTGACAGCACTGCCCACTTGAACACTGATTTATTTACTGCCTAATAAAATGCTTCTATATGTTTCAATTAAAGGCCTATGGCTTCAAGTTGTATTTATAAATCTGCATTAATTTCTATTCTATATATGACCAATTTAATCCCAGAATGAACTGCATTGTAGCACAACAGAATTCTGATTCTTTAACTCAGACTTGTCTGATTTATCAATACTCTCCAAATGGTTATTTTCTGCACCACTTTTACTTTTAAACTACAGGTACCTAATAAATGCTTAAAATACACAAACAGGAGACTGCAATTATCTTCCTAGTAAAGCATTTCTTGAAGAAAAGAAAAAGAAAAAGAAAAAGAAAAAGAAAAAGAAAAAGAAAAAGAAAAAGAAAAAGAAAAAGAAAAAGAAAAAGAAAAAGAAAAAGAAAAAGAAAAAGAAAAAGAAAAAGAAAAATGTTCCCTTGGAATTTTTACCAGACAGCAAAATTCATAAAGTATCTCTTTAAAAAAAAAAAAATCCCTAAAAAGTCTAGGACAGTTGTAAGCAACAGTGATGGGAAATATGTGGTTTATGGCATATGGCATCTGCTTTGGAGTTGGAAAAAACCCTTTTTTGACCAAGGCAATTACAGACTTTTCTAACAGAAACAGCCAGTTCCTCTGAAAGGCAGCTTTCCCTCTGTAGGTAGATACAAGACATCCTTTCAGAACTGGCATCCAGATGGGGTCTAAATGCAAGTGAGCTCCTGAAGGAGCCAATATTGTGAGTTCACAGCCCCAAGCCCAGTGTCTGAGGCAGAAATACATTAGCAAGTGTTGTGCTCCATATCTGCCTGTAGAAACAAAAGAAGGATTTGGAACTTATCACAATTTACAACTAGACCCCCAAACATTTAGTCAAAAATTGTTTTAGTTACTTGTTTGTTGTTAAACAAACAATTGCGTCAATGGTTCCATTAGTTTTGTCCTGGTTATACTGGACTACAGAAGAAACCAAAGGTCAGGGTGCTGTGTATCTGAGGGTTTGGATATTTGATTATGGAAAGAATACAAATGTTAACAATCATGAGGTAAGTGCAAAGAAGATAAGGCTTGCTTATCTCTTTATTGTGCATTCCTCCTTTTATCTCCTCGTGGTCCTTTCCCTCTCTGATCTGCAGAGGTGATCTCTTCACCCTGCTAAATCATCCTTATCAAGCCTCCTGAATGCAATAACCTCTTTGGCACATTACCTATCTTTTAGGATTTGTATTTAATGTGTTGTGTTCTTCTTTCTTTTTTCCCTTCCTAGGCAGTTACCCCAGAGCTCAGGATTGTTGGATTACTGATTGATTTCACAATTACGTTGTGCTGTGGGTTGTTTTCATCTCTGTGGCCAACTGGTGCAAAAATAAAAAAGGGAGAAATTATCCCTTTTTCTTTCCTCCCTTCTCTCACACATATATAGACAGAGATTATTTAATTATGCACCCACTATTTCAGGTTGGAAAAACCTCAGCTTTCCTGATACATTCTGCACATAGCAAATTCACCATCAGACAGATGACCTTAATCCCCTCTCTCCATGTTGTTGCAGTGTTTTAGGATAAATTTGTCTGCTACCTGTGGAATTAAGATTGTCTCACAAGCATTAGCACTGAGGTGTGTTTTAAAAAGCACAAAAATCATGCTAAAAACCATAGTGTTGGTTGCAGACCCCCCTGAAAAGAGAACTCTTCCATGCTGTGGTTTGTAAGTAAAGGCATGTCCAAAATTAATGTTCAATCCACCTTAAAAGTGTTTTCTCCTCTTGATTTAGGGCAGGTTGATACAAAAGTCTCACATCAGTGTGGGACTGGGCAGCAACACTCCAGGGACTGGGTCGTGCTCAGTGCCCCATGACTCTGCCCCTGCAGTTCATTATGAACAGGGCCAGGCAGGGATGCTGGGGATTGGAGAGGGAAGTTCAGGGTGACTTTCCCTGATTGAGACAGGGATCAATACCTGGCTGGGCCAGACAAAAAAACTGGTTCTCTTCAGAGAAACCAAGAATTCACACTGCAACTAGTTACTGAAAATTGATATTGAATGTTCCCAGCAGGAATACTTTCTTCTTAAACACTTAAATGGGCGTCATAACATCAAAAACAACCAAGTGGATTGTATTTGGATTCTTACACAGGTTAAAAATACCTACTGGTTTTTAATTTAAAAAATCCTTTTCACCAGAAACTTGATTGCATTTTCAAACTATTAGCATGGAACAGCTAAAAGAAACAATGCAAACACAGCTCAGCAATACATCTGGCTACACTTTCATATACATTTATCTTTCTCTACTGAACCACACACAGGGAGCTGTGTCTGAGGGCACCTTTGTCCCTGGGACTCTTGTTGCCATGCTCAATTCTGGGGGCAGTGAGGGCCCTGGCTCTGTGTGAGGTGTTCAGGCACAGGTGAGCACAGGAGCAGGGAAGGGAGGCAGCTCCTCTGCAGCCTCTGACACTTCCAGAGTGCCACAGGGAGCAGAAATGCCCTGATGTGGAGACTGGTACAGAGGGACAGAACCTGAGTCCCCAGCACACCAAACCAGCTCTTTTCCAGATGCACACACCTCTCTGCACTGCACTTTAAACGTGCCCTAAAGACAAACTCAATGTCTTTGATTTGCCTTTCCCTCCATAACTGAGTCACAGCCATCCTTACACAGCACATCCACTCACTCACATAAACAAACGAAGGAATGAAAACCTGTGAGTTAATCAAGCTATTTCCCTGAAGACTCTGAAAAAAGAAAGCAAGAAAAGTGCTTCCTTTCCTCTTCCTCCTGTAAATTCTGTGACCCTCCTTGCTCAGCCCAGGCTGAGCTTGGCCCCTCACAGCCCCTCATTTCTGCAGCCCCATCACTCTCAGCCCTGTTTAACTTTGCTGCTGCTCTGTGTAATCCTTACCTGTTATCTGATGAGACACATCTCTGCCCTTCCCTCCTTCACAGCACTGATTTTGTGCTATAATATCATTTTAAAGACGTGATTGTCAGCTGAGCAGCTGTCTGTGCAAGAGCACTATATCCCAGCAGAGTAATTTGTTTCCATTTTAAAAAGACACTTAATAATAATGCACTGCACACAGTCTCCCAGCCAAAATTACTGGCAGAGGCTTTTAGTGAGTGAATCAAAGCTGTTCTTCACAGAGCAGTGACTCCCCACAGCTCCCAGGTATGGAACCTCCCCAGGGGGGAGCCAGTTCTGTGCTTGGGACACTCAGTTCATATCTTTAGACCACTTTTATTCCAAGTGTTAATGACTCCTACAAAAGAGACATGCAGTGAATTTAGCTGTAGAGAATTAAGGATCCTATTAACACCAAGCCTGCTCCATTGTAGATGGTACAAATAAAGAGTTAACTGAAAAATCAGCAGCCATAAAAGCATTTTTGTTGCTATCTGTAGTGCCCACATTTAAGACAAAACCAAATAAATTAGACCAACATAAAACCCGTGGAATGTTTATTAAAAAACAGAACTTCTGAAAAAAAAAATCACATATTTGGGTGGAACAAGAAGAGAGAATTAGTCCTTCCACACACTGGAGGGATTTTGTCCCCAGTCGCAACAGCACCAGAATAAATGTGGTATCTGAGATCTGGGGCCCATCTGCCCCCAGGGGTGGAACACAAAATCAGGAGAGGCCAAAACTCACAGCCTTGCACCATCTGAACAGACGCCAACAAACACACACTCTGAAAAGAAATACCAAGAATTGCCTCAATAGGGGGAATTTCTGTGCAATATTTTGGGATTTCCTGTACTTCAAAGACAAAATAGCACTTTGGATTTCCTTGATTTATGATAATATAAACAAAAGCTCAACAGCTCACCAGAAGAAATGAATTCTATATCTTCACCTCCACAGTTCTATAACTGGTGTTTTAATTCATAGACAGCCTTCCTATGTGATTCATTAATAGCATTAAGAAATAGAATTTTGGTATTTTTACCATCTTTGTGTCATGATCCACAGTGAGCTGTAGGGTGGTAATACAAGAATAATTTAGAGATATATTAGCATAATAATTAGAAGCCTAGAAGTCTTTATAGTGTTTTTAATATTTATGCTTGATAAATATTGCTCTATTTGTCAGTTTATGCAGAATAAAGTGAACCTTAATGTAAGAAGGTTATTACCATAAAATTAACATAATGAATAAAAAAACAAAACACAAAGGTAATCAAAAATAACAGAGTTTGTTTTCTCTCGCTCCTCTCAAAGGACGTACTTTACACCCAAAAATCTGTGTTATGGAAAACAAATTCCATTTAAATTAATTATGAGATTTTATTATAGTTGTGAAAAAATTGATATCTTTTAACAGTTCTTCCAGAAACTGCTTTTTTTGTCTTTCTCAAGCTTTCACACAGCCCAACCTCTTAAGGAATGAGATCATTGTGGTCACATGGCTTAGGAAAAATGCATTCTAGAAAAGGACGTTTGTCCAATGTAGCAAGACCCTTTTGCTCTGAGCTGAGGAGGAGAGGAAAATGTCACAAAACCAAAAGGACAGACCACAGGCTCATGCCGCAGACACCAACAAAAGCCAGCAAACAGCAAGAGGAAATGACAGAATTATCTGTACTCAGAGCTCTGTCAGCCAAAGAGTTACTTTTGAACGTCTGAAGCTTTAAGGGAATACAACATTTGAAGCCTGAATTCTGCACTCCAAAGCTCATGGAGCCAAAGGTGGACACCAGAAGCCTGACACTCACTTTTGCTGCCTTGTACACCTCCTGGTGATGCTCAAATCTCTCTTTTCCACCTCCTTCAGCTCCAGTTCCCCAAAGTCTGTCCTGCACCAGTGAAACCGTGGCTCTATCACCCCTCTTGGGGATATGGGGAATTGGCCCAGCAGGGTTAGGAGCTGAGAGGGCTGGAGGGAATGGAAAGTCTCCAAACCACTCCTTCAGCTCCTCAGAGATGACTCACATCAGGTTTTTGAGGGAAACATTGTGAAACTGGTTAAACCTGGCTGAAAGGGGCTTCAAAACTCTTCAGCCATTTTTCCTTGGGAATAAATGTAAGAGGAAGTTAAGCTTCCTTCTTCTGAAACAGCAGCAAACATTTGTGCAGGACAATTCAGCACGCAGAGTTACGGCCTGAGAACAGGAGAGCAGCCCTGGGATGGGCTTTGGGAAGAGCTGTGAGAGGCAGATGTGGAGAGGCTGTGCACAGAGACAGCCCCGGGCCTCCCATTCCAGTCCCTGAGGGATGAGGATTGCCTGGGCTCAGAGCAGTGCCTCCCCCACAGCTCCTGCTCCTCAGCCCTGCCTGCCGGGCAAGGTCTGGGCATTTCCCAGAGCGTCCCAGCCATGCCTCCACGTTTTTAAAGCCTTATGGAAGCATGGATAGGAACGTGTTTGTGTAAAGGTCACTCTGGGGATGTGCCCATTTGCTACTCCCCACGGGCAGAAATGCAGGAGGCGCAATCTCAGGAAGCCACGTGTGGATACTCAGTGGCTTCACCCCACATCACCCTTCACAACTTAACTCTCCCTATTGCTCAGAAAGGGCTCCTGGCACAAGCCCTCACCCTCAGGTGCCTTCTCTGACCCCTCCTCAACCCCCAGGATGAAAACACAGGTGGAACAAGCTACACTCAAAATTTTTGTAGCCGAAAAAATTATCACGTTCTTGACATTTCTGCTGTAGTTGGTACAAGGAGTCCAGGTCCTAAAGTCACTCACAGAGCTAGATCTCCTTGGCAACACCAACAGTAAAACACAGCTTGGAATTATTGCTTTTTTCTGATATTATTAATATTTTTATGGTACCCCCTATAGTATGAGTCATCAGAAGGAAATTGATGGTTCAGGCTGAAAATTTCTGATCCTTTTCATAGCACCAGTATTTGCAAGATACCCTAATTACCAATGTAAGGATTTGTGGAAAGGATCTGGAAATAACAGAAATAAGCCTTTTAACAGGCACAGTAATTATGCAGACACAAGGGATGCTAATAATTTAATTTCTGTGGAAAAGTGATTAAGGTTTAAATGTACAATAACAGAGGCATAAGAAGAGTACAAGGAGGCGTAGATGACACAGACAATGCATGTGTGATCACAATTACTAATTTTAAAAGAACTTTCACACTAAAACCATCCCAAACTATCTTCTCAACAGCAATCTGTTTGCCTTTCATGCTGTTTTCCTGCTGCCTGTTGCCCTGGTTCAGCTATTTACCACTTCTGTTTCCTATCATAGGCAAAACAACAGAGAAGGTGTTGAATCAGAGTCTCTAATATCTGATTGTTAATAATTCTCCCAGAACTATTCTGAATACTTTAAATATTTGTTTCCTCCTAGTAAACTTCAGTCATTGCATATCAATTCTTTTAGCAGTTTCCTCAGGGACACGAGCTGTTTGTCACAGGGTCCTGGAGCTCTCTGCAGGTGTGGGATGTTCCAGAGCAGAAGTGGTTCTGTGTCAGCAATGCCTCAGTGGACTCCTCTGAAAAACACACACAGAGCAAGAGAGAAGGCTTTAAATTACCACCAAGCTCAGGGTTTAATGGAATGAGTAGTGGAATTAAAGTTCATGGCTCCACTTGTGTTAGTGCTAGACTTTCTGTTAAGTTCAAAAATTGTTCATTAAGATAATTAAAGTTCTGGGCCATCTCACCCATCAATCAGTCTTCCTTCTGAGCACTTTACAGTTATTGCTGAATAGACTCTGAAATAACCCATTAACTCAGCACAGGTTTGCCAGAAATTATAGGTGCTTTGAGATGGCTGGGAATGAAAGGTGACACATAAATCAAAGGCATTGCCATCATCTGATGCTCCCAAAGCCTGCTCTGGAGTTACCTCAATCATTAAGGGCTGCTATCACAGCCATTTGCATTAGAAGATGGGACTTCAATTCATTTCCAAGATCAAAACGGGAGGTGATGAATCTGCCAGTCCTGCAGAGATCCTGGCGAGGGATCCCAGAGCCAGGAGTATTTATGGAGCTGTCCTTCAGAGCAGAGCAGGGAGTCATAAACCTGGTAAAGACATTTTCAAATCAAACCATTTCCTCCCCAAATGTCCACACAAAAAAAAAGCTCAGCAAATTCCAGAGCACTGTGGAAGAAATGTTCAGCCCTTGCACACAATATTTTTGGGAATACTGCACACCTTCTCTTCACGCTATCAGCCACAGAAACAACTGAGAGGAAAATTACTCAGTGCACTCTCTATTGAAGCATTCTAGGGGTTCTCTCAGTTATTTAATGACACGGGGGTTACACCAGAGTCAGCTTTAGAATGGGCATTGCCAGCACTGTGGCTGTGGTACTTTTGAATTTAGCATGAACCTGCCTCTTGATTTTTTTCCCTTTCTTCACTGAAATTGGCCACTGAAGGGGATTATTTTCATGACAGATACCCTGGTAACATGGACAAGGTTCTCCAGCACAAAGCTGATTTGGATAGAGATGTACAGGCAGTGCCACAATCCAGATACTCCCTCACGGGGAAATTTCACAACAATTTAAGGAGTGCTGTGTTCACTCCTGCCTGCTGTGAGTTAACCCTGGGAGGGCAGTTCAGGTCCCTGAGCCCTCTCAGATTGCAACTTTCCCACCATCTAGTGGCTGAAGAGTTACAGATAATAAAAGCTCTTCACAAACCTGTACCTCATGGAAGGGGTTTTAATTATTTTTTGTCTTTTGGCTCCTTGTTTTATGAGGAAAGCAAGGCTATTTTACACCTGGCATTTTCTGCTTCAGCCGCCATGTTTTCATGTTTAAAAAAGCTTCTTACTCCTAATTCACAGGAGACAGGAGCCCTGAATAAACCCTTGGGTGGTATTTGCCAGCAGAGGAAAAATTCCCAGTAAGGTATCAGCATCACCAACTTGGGATGCCCTAAAATAAAGAACTGGTACCGAAGTCACTGCTGACTGCTACACTCAGGAAAGAGAGGATGAACACCACAGCAAGCAGATCATGAGAGATCCTATTTGACAAGACTTTGGGAGCTGTTAGGGCAGGTTTGGGAAGGTGTCCCTGTTTGCTGGGCCTCCCCTGTCCTTGCCCAAACTCTGGAACAGCATTCAAACATGCAGGGTGAGCTGGAGGCTGTGGGTTTGTGCACAGCTTCATTTGAAGATATCCAGACATCTTCATGGAACTAGAAGTTCAATCGCTGCTCAGTACTTTGAGAAATGTGTTCCAGAGATGTCAAAAAGGACGCTTTTAACTTATGGCAAGCACTGGCTTTATATACATCCTTCAAAGGAGTGTCCTAAATCTGTTCTGTGAGTACATACAAAGAGTAGATATTAGCATTTCTGGTATTTCCTGAGATTAATTCGGGAGGTGTTTACAGAGAGCTATGAAAAATAACACACAGATCTGGCTTTCTGTTGTTTCCTGGCAAACTTAGCAGGAGCAGCACATGAAATGCTCAGTCATGATGTATTCTGTGACAGATTTTAGCAGGAGTTAAAAAGTACAAAAAAAAAATGCTGTTTTTCCAAGATGTCTCAGTAGTTTGTGCTGAAAGCAAGAGCCAGTGTGAGCAAACAGCCACTTTCTTTTGTGTTTGCAAGTAAACAGTGGCACCCAGGAACTCTCAGCTGCTTCCTTGTGGTGGAAGAAGCGGTGAGGAAAAGGTTTTCCATGAGCCATTCCACCTGGGAAGGGTGGTGGTGCCCAAGAGCTGACCCCAGGTAGATACTGAATGGCCCTGCAGTACTGCAATAGACAGCAAATACAACGTTAGGGGGAAAAAAACCAAAAACTTTTAAATTGATTTTAAAGTTCTCTAATTCAACCCTTCATATAGAATAAAAACATTAAACCACCTAAAAGTAAAAAAGCAAAAGCTTTGCTAACCCTACAGGATGCACCTGCATCCCCCATGAGGTCAAACTGCACAGTTCAAACACATCCCACCAGTTTGGGGGAAAATTTGGGTAACTGCATTTTAAGTAGATTCCTCTGCAATATTTATGAACTCTGGCCATCATTTTCTAGTTCAAAAGTAACACAAGATCCCCCTTTTCTCCTTGAATGTAGAAGACTATTTAAAGATACAGCCAAAAGCAGCTCTTGGGAGTTGAGCTGCTGCAGCCTCCCTCAGTAGAAGTCACAAGACTATGTGGTCAAAAGTAATATTGAAAAATTACAATTAAATATCCATATGTCCCTTTCTGCTGCAGGTTTTTCCAAGGCTGCAGCAAAACTTGTCTGCTTTGCCAATGGAATCACCTGTACTCTCAATTTTCTACTTTAGAATCCTCAAAACATCAGTGTCTACCCTAACACTGAACTGAACATAGAGATTTCCACCTACTCCTGTCCTCCTTCCCAGCTATGACACTTCAATCTACTTTAATATGTATTTTATTTCATCACAATGCTCCATGCTAGCATTTTTTGGCAGCGGTTTAGATGCACACTCCACTCTAAAAATGAGACCTGGGCAAGGAAACACTTTCTTACAGAGACAAGGGAAGAAAAGAGCAGCCAAAAGGCTCCTGGGTTTAGGATGATGAGAGCTATGTTTAGGATTATTTTGATTTATTTTCAATAAAAGATTATAAGCATTGTGCATAGCTCTGGGCACGTGAGGAAAAGGACTCTCAGAAATTATGGCAAATTAAGCATTGTGGATAACAGGAAAAAAGTGATCTCCTACTAACAATCTTGGTACCTTACATGTTGTGTATCATTCTGTGAACTCCTCCTATGGCAAAAATAACCCTGGATATCAAACTCTTCTGCATAACTGACACAGAGATACAGGTCAAACACTTCCACAAAGCCATGAGATAGTCGTTGAAAGAACAGACCAGCTTTGAGGTAACACTTGAGAACCAACCTATGGAAATATATTTTTTGACCACACAGTGATGTGTAATTTTTCTTTTCAGAGTTTTGGCAATCCACAGCAGGTCACTGGGAGCCTCAGAGATTTCCTGATAATATTCTGGGTGAGGAATACAGCAGTTGGAGCATGCAGGACCTGAGCACTGCAACCCCCCAGCAGCTGCCAAACCTGCCCCGGGACTAGGGCTGCGCTTCCAACATCCCCACTCTGCCTGTCCCACAGAGGAGATTCCTGTCCACAGGCCAAAAATCCCCTCAGGGAGGGACCAGCTTTCAGGAATTACATGGAAAATTGTCTCCAGGCTTTAAGCTCTGGGCTGTTTGTTTTGCCTGGCCCATCTCAAGGCAGACACAGAACCGACGGCATGTTCCAGGACAGCCCCGTTGTGCTCTCCCTCCACTTCTGGTGCTTTTGTCCCTGAGGAAGAAGAGAATCTGATTTAGAACCATCAAATACCAGCAGTCCCAGCCAGCAGCCAGGAGAGTGCTCCCAACAAGGAAATCTGTCATCTGGGAAGCTGCCACGAGCCTCAGCACCCCCTCCCCGCTGCCTCACCAGGACTTTGAAACAGCAAATTCTGGTTATGAACAGCTTTTGGAACTCGTGTTCTTGTCAGCAGATGAGGAATTAATCAGCAGCATTTCCTGATTTAAATAATGAATAAAGCACCCAGCAAGTTGTCACAGAGAGCTCACCAACAAAAACATGGCAGAGATCATTTAATAAATTATTCACTCTGAATTCTTTTGCTAAATCTAATATACAGTCCCTATACATAGGGGAGGAGAGGGGGAACATTAGCAGGTTTTAGACATATTTTAGAAATGTTCATGTCAATTGCATGCAATTTTCAAGGTTAATGGCTTTTTGATACATAATAATGCAACTCCCATTTATTGTACATATCCTAGTTGCAAAACCTGTTTCATTTGCATAATCATAAAGTGCAGTCAAGCAATCCTCAGCATGTGGTTATTCATTTGATGAAAATGTAAATTTCAATTTTATTTTTGTTCAATTGCACACACACTGCATTTACTGAATATGAGAAAATGCATTTTAATTTAACCAATGCATTCAGCTCATTACAACCTCTTAAGAACATTGAGTAGCCCAAAATTTTTGACAAGATGCATTTTTAAGCAACAAGTTACTATTAACTGATATTCTTATTTTATGTTTTAACACCTAAAAATAGTTACTGTGTTTATGCAAATAAATTTCTTTTAGGATGTGAAACTGCTCTGCTAATTTACATACAAAAATAGTGTAGTAGCATCAAAAAGAAAGGGACTCAATTTAAAGAAAAAATAAAGGCAGATATTTAAAGCTAACACTGAGTGAAATCCACAGGGGAAAAAAACAAATTCTGTTCTGCTTGGAACCTAAAACAGACTCTGATGTAAAAATGAATATTCAGATCAGCTTATCTGCTTACACATCTGGCTCTGTTGGAAGAGTAACCAAAAAATAGTCCCTAACACGCTAAAAAGAGTAGCTAGAAAGGTGAACTCTTTCTTACTTGCAAACGGAATGTATTACAAAGGCACCCCTGAGAGCAACAGTCCAACTCCCTGGGAGAGGCCCTGCATACAAACGTGCTTCCAGAGCTTCAAACCCCTCTTTAAAGTCAAGAAGCTTTGCAGAGGCTGGGAAACGTGTTGGGAATTAACCTCGTGTGCTGCCCTTCGCTGAGGTCGCCGTCCCTGCGCCGATGCCAGGCTGCTCCTGCCATGGATCCATGAAATCTCATTCCCAGTTAATGAGAGCTCGCTCAGCGCCAGAGCCGGGATTTCCCAGCTACAGGTGGGGACTGGCATCCTCAAAGGGCCCCTTTGGTTGACTGAAATTAATTTGCTCTGACATTATAACTACTCCTTCTAATTAAGCCGAGTTCATGATCTTTATGGAAGAGAAGTAAAGCTTAGAAAGATGAACAAGCCCAAACATTTTGAGATCATATAAGTAAAAATTTCTACTGACACAACTTTAGATTTAATTAAAAATGTGTCTGATAATCACAGTAATGGGCCTTATTTTAATAAATAATTTTGATTGCATATCTTATGAAGATTAACCTGGATTCCCTTTCTCTTCAGAAGTATCACAAGTATAAGTAATTAAACTTTACGAATTGACAAAATCTAGCATTAGAATTCCATGCTTGATTTGCTTCCTCCAGCCATTCCCTCTCCCCTCCACCAAACAAACATTTTCCTCTGCCCTGTTTAGCTGCAGTCATTCCTTCTCCTGGCTTTAGGATAGATTATCTCCTGGAATTACACCATCACAGACACAGATGGCTGGGCATACTGCTCCCGTCCACCCAGAAATCCTGACTGGATGGGAAAAGATCATTTGGGACATTTGTTCATAATGTTTTGCTGTCCCACACCTCAGCCGGGTGAATAACTGGAACATCTGTAGTTACCAGGAACATTTTGTGTCCTCTCACAGATCCCTTGATGGGGATAAAGGTCAGTGCAGAAAACCTGATCTACTCCTCACATACAGCCCATGCCCAGAGCTTTCTGGAATCTGCTGGCTGTGCTCCCTCTGGGAGCCACAGGTGTGTCCAGCACACCAGGGCAATGTGGGATTTCCTCTGCGTGCTTTGCAAACCAAAGGCCACCCCAAAACTACAGCCCCATGAGGCAAGTGCAGCCTTGGTGGTGTCTGCTGTGATAATGGCTGGCAGGAGGGAGCCAGGGCTGTGGGATCACAGCGCGGGTGACCAGCCAGCACTCAGAACGGGGCCACACTTCCCTGCCAGTCCCTGGGAAAGCTGCTTTGGACAAAGGAAAAACATTCAAAACAGGACAGGGAAATATGGACGTTGTTATGCCTCTGCTCCAAAGCTGAGGAGACACACACATAAAACCTGGTGGTAGACTGTGGTTTGCTTTGAGCAGCTCATTGCTGAATTTCATTTCCCTGACAGAACTCATTAAATTCTGAGGAGTATTTCTGGCAACACCCATGGATTTTGATGACTACTGTACAACACAAATATTGATTACATGTATTTCCTTAGTAGAAAAAGTATTTTCTTTTTTTCTTATAACTGGTAGTGCTAAGCAGAATGCAATGAACTTAGAAAGTTGAAATTGTCACTGAACTGGTGTGAAGTATCTTTTTATATTTTAAGTATTTAACTACAGATTTCAAAATTTCAACCTGCTGTGTAGTATTTTCCCATCACCTACTGTAAACTGGGAAGACGTTTCGGTATATACTGGGAAATATCCAGAAAGGGGGACCTCTCCTAGAACAGAGAGAGAAAGGAGAAGCTGGGATAGCTGGCATTTCTCTAGAGTGCTTTAGCACAGCACCACTTCCAACTCGTTTCCAGAGCCCGGTTGAGGGTTTTCCTGGGCATTTTCCATGCTGGGCTGAGCTTCCCAGTGCCCTGCAGGGCTCCCCTCTGTGCCAGTGCCTGGCCCCAAAGCCAGGGCACACTTTGGCACACAGCCTCCCTTCAGGCCTAGAGCCACGCTTTGGCAAGGATTGAACAGCTCCAGACCAGCTGGCTGGAGCTCCACGGGAATCAGGTAAACTGTGTGGCACTTAAAAACAAAATGATTTTCCATGCGCTTCACTCTGCATTATCCTGTGGAGAGCTGGATTGCTGAATTTCACAGAAAGCAGTCTGGAGAAACAAAAATAATAGTTCATAAAACTTACTAACCTATTCACTTGGGAGCACAGCTTCATTTTGCAGACCACATTAAGAGCTCCAAGATCAGCTCCTTATGTTTTAACTCTAAACAATTCCTTGTTCAATTAAGACAACTCAATTAATTTGGGTTTTTTTCCAGTTTCTCCCATGTATGAAAAGACTCTCTTATTATTCTGGGCAACATGGCACAACATAAAAATATGAATTAAAGAGAAAATGCGAACTACAGAAAAATAATGTAACATATTTGATATCAATGCCAAAACTGAAACAACAAAAATATTCTCTTGGTGTGTGAATTAGCAGCTTCAACGCTCACTGAGGGATTAAACAACATAGTGGAGGAGTAATTCAAGCAGTGGCTCAATAACTTAATTGAGCAAACATGGTTAATGCTTAAGTTTCTTCATCCCATAAAATAAACAGGGATGTCTAAGGCAGCAAAGCCTCCCGCATGCCCCACAGAGAGGTGATGTGTGTCACAGGTTGGAGCCACCCTGTTTGCCTGCATGGCACTTCTGCCACCAAATCTGGGTTTGGATGTACAGGATAATGACATACAAAAAAACCCAAAAAGCAGCCCCTGACCATTAATTGCTAAATTCCTGACAAACCTGAGCAGGAATTGCAGTGTGTACAGCAATAGCTGCAAACTGAGAGCTGCCTGATGGAACAAAATGCAATTCCTAGAGAAAAAATGGAAGCAGCATTCTCATATAAGACCACCATGGAGTGCTTCAGCATTTATGTACATAATACACCCACAGTAAAGTTTTGTCTTTGTGCTTGCAAATATCCAGGATTCCATTTAATTATGTACATAAACAATTCATTCCTTTCCTTCTGCTCCATTATTGCTATTTTTTTGTTTATTTATAAATTATTTGCCAGGTTCATTCTGGAAAGAGAAAGGATGTTGTCTTCTCCAGGAAGTTTAGAAAGTAGGATAAATAGAAATAGAAATAATAGAAATAGAAATAGAAAAGGGAGGGAAACTCTGTACCAGTTTTACTGGTTTGTGTCCAAATAGAAAAAAGAGGACCAGGGTATAAAACTTGTTCCAAATGGAAAGGCAGAACCCCAGCTGGTACAAAATGCAGCTATGCCAACTGACCAGATCCAAGTGATGATATAGCCCTGGATTTGCATTCATCCTATCAAATGCTGTCAGCAAACTCATTTCATTGAATGAAAAAAACTAACAACAAACCAAAAACAAACTGGCAACAAAACCAAACCAAAACACAGAGACATAAGTAGTAAATTATCAATGACATAAAATGGAATACTAAATCCCCTATCATGTGTATATTTTTGGTGTGAGTGTGAAGTCAGTTCTGCCATTAACACAATTCTGACTCGTTCCCTGCAAAGGTCTGGAAATGTTCTAGGCTGTAGAGCTCTTGGTAACTGGCCTGGACAGTCACAGATACAAATTTCACTACTTCTTTCTGCTACACTCAGGAATAAATTGAAAAGCTTGTTTAAAATAAGAGACTAAATTAGTAAAACAAGCCTGTTTTTAAGATGGAATAAGGAGTGTTCCATTGGTTATTACTTCGAGGGGTTTTCATGCCCCAAGACTACAATGGTAGCACAATCAAAATTCAGCTTTACGCACAGGGCAAGCTGGACAATTATTCAAAGGTGATCTCCAGGTTTTCAGTTTTAGATTCTGCCTGTATTGAAACAGGAATAAAATTTTTTATAAAATTTAAAGGAATGCACTTGTTAGGATCACGGACACAAATGCATTCCCTACAGCAGCTCGTGTTTCTTGCTGTAACAGCACATAAAATACAGCCAACATTTATCAGCAAAACTAAGATGTTTGGACAACCTGGACTTCTTTAAGATCCCATTATCCTTCATCCCTGAAGGAGGATAATACCCTGGATACGGTTATGCAGCCCAGAAACTTAAAAAAAAAAGAAGGTAATAGGATATGCAACTGGGAGAATAATTTTAATGAAGTTGTTTCACATTTACCCTGATGCAAAAATGTGAAGCTCTTGAATAACCATCTGGATTTCCATCCTGTGAGTCAAAATACAATTATGAGACCTGTGCACAGCTTCAGCATCTCATCAGTTGCAACACTCTGGTGAATCACACACTCCAAACCTCCTCATCTCAACAGCAAAGCAGTTTCACCAGGCAGCACAGACAACGGAGGGTAAAAGGCAAATTCATGTTTGTGTTGGGCCTGCAGGAGGATCTCTCACAATCTGACTCAGTCCAAAATCTCCATGATTAAGGCACTTCAATTCAGTCAGTATTTTAACAATGGAACAGAAGTGGCACTTGCATTCCTTAGAGCCTTCCTCCCACAAAAGGATTTCAAGGCACCTGCCCATAAAACTCCACATTTGTTACTCATGTTATAAGCAAGAGAACATTTTTAAGAGACCTGGACCTTCTCAGGATCACGTATAAGAAGCAACAACCCTTGTACTTGAGAAACGCAAAATCTAAAGGGTTGTATGCAAAAAGATCTGGGATTTCTCAGCTATTGGGAACAGTAACAATTCAAGACATTCTGAGCTAAACCAGAATCAGATATTAACAATCTCTGAGAATAAAAGGCCAAATCAATGCATTTATAACAGCTTTTGGTGCAGGCTCATCTCAGAGACCTGATTTCAGATTTATTGTTCCCCAAAAGCAGAGGACGAGTAAAGCTTCCAGTCAAAGAAATGGGACTGCAAAGAACTTTAAGCAAGGAACATTTTTCAGGCATTAAAACAACTTTATTTTATAATACTTCCAACAGGGAGCAAAGTTAGAGATTTCCAGAGCTCACAAGCAGGCTCCTGGCCCCAGCTTCTATCCCCTTGGTTTGGAAGAGACAAGAACAGAGACTCACAGGCTTTTGCAGGTATTTTTGTCCCTAAATTCTGAACCTGTGAAAGGCATCTGACTTATGGTGGAGACTCATTCTTTGGCTGCTCATACTTGCCCATGAGATGCACATTCTTATGGAAGTTGTGAGCAAAACTAAAATTACCTATTAAGCTACAGAACATCCTGGAGTTTTGGTAGACATTTGAAACTCTCTGAAATATTCCCTTGGCTTCTGACACTTAAACTGCATGGATGGGTGGCAGTCCTTGGCTCAACATGAGGCAGACTCCACCTGGCACCCTGCTCTCGAGCCCTCAAAGACTGATGTGCAATCCCAGCATGGACATGCACAGACCATAAATCTCAACAGGAAGCTCTGAAACTTTACCTGTTCCTAATTTCATTTGAACCAGCCCATATTCAAACAAAGCTGCCCCTGTCAAGGACAGCCAGGAGTGCCTGAGTAACCATGAGGATTTGGATGTTGCAGATGTGTTGTTAATAACAATGAGGATTTGGATGTTGCTCATGTGTTGTTAGAGAGAAAGACACAGAGCAGACTAAAGAAACCTTAAGTTTCTAATTAGAGAGGCTGTGAGGCCACTGCAAGAAAACAACAGAATGCAGAGTCTGTAAAATAACACTGTGTTCTTTCCAGCACTTTATATTCTCAATGGGCCTGATCCAATCCTTATTCAGAAAACATTTCACAGACTCCAGGCATGTTGCTATGCAGTGATCTGTGATCTGTTTCATTAATCCGGAAAAATTCTAACTAGGAACACAACACCCTTTGATAATCCCCAAGCACAGCAACAAAGAGGAATGTTTACTACTATCTAGTGAGCCATATATAATATAGCTCATCATCAAACTTCCTTCCTGCACAGCACTAACACAAATCTGCAACATCCCTTGCACCTTCCACAAATATCAGAGTTC
Source organism: Hylia prasina (assembly GCA_013397195.1). NCBI lineage: Eukaryota > Metazoa > Chordata > Aves > Passeriformes > Sylviidae > Hylia > Hylia prasina. Next base: position 75,757 of record VYXD01000334.1, on the reverse strand, counting down.
TAAGAATAAAAAGAACAGAGCCAAATTAGATGCTGTGCCACTAAAATAACTGTACCCAGCAAGGGTTACAAAGAGAGGCAACCAGAAAGCCTGTATGTAATTTTACACTGAGAAATAACAATTTTGAGTCCAAGGAACTGCTCTTTGCCTGCTGCAAGAAGGTGGCCCTGGCTCCTCTCACAGGAGAACTGGAGGTGTACAACAAACATCGCCATGTCTGCAGAGAGCAGAGTCTCAGTGCTCCCCTGGCACAAACCCAACCTATATCACACCCCCAGGCACAAAACACCTGTCTGGAACAGGGAACCCTTCCCTCACAGGTGAGGATTGCAATGGGTTTGGTCTACTTTCCTACAGAACTTTCATTATTTTAATACAAAGACTGTTTCTGCTCTACAGCATCGAGCAAAACATTTAAAGTACAGACTAATTATGACTGGCAGGCTGATTTAAATAAGAACTCGTTACAGTTAATTATAACAAAATTAGGATGTTGCATTTTGTATATTTAGTACTGCACCCTCTCCATTTACAACTGTACCTTCAGAGTGCTTTAGCTGAACTAACTCTGAAAATCCTCTGATGTTAGATTGTTTTATACCATCCTCAGGCTTCAGTGTATTTCAGAAGCTGAACAAACCTGTCTTACTGACTGCAGCAAACCCTTCCCTTTAGTGCAACCCTTTCCTTTCTCATTTTGTTTACCTGCATAAAGGTAACTTCCATATCTGTCTCGATTAAAAGGAAGGTACACAGGCAGCACAGACAAAGGCAGGTGTGGAGGCAGAGCAGGGGAGGGGAGCTCCTAAAACAGCCCACATGCTGGTGTGCAGCATGGGCTGTGCCATGGACTTGGGGCACTGAGCAAATCAAACACCAGAATGGTTCCCTGCAAATCAACAACTAGAGTCTGAATTTGTGACCTGTGAGCTCTGCAAACACTGCAGGTACAGAGCTGGGCCAACAGCCTGTCCCGTCAGTATTGTGACATCAATCAGCTCAGGGCAGTGGTGGGGGAGGATGACCCAGGTTTGGTAGATGTGAGCAGCACATGTCACTGAGGCTGCTGCCTTCCACTGCTCACAGCCCAAACGGCAAATTATGGAGGAAAGGGGGGAAGAGAGTCTGGTGCTATTTCTTTGAAGCTTGAATTGCGATTAGGCAGTCTGTGCTCACCTCTCTTGCATTTACATCTCATGAATGCTCTAAGAAACAAATCTGACAACAAAATGTCTACAGAAACTGCAAATTTTGATTAAATACTGGAGCACTTGCAAAAAAAGGAAGAATTCATAATTCAGAAACACCAGATATTAATGATGGATCTCAGAAGTTTTATGGTCCTGGAACACCAACCTAGTGCAATTCAATTAGGTAAACCAAGCACTTGTAATTGACTACTTCTGCTTTTAATTTGCAGATGGAGATTAAGATTTGTTAGTTCACATGACTCAGAGAAAAATAAAAAGTATATATTGGTTGCTGACAATTTATAAGGAGAAAAAGTGCTGAAAGAGAATAACATAAAACAGTCACTTTGAATTACAGATTTTCTCTAGAGCATCTCCTGGGAGGCATTTCTGGGTAGACAGAAAGTATGGTTTTGTTTAATAAAATGGAATGTGCTAGAATACAACTCTACCCTTCCCACGATGTCAAAGTGGCTGGACACATCTCCTAACTCACAGGTTATAACCACCACCAAGTACACATTTTTAAAGTTACTTCTGGCTCTTTCAAACATACACAATGCAAATATTTCTCCAGGAGCCAGTTCTGAATGATTAAATCAGGCATTTCCACTGCTGACAAGTACTGGGAAGATTCAATAAAACAGAATCACTCCAGGCTCACCCATCTCCTGTAATCACTGGGGAGAAAAAAAAACCCAATGTGTTTTTCCTATTAATGCTAAAAGTCTTTCATTCTTGAGTGAAAAATAAAGTATGTATTATTTAAAAAGATGCAAGGTATAAATAAATATATGTGTGTATGTGTGTATGTATCTGTGCAAGAAACATATACTGCTGCTCATTAACTCTTTGCTAGAAGTGTTTGTTTCCTGATTCCTTAAAGAGCACATCTATTAATGGTAAAGAACAGACAATTGTGACACACAAACTCAGCTCATGAACCTCAGGGAAGGTCTGGAGTGAGTAAGGTAAGGGTTGGGGACTGGCAAAGTGTGGATTTAATTCTAACCTGAGCTGCTGCATGACCAAAGGGAAATCCCTTCCCTCCTGTGCCCCTTGCCCTGCCTTTTGGGATGGAAAACTACAGGAGGGGAGTGATTGCTGGCAATCCCCACTCTCTGAAGGATCCTTCAGGTTCCAGAACTGCAGGGACCCAACTGAGGTGAGAAACACAGGGGATGTAAATCCATTTCCACCATTAAAACAGAGCTCCAGTAGGGAAACACAGTGACACAGCACACGTTGGGAATTTCTGTGCTGGACAGAAACAGAGTTTGGTCTCATGGGCACACGGAGTGCTTTGCATCCATAACCTCCAGGACAAAGCCAGGAGGAGATCAGGAATGCCTTTCCCAGAGGGGGACAGAGTGGAGTTTCTGAATTGCAGGAGAACAATTTCCAAACTCGTGCCTGTGAGAGCTGCCTGGCGGCTGCTGAAGTTATCAGCAGGACTTCCTGAGTGCAGTGAAATACTCTGAGCTGCTTTCAGTGTGTATCCTCCTTAAGTGGCCAGAGAGAGTTTTATCAAAATGCAAAAACTCTCTAAGTTCTCTCATATAAGTGGGCTCCCAACCTCTGCAGGGTTGGTTAATCCAGGCATTGTAACTGAATCCACTGCCACGTGTGCTCTCTAAAACATAGATTTTTGGCTGAAATGGAAAGCGTGCTCCAGGCAATGCCACGCTGCCCAGAGGGAGCTTTCTGCAAATCCCAAACCAAAGCTGCTATTACAAGTTCCTCCTGAGCAGAGACCAGGTATTGGAAAACACTACAGTTAAAAGGCTGCACATGTGCTTATGAATTGGGCATTTCCCCCCTTTTTTCCTTTCTCATTAATGACAATTACTTTAGTGAAAGCTGAATGGGGGAAGGAGGTGCCCCTTTTATTCATTGTGCCTCATCTGAAGCTTTAATTATAACTTCACAACTCCACAATACTATGAGGTAGTGATGACTGCAAACCCAGAGGAGGAGTAGCAGAAGGGATCACTGCACTCAAATATTCTGTTACTCTGCAGTATCCTAAGTATTTCTGATTTAAAAAGCACAAACAGGGAAAATGACACATGTCAAATAATCTGAATTTATCAAGTTTTCCATGAAATGCAAATGCCCTTAGAGGTGAAAGAGTTTTTAGGAGATGTAGAGCATTGCAAAGATGCTGCATATGCAACATTTCTCAGACTAGACTCAAAAAGTATCCTGCAAACTAATTTCTTATTAGAAATTCACAGAAACTCTGACAAACTGCACTGCAGGCACGGCACACTGTAAAGTCACAAACACTGTAATTAGCTGCTTTATAACCCAGTGTGACTACAGTCCTCAGCTGTGAGATAATGAAATAAAACATTCCTAATATTACTCTCACAAATATTAATACAAAAAGTGGATATATTAGCTTTCAAGAGAACAGAGAATTAGTCTGGCATGGGAGCACTGGGAAAAAAAGTGGAAAAATAATTTCTTTTTGGCAGCAATGAAAAGAGGTCACAGCATGAGAAGGTAAAACATACCTGAAGAATACAAATTATTGGCCACCAACTTGATGATCATGTCTTCAAACAGCAGAACATCCTTCTTTGTCCTTGTGCCCGCAGGCCTGACCCTCTGGACCTGCAGAGGAGCCCCAGCCAGGCCAGGCACTGCCCACACAGCCCAGCCGGGCACGGCCCACACAGCCCAGCCCGGCACTGCCCACACAGCCCCAGCCCAGCACGGCCCACACAGCCCCAGCCAGGCCAGGCACTGCCCACACAGCCCAGCCAGGCACTGCCCACACAGCCCAGCCCGGCAGTGCCCACACAGCCCAGCCAGGCAGTGCCCACACAGCCCAGCCAGGCATTGCTCACAGAGCCCAACCAGCCCAGGCAGTGCCCAGACATCCAGCCCAGCACTGCCCACACAGCCCAGCCAGGCCAGGCAGTGCCCACACAGCCCAGCCGGGCATTGCCCACACAGCCCAGTCAGGCCGTGCCCACAGAGCCCCTGCACGGGCTCAGCTGTGTCTGTGGAGATGCTCCATGGTGAGTGCAGACCTGTACAGCCCGGTGACTGTTCCTGTCCCTGTCCCTGTCCCCAGCACAGCTCCCCCAGCTCCAGCCGCTGCCCACTGGCCCCTGGACAGGTGTGGACCCCAGGGAGGAGGACCCTCCTGAGGCTGAGGCACCAGACAAGACCCAAGGCATGGCAAGGGAGGTTCTCCAGTCTGCCCTGGACTTACTGGTCCATCTTTGAATTCTGTGGCTCTCTCACATTTGCACGTGGACAAGTGCAGCTGCCAAGCAGAAATTCTTTGCACCAGAGATGGGGCATAGAGTGCAGCTGCTGGTCTCCAAGAGAACCATTTGCAGCCTCACACCTGTGAGAGCTGCCTGGTGGCTTCTGGAGTTACCAGCAGGACTTCCTGAGTGCAGGGAATTGCTTCTCTCCCCACGGGACAGGCGACTCCAGCCTCTGCAGTGCCTCAGCCTCAGGAGGACACACTCCAAATCCCTGGTGCAATCTCCCCCAGCCTTGCCCCATCCTCTGCAGCAGCACACCATCCACCAGGATCTGCTCCAATGCCCCTGGCACATCCCTGAGCCCAGGGTGAGTGTGTCTGACAGCTGCACACCAGTAAGGGCTGGAAATGAACAGGAAAGCAGAGACAAACTCTGCGAGCAGCTGATAATACTGCAGGGGAACAGGGGGAATAGAACACTGCAGAAGAGTTGTCAGCTTCCCTCTCTTCTTCTGTGGTGGGATTAGCAGAAAAGGTTAGACTATACATTATCCAAGAGTCACTCTAATGATGTATCACTCTGAGGTTTTCATAAAATTAATCTCTCAATAATAAGACATAATACAGGTTTCATGCATACTAGGTAATTAAAGAGCTTGATGAATAGATGAAAGAGTGAATGTTCTGGATCCTTAAACAAATCACAGCTTTAAATTTCATTAATTTTAAATTTACTCCAAGACCTAATTTTAAATTGGCAAAGCTTCTCTAACACTGAAACCAGAAATCATTAAATAAAACTGAATTGTATTATTTATTGTTGTGTCAGGCCAATAAAATACATCAATTTACAATGTCAGGATGGCAAAAATATGACAGAACTCTAGAATATTAAAAATAGTTTGAAAAATTCACTGCAGCACTTGGTTGAAAATTTAAGCAAGAAAATCTATTCACAGATACTTTATTGGCCTTTTCATTTGCTGTCCTGTGCCTTGGGCTACCACACAGAAATGTTTGCAATAATTTAACTATCATCGGCTAGAGCTTCGAGAAAGGGGAAGGCAAAGAAAGAGAGCACTGATTCTCTTCAGTTTTTAGGCAAGGAAAACCACGCAGGGTGTTTGCTAAAGTCAGCAGAGGATATCTGAATGTCTACAGCACTCCAAAATACCCTGGCCTGAGTAAAACAGACACTGCTTAAAGCACTTCTGCAAGGTTCAAATTGTAGTCAGAGTAAGAACTGTAAAATACAAATGGGGAAAGCCATGAGAGAAAAACACTGAGTCATAACTGGGAAAATAGCGAGTTAAAATAACTATTTTACTATGAAATCAGGAAAAAACCCACAAGTGATTGCAAAGTAATCCAAGAACAGTGAGGCAAAGAACCTGTGTAGGGCAGATCTCGTGGGCTGGGACCTCGGGTGTTGGTATCACAGCCCAGCAGCCCCAGATGTGCCCTGCAGCTCTCCTGGGCACCATCCCAGTCCTTGCTCCTGGCCTGATATCAGCAGTGGCTCAGTAAGCCAACAGAGAACTCTTCTTTTACCAAATTCTCCTCCTGGGGCACCTGGAGCAGCAGGATGGCAGCAACTGCTGCCCTGCCCTGCCGCCCTGCCAGTCCTGCACACATGGACACAACCCCACGGGCACGGGCCAGTCCTCCGTCCCTCTGAGGACACATGGTGCAATTCAGATCCACCTCCAAAGCGTTTAGTGCACTCCTGTTTATTAGAAATACAGGAGTGGTTAAACTCTGCTCTGGTGCTCCTTGCAATTCAAGTTTAATAATGTTTAAGTCTCCTCCTTTTGGGGTTGGTTGCTGATGTTTCTCCCACAGATGCCTGAAGAGAAACACTCCACAAACCTATGCATTCATACAGGAGTGGCACAACATACACTGCCCCTGTTTGGGCAATGTCTTTCCAGGTTCTGTGCCCTTCACTTTAGGTCTATTTCCTTTATCTGTTATATTATTCTCAGATATTAACTTTCCATTTTTTTGCTTTTCTTCAGTACAACACCTACAAAAGGGAACTATTTTCTCAGCCTTTTCCTTATTCTCTTATGTAAACCCATATAAAAAGATTATCTCCAAGTGTTGACATAACTCTCTCCCTCGCCTCAATGAAGCAGATGAAGGGAGAAAAGCAAAGAGTTTACAGAAGTGGCCCCTGCTGGCAAATATCCAGCGTATAGACTTCCTATTGTTTTGCTAACAATTAGAAGCTTGAATTATCAGTTTGCTAGAACTGCATTTAAAGAAACCCTTCTGGGTTTCATCACTGGTAGTCTCTTTTATTTGATAACAATTCTCATTCCAATTTAACAATTTCCCTAAACTGGAGGATCAGTGGAGCAAGGAAACTTTAGTGCATCCCTGTGCTTTGGTGAACTCCTGTCTGAATGCAGCTCCCAGTCCAGCAGCTCCCAGCCTTGAAGGGATCTTGACCAGAGCAATTTTATGTCCTAGAGCTGGAATAAAGGACATTGACTCCCTAATGCTATGAATAATTCCAAACAAACATTTGGACAGTCAAAAGGATCAAGAGACACTGAAAACACACTGATAAACAAACACTATGAGAATCTGTGATGCTCATGAGATGCATAAGTGGCTTCTTGCTGAAACAGGAGAAGCTGTGGGTCATCTAAAAGTACTTTGTAAAGAAATGTGGAAGTTGTGACAATAACAAGAAAAAGATGAGCAAAGATGGATTGAAATACATGGTCTGTGGATTTTCAATTCAAATGTTGAAATCAGAATTCTTCTCTGATTTTCATACCTGAAGCACTTTAATAGTGAATTTAAACAAGAGACCTCTACAGACCCCTGCTATCAGCATGCTAAAAATCCAGATATAAAGTACAGTTCTACTTAGCAGCCATACCCAAATCTGGACAAAGAAGCACCAGTGTGTGCTCCAATCTTTTTCCGTTGCCAAAAACAAGTCTTGCTTGGACCACTTCTGTAGTGCCTCTCACATGTTCATACCTCACAAAGTGAGGGAAATCTGAGTCAGGGATACCCCAGAGTGATAAAAGGGAACATCCTTTACTCTTATGATACCATGAAATAGTGCTGCTGCACCTATCACTTGTCCTGTGCTGAAATCGATGAAGCCACTCACATGTGTTTTCACTAGCGCCATTAAAATGAATTAAATTCTGAAAACTCCACATTTTTAACTGGCTGAAATTGCATGTACAAGATCAGGACTGTACCCAGGTTACTGCTGGTTGTCTTGTAGGAAATCCAGGCAACACCATGGTATTAATGGCAGATTGAAACACGCAGCTGGGAAGATTTTATCTCCCTTTTGATGGAGAAGTACATCTTCTTGCCTTCCCTCAGCCCAGAGACTCTATTAAATCCTCACAGCTGTCCCTCAGTGCTGCAGGACCAATCCTGCTGAAGACTGATTTTTATCCATCTGAGTTTGAGGAGAAGGACCTTTGCTTTCCAATCATGAGACCTGTATCATGCTTTTTACTTTCACAGACAGACTTCTTTTAAAAGTTTTAGCTCTGGATTACCACTTGAATAGGCAAGCACCAATGCTGAGGTTTGAGCTCGTAGTTAGGAGTTTCTAAGGTGCATTTAAAGAGTTATATTGATTTTAGAGGTCTCAAGCTGGCTGAGATGGCACCTGTCTTGCTATGTAATCAGCTGGCAGTTATAGACAAGAGAGGCACATAATATCGTTAATCTCCTTTTTCAAGCACTGGTTAAATTGTTAGCCAGCATGCAGCATTGCATGTGGATGCTTATTATTCTCCCAACAAATACTGTATTTCGTTCTACTTTGCTTGGTATGAACAGTTCACAGCATATTCTTTGTCACTTAATTTCCTGTGTACATTGTGAGCACTTCCAAAAGCTCAGCAGGGTGCATTAGAGAAACCTACAGAAGGAGCCCAGAACATTAATCAAATTACTATATTAGATACTATTAGAGGTCTTCAAGTTGGAACTTGTATGCACTGATTTTTACAGCTTTCTTTTTATCACTTCAGAAAAGATCAAAATAACTCATTAAGTCAATTCATCCTTTTTGCTGCATTTGCTGATGGGGCAGGGAAATGCAGCCTGTCAGAGGGAATGTGGCAAGGGGCTGTGCCCAGGCCTCCTCGGGAAGGAAGGGCAGGGAAACCCTGCTTTGGCTCACACTCTGCATTCTCCCTCCTCTCATCCCAGGGGACTGGGATCCCCAGTGCTCCCCTAGGAGTGGGGTGTGGCAGCACCAATGTGTCACATCCTCCCCAGACACACCATTTCTGCTGGGTGACATCTGTGCCAGGGCTCCAAACCTGCCCCACAGCTACAAATGTATCCCACAGCTCCAAACCTTCCCCACAGCTCCAAATCTGTGCCAGGGCTCCAACCACACCCCAGAGCTCCAAATCTTTCCCAGGGCTCCAAACCTGCCCCACGGCTCCAAATCTGTGCCAGGGCTCCAAACCTGCCCCACAGCTCCAAATCTGTCCCACAGCTCCAAATCTGCCCCAGAGATCCAAATATCCCCCAGGACCCCAAAACTGTCCCTTTTCTCCCTCTTTCTTTGTTCCATCATCCTTTTGTTTTCCTGTGAGAAGAAGAGATTAGCAAGTGCATTTTTTCAGGCATTTTTTTCAGGCAGACCAGCATGAGCAAAGCACTTCCAGTTCCCCAGCCTTTCCTTCTCTTTCTCAGCTAGAAAACAGGAACTGTACTGGAGGCAACAGATAAAAAGTCCCTCCTACTCCACCAAAAGAACAAAATGGTATCTGAAAACTCCTCTGTTGGGAAAAATTATTTACTAGATTTTATATTTTTGACAAATAAATTATGCGGTTTCTTAATTTACAATTAAATTAAGATTCAGCCAGTAATAACTCCATTCACAGCCTGATTTAATTTTTTCACTTCAGGATGTCTTGAAAAGTTTTATATTCACTGAAATCATTCAATGCTCTTCTGCAACCAAATCTCAGCTTTCCCTTTTGCATTTTTGTACCAATAGCTCTGCAAACACACCAAGAAATTCCCAAAATTAAGATGAAGAAAACACTGTCAGTGCTTAGATGAACACATAGAAAAGGGAGAGATTTTAAGTAAGGCTTAGAGTATTGCAAATACAAGTTCTGTGTAAATGGACTTTTGCCTGCACTGCTGTTTCCTAGAGTTCAATACTGCATTTGTCTACTGATTATGATGACTTAAGGCAGGAAGTGAACAAAATTTACTGGTAATTACAAAATGTTTTAGAGAAAACATTTGGGCCACAGTTTATCTCCATGTCCAGCTGATTGCCTAACCAAGCTATTTATCAGACAACCTATAATGATTGTTGGAAGCATGGGACAAACAAAACAATAGAAAAAGTTGAAGATTCTGCTTTAGAACAGAGAATATTAGAGAATTAGAGAAGAAAGAGAATTAGAAAAGAAGAGATAGCAGCAAAAAGAGACATGCTGCATTTGAAAGGCACCAAAGGACAAGGTAAGGCTAAAGGGCTTAGTCTGAGCACATGCCTTGAAAATGCCCTGATTTTCAGGAGCAATAAATACCTATTGACATGTTCCCATCTTGACATCACCTCCATGCTCCCAGCTGAAAGTCACCACTCTCACCAAGGAGAATAAAACAAAGGCTTTTAGGGATGTTACGTTTTAAAATCTTGGCCTAAAACCCAGTGAAAGAGATGTATAATCAGTGTGTAACCTGTGGCTCGGGAGGTCAGAGTCCACGTGCGTGACTCCTCATATTTCATGGCAGTGAATATTCTGCACAAGGATCTAGCAGGCACTCCTGCCTTGCTCTTGGAGGGAAGAGGCTTCTCCATGGGCTGGCCTTTATCTCCAGCTTGCCCTCCTCAGCTCCTCTGCAGCAGGATTGTGGGGAGCCTTAGAGGGAATTGTTCTTTTGCACTGACAGTGTTTGCATTGCCCTGGCTGGATGTACTCAGCAAAAGGGGCAAGGAGCAACATTAGCAAGTAATTAATTATATCAATTATTTAAATCACAGGGAGGAATGTCTGCACACCAGCTGGAGTAAGAGAGTTTATCCAAAAACCATCACTGAGGAATCTGTAAGTTTGAAGTCTGTCACTGAAAGAACTGGCAATGAGTAATGGGAGCTGACAAGGAGAGCGCTTTCTGTCAACAAGTGATTTGTAAACAGGCTATAAATTTCATTAATTTGTTCATTATTTGTGATCCTTGAAGAACTGTGTTGTATGAATAAGTTTCAGCTTACAATTAAGTGCTAAGAATGCCTTTTGTTTATTACATGTTACTGAAGTGATGTGTCTGGCTTTCTAATCAGCCTCAATTTTGGAAGGTCAATTGCTGCAAATTCAGCTTTCCAAAATGTTGTGGGGTTGTTTTTTGGGTTTTTTTGCATTGACTGCAGAGTTATTTATAGACACAAATGCTTATGAATGAGCCACTAAAAACATTTTTCTCAATAATAGATTGTTGTATTATAATTTCTCTTTTTGAAAATAACTGTTTTCTGAATTTACTTGGTATGTAAAATATCCTAGGTGAAATTTCTTTGGGATTTATCACTTTCCAAAGCAGCAAGAACTTGCAGCTTTGAAAGAATAGGCTCATTCTTCTCAAAAACCGTGACTCTTATTTATGTTTTTTTCTACTTCTCCTTAAGATAGAAAATCATATTTCTTATCTTAATAATAAAACATTGTAAAATCAAATTCTATAAAATTACTTTCACAATTTTTATGGGTTTACATCGATAATCTCAATAGGGAGGAACAAAAAACCAATTCCCAAATTCAGATCTGATGCCTGACAAAGTATTTTATTGTTCATAATGCTGAGTTTAATTAGCCATGGTCACTGATGCCCAAAAAAATCCCTTAGTCCCAGTCTTTATGCAGCCTAAAAAGACTGTGCTTTTATCTGACAGATGTTTTTCTACCCTAAAAGAGAGCAAAAACCATGTCCATCACACTGTAGTACAAGGTCATCCCAATAATCCCACAGCAGCTTCTCCTTCCACTGCTGTAGAGGTTTCACCCTTTGCACCACCAGAGAATTCTCACTGAGTTTCCTCTCAGACTGCTTAAAACAAGAAAAGTGCATGCACTCTTCTCCACTCCAAAAGTTCTGGCTACTTCAGAGCTCTCTTGGGCAGAATTTGTGCCAAATAATTGTCATATTATCAGCAAACATCTACAGCTCTAGGTGGGCTGGAAACTTCTACCAGGATGCAAACAAAAATTAATAAAATTTCATCTAAAATAAGCTTAAAATAGAGGAGACCCTCTGCTATAGGAATGGCAGGTCAGGAAAGGCAAAGCAAGGTCTGGCGTCTGTAGCCCTGAAAGACTCTGGTATTATTTACACCCTTTTTGATGCAAGGAAGCTTTTGACTTTATCAAAGCCAGACTTCCAAGTAGGGACAACTTCAAGCAGAATGAGAAGTCTTTGCTGCTCTGAGCTTTCTGCATTTCCTGACAAGGGCAAACACAGGCTGAGCAAACTGCAAAGACCATCAAGGACCAGGGCTGGGTTCTGTTCTCTTATTTCTGCAGTGGTTTCTCTCCACATCATTCACCAGTTCAGAGCTCCTTTTCTCTGTGTGCTGTCAGTAACAGGAAGAACAAACAGCAAACCAACTTATAGTCAATAAACCACAGCATCAGTGTAGATGATTGACCCTGCACAGGTAATCAGGGGATCTCCCTGACAGGTGCCTGCAGATATGAAGAGTGAAGTACACCTCTTTCAGAGAACACAGTTAAAAAATCTGCTCTCTCTGCGTTTGAAACAAACTTCAGGGTCCACCCTCTGCCATCTTCTGTGACCTGTGCCAACCTTCCCAATGCTGAAATCTGCATTTCACCTGGAAATTGGAGTTTCCCTTCTGCAGCCACCACCAGAGGCTGTCACACCATTTTGCACAGATGCAATTTGCAGAATCTCTCTTTCCTTTTCACAAGTGGGGTGGAGGTGAGTCAAGACTTGCTGGTTTCCAGGCTGTGCACCACTTCAGCTCATGATCTGGGCCTTGTAGATGTCCTATAACCATGACCAAATCCAACTGCTCCCCATTGGCACAGTATTTTGAATATGTGCTATCTATTTTTTGTAGGTTCCTTACCACATGATGGACAAAAAGTTAATTTCTCAGCTCAAAATCCTGCAGAGATCCTTCATTGCTGTATAACAAAGTCAGACATGAGAGCTCACTGCAATGATCATTACAACAAGGGTGACATGGTTGTTCTTTCTGTTTTCACCTAGACATTTACAACAGCAAACCTTCCACATCAGTGTTTCACAAAAAAACCCAACAAAATCCACGTTGTATTTTGTGATGGACCTGAAGGGAATTACACACCCAGACTGCGCTGAAGTTGGCAGAAGCCCTTCCCTATACTCACTATAAATACCAGCTCTCTCAGCCATGTCTACATGGAGAGATGTCCACACATCTGGAGAAGAAAAATGAGAGAAGCAGTAAAAGGAGCCCCTCAGGAAAAGAAACCCAACCCAATCTGAGTAGATACTGCAAAGATACTGCAAAGGAACTGAGATATTTGTGGAAGGTGGAAGGTGAATTGCAGCAGCATTAGGTAAGGGCCCAACACAGGGGAAGGCAAGGTTTGGGGATTAGCTTATTTTTAGTTGTTGCATAAAAAACATGATAGTTTCAATTTCACTGAAGTCTTTTTAAAAGAAATAATATGGGTTACACACCCTGATTATCTATCAGAACATCTCATAGCAGTCAGCAAGAAAATTACCTCCTGGCCTTTGGCCGGCTGTAATGATCCCAGATACCAAGAAATCCACTTGCAATTTTTGAGAATGGGAGAGGAGGGGGAAAACCCCAACCCACAACAAACACCAAAGACAGACAAAAGCAACTAAGCTCTTATTTTCAAGCACAAATGATTAACTTTGAAAGGCTGCAATGATTCTTTTGGTCTGCTATGCTATAAAAACCTGAGAGTTTTGCTCACAGTTTATGATGACATAGTCAAGCCACTGGGTACTTATGTCTATTCATTGCATAAAATGTCTTCTTTAAACATATCCCAAATCAAATCTCTTAACAGAGCGCTTCTAAAATAAATATTCCGTTGTTCTGAATGCAGAGATTTCTTTTCTGTAGTCTCATTGGCATATAATGGACACGGAGTTTATTATCCTCGACTCCAGTGCCCTCAGGGAATGCACCTTCCTCACTGTTCTTAATCTGTTCCAAAAGAAATACAATTGCACTTGTTGTAAAATACAGCATGATGTGACAGCACCAAATGAAACTATAATTCTGTTTACTGGATATTATTTATGCTGTGGAAACAAGAGGATTGTGATTTCTGGAGGGACTATGAGGATCACAAACCAGGCATTTAACAGGGCCTTTTTATTACATTTTCTTTTATTAGTCTTTACCAAATCAAAGTTGCAGATAGGAAAACAAAATAATGTTTTTATGTCTTCTCTCAATACCAAATTTTATTATTAGATATTACACTATGAGACATGTTGATACACACTTAGCCAATATATATGGTCAGAGCTACAGAAAATATGCTGTTAACCTCTGAACAGAATTACTAGAATGGCCCTGGGTTTGGGGGGTTTTTTTATTTGATTTTTTTTAGCATACAGAGAATGTGAATAATCCAGTTTTGCCATTAAAGCAATGCTTACAACCTTTCTTAATTTTTTTATTTTTTTTATTTCAAGAGCACTACTGTCTGATGCTCTTGGGCAGAAAAATTATATTGGGCTGAAAACTCTAAAAGTGAGGAATATGTTTTTCACCTGTTATATCTGATAAAATTTTAAGATTCTACTGGCTCTGCTTAGATCTTGGATGAGTCCTGAATAGTGATAGGAGCACAGAGTGCAGGGAATCAAGTCCTGTAAGCCTCAGTGGAGTATGGAATGAAAGGAGATTGTCAGGAGGGTGAAGCCAAGGCTGCAGCTCCAGCTGGAGGGGTGGATGGGCTGCCATGGACTGGATAACAAGGAGTTCATTCCTTTGGGAGACAGGAGCAAAGCTGGACCTGTGTTCCCTCTGAATGCCCACTCACACTGGCTTATGTGTCCATTGCAATTCCAATATTTTCCTGGCACCTGGCAGGTTTTGTTGAAGAATTTTAATGAAGATGCATTTACCCCAACAACGCATAATGCTTTGATTTGCCTTTTTATTATTAACTTGTCAAAAGAGGAGAGATGGCATTAATAAAATGACAAAATACCATGTTAAGTTGTTGAAAAATAAATGGGATGTATAATACATCAGGTAGTGGCAATTAATTATATGGCTGATGTACATAATGTCAGTTATTCAAACACTCACAATTATCCATACTTAAAAATATTGGCAATCGTATAAACAGGCTTAATGAATTATAATAACAATGTGTTCTAACAGCAAAAAAAAAAAAGGTAAATAGACAAACTATGAACCTGTTTAAGGGAATAGGCTTCTGGGAGGTAAATTATTCCAGTCAGATGGACTTTGGAGTTAAAGTGACATGTTTTTCTGCAAGTTTTCATAGTCTATTTGTAGCACAGTAACAGGAGATGTTTTAATTGAGTATTAAAACTAGTCAATAGTTTCCATAGTCTGCACATTTTATTTTTTCCAAGGTTCATCATCAAGGAGGTGGGGTTAGGAGCAAATTGCTTATTTAAGTCAGGCATTGTTACTTTCCAAATATGTATGCAAATTTAGGCACCAGGGAGCAAAACTGGGTGTCCAGTGCCAGGATTTCAGTTTTGGCCTCTCTGTCTTCACTGCTCCTCTTTGAAAAAGCCATGTATAAAATATTAAATTCTCTGAGAACATAATTTTAATTACTCTTGAAAGACTTATCCAGCTGTTAAATGATCCAGGGTTAACCGAAGGGCTACTGCTATAAAACCATTTAAACACACCATGGTGATTTTATCAAATTTCACAGCTGTTCCTTCAGCAAATGCAGCTACTCAGAACACAAGATTTCTAGTTAATCCACTAACGGTAATTTTGGAGAAAATTTGGATCAAAGGAGAAATTGCTGCATAGGAATTGCCTGCCTGGATTGGACCCACAGCCAGCCCAGTCCAGAAACCTGTCTCCAGGATGAGCCAGCACCAGATGTTCCCATGGAAAGAAATATAGAAATATGTAATACACAAATGTAATTCAGCCCATGAAAGGTCACTCTGCTTAATTACTAAGACATGAAGACTTTCCTTTTCTCCAGTGTGATTTTACTAGTGTCACATCAAACCTTGTTTTTCGTAAAAAAATAACCATACCTTGAACCCAGGTTTCTTGGCTCAGACAGTGACGGAATCCACAGTTTGACAGCACAGTTTAAGACATATCCTCCTTAATTAATTCAAGATTTTTCATATTTCCATTCTACTGCACTTTTATTGGGTGATAATTTCTCTGACTCCTTGACTATTTTACAGGCTTTTTTCTCTCTCTTGTTATTTTTCATCCTTGTAGAGGGAGCAGGCTCAGTCACCTTGGCTGCTCTCTGAGTGAGAGGCTGCTCCTGTGCCTCAGCTGGCTCCTGACTTCCAGCTGAGGGGAGCCAGACACCCCTTCCACAGCTAATCCCTGCCAAGGGAACAGTAAAGATGGGGCTGTTTATTTTCCTGTGGGATTCCCAGGGCACCTCAGATGCTGTGTTTGAGCTGTCTTAGAGACTAAAGCAGGGAAGAAGATGGATATTCCAGCCAGCCCCTGTGGAACTGGCTTGTGTCCTGCTCTGTGGTGGTCTGACCAAGCTCATTGTGCACTTGGCTGAGGCAGCCTTCAAGGCTAAGACAATGAGCCCTGGCCTGTATCCATGAGACATAAAAATAATAGTAATAATAATCATCATTTTAGCTCTTCCAGTGCAGTGTTCTCACCATAAAGATGGCAGCTGGGCTAAAGCTTCCAAGAGGTTTATTTCCCTAATACACTGTCAGACCATGTGCCAGGAAGGAAGGACTCAGGATGGATCCTGCTGATCCCGAGGAATTACTTTGGTCAGACAGAGGCAAAGCTTTTTCAGCGACTCCCACCTGTCTGGAGAAGGACCTGGATACAAAAATGCTGTGATAACTGTGTGGGGTTCATCCTTATCCCACAAAGGGCCCTGTTGACAATGTAGAAATGATCCCTCACAGAAAACAAAACCAAGGTGCAGATAAACCTTGGGATTTCCACTCATTAAACTTCAATCCAATGCCAAATTCAGCTCCTCTCGGATGATTGATCTCTTTATAATAAAACAACAAACAGCACTGTGCCCACATCTGTCAGCTCTCCAAGCATGCAGAACCACCAAGAATTAGCAGTGAATTTGGTCCATGGGGTGTGTACTCCCCAGCCCACATCTCTCCCCAGCTACAAAAAAACTCCCCCATAGGTCTCATCCCCTCACTGAAAGAGCAAACAAAGCATGAGACCATATTAACCCTCTTCCCAGCTCCACAAACCCACAGAACACAGCGATAAATTTGCACACCTTTGATACTTTTAAAGATTGGTTGTAACTCCCATCTAACTTCTGGTCCATTGAATGCTCATCCTCCATCTCTCTGGGGACGCAATAGGATCCAACAATCAGTGGGGCTCCAGGAAAAGGTAACATAAAGCAAAGCCATACATTTCAAGGTAATTCAAATAATTTAAAATAATTCTGCTTACAACTCTACATGAAAGCTCTCTCTGAGTTAGAAATATCTCTGGAACATGACTTGGAGCATCAATTTTTCCTTTATATATGTGCTTCAGGAAGTCAGGCTGCATTTGGAGACATAAAAATTACAAATTTCCATTTTTTTTTCTTTTAGTTTATGGGATATAATAGGATTATCCTTCATGTTATGGTAGTGAAGCTGAAAACAATTTGTATTCCAGCAGCTGGATGAGCCTCCTCACATAAATTCGATCTACAAAAGTCACCCAAACCATGAAAATTCCTGTAGCATGATCCTATGTTAGGTAAAGGACAGCTTCTCTTCCTCTCGTTATCTTCCTAGATCATGATGGGCCATTAGAGAGTTCTCTTCATTCTTACTTAAGCCAACTATTTTTTTGGTCACAAGCAAATTTGAAGTGCAGTCTCAGACCCAGCTCCAGCTGGCAAGCAGACACATTTGTGTTAGGAATGACTTCTGAAAGAGGGAATCAGGCTCTGATATTTTTTCCCCTTTTTGTGCTCCCTGTGTTTTGCTGCTGCCCATGGCACCGCCAGATGCTCAGCACTGTTATTTATTGGCTCCCAGGCCAGCAGTGAGCCCAGGGCATGCCAGTGGCTGTGCAGGCAGGGGCAGGAATGAAGCACCACCACCACAGAGCTGTTTGTCCTGACTGCCTCGGATCCCCCTCTAACCAAGGGACTTCTGACAAGCAGAGTAATAGCTTGGCTGACTGTGATTCTCTTTACCTGGACTTCCCCCATGTTCTGCTGGATAAGCCTCTCCTCTCCAGACAAGCTGCTGTCTGCGTCCTGTGAACCTGAAAGGTCACCTCTGAGTTCCTGAGTGGAGAGTACAGTGGGCATGGTGTCAAAACCTTCTGTCAAATTACTCTGCAAACTGCATGTTTCAGAGTCCTGAGCTGTCACTGTTTCATTCTGCTTGCTCCAAACTGTTGAATTTTTCTTCTAGTCGTGCATGATCATGCCAAAAGCCACTGTGACAAAAAATACATTTTGAACAAAGGCTAAACAACATAAACGCTTTTACTTTGCAGATGGCACTTAGAACTCAGCAGATGGCGAAAAAATCCCACAGGACGTTCTTCTCTCCTTTCTCTCCCCCCACAAATACATATGAGAGCATGTGTGTGCACAAAACAGCAGAGTGTCCTGAGGAGATTCTTCTGTGAAAGCCTTTGGAGTCTCTCCCCTTTGAACAATATCTCATTGTCCATTTCTACAACAGGAAAGATCCAGCCAGGACAGGGTACCAGAGAGAGAATCAGGGAGCACCTGTCTGTCCATGGGTTTGCCACTCACCTGTTATATGCCTTTGGACAGGCAAGTTTGCTCCTTTTTCTTCCTGTGCCATGCTTAGTCCTTTATTTTAATTCTACATCCTCAGGGAGGATATTCTTCCATCTCTGACTGTTAAGCCTTGAAACAGCTTGTACCATGCTGGTGC
Organism: Hylia prasina; assembly: GCA_013397195.1. Lineage (NCBI taxonomy): Eukaryota > Metazoa > Chordata > Aves > Passeriformes > Sylviidae > Hylia > Hylia prasina. Next base: position 57,211 of record VYXD01000334.1, on the reverse strand, counting down.
TGCTCACTGCAGCTTCTGTTTCCCAGGAAGTGTTAGAGATATTGCACTCTAGCATTTTCCACATTTCACAGAGATAAGCATAAAGTTGCCCATGAAATGGAGGTGTGCCTGGTGGAGGGGCAAATATGGGCAAGGATAAAGCACAGAGAATCTACAATCCTCCTTCTGCATCAGGTCCTTGATAAAGGCAGGGGATAAATCTTTCTGGCAGAGAGCCATGTGAACAGGCACCACTGCTCCCAGTTCCCTTGGCCATGGGGTAACTCCTGTGTGGGATCATTTTGCATTTATACCTGCAGATTTTTACTGTAATGTGTCCCTCTAACACAAATGCATACCGAAACTCTACATAGACTCTGCAGTTATGCCCAAATCTTGCCCATGGTAAGAATGTCCCTTGTGTTGGAAGCAGCTCAGAGGTCACAGCAGCACCAGGTACTGGTCCAGGCCAAGGCACTCCATAGTCACCAGAAGCAGCAGGTAGCATTTCCAGTAGGCAGCATTGCAAAATCCAGGGTGGCATTTAGTTAGGGTATTTTCCAAATCTGAACCCCAGCCTGGATTTTTCAGCCAGCCTCTTCTGGAAGAAAGCAGCACATCATTGCCTGTCACAGCACTGTTCAGTATTTGCACAGCCCCACCATGCCCTGACCCACCAGCCATACTCTCCACAGCACTAAATTCCCTGGCAGTTTACTCTCCTGGAACAAACTGGTTCATTGGAACGTGTCATTATGAGCACTTTGCAGCTCCATGTTGCCTGTGCACAGCACCCCTATTGCTGCAGCCCTCATCCCTAAAGCACTGCAGTTCCTCAGAAACAGAAAGCACTGGCAGCAAACGCCTCCCCCCTACACCTTCAAAGGGGTGGAGCTGCCTGTAATTGCTTTAATTTCTCTGATAGAGGCAGCTTCTCTGATACAAATCTTTGCTCATCTCTAGAGGAGGGAGTTTTACATGCACGTAGAGAGGGCTGTGAAACTTTCCCTTCTGCAAACAGTACCCATTTCTCTGGGCAGGGAGCTCTGGTGCGGCACTAAACCTGCAGGGACAGGACTGGTCAAACACAGGATGCAGCAAGGTGCATTATTTTTAAAATGCCGTTAAAATCTGAGGTTGGTCACAGAGTCTGAAAGGACGACAGCCAGGGGGGCAGACTGACAAGTTTAACTGTTCTCAGATTACTGAATCACTGAACAGATGGACTGGTTCAATACAAACCTTCTATAGCCCTTCCAAAACAAGGAGTACCAGACATATGCGCAGAAAATTGTACACACCAAAGTGTCCTCTGCTACTCTGATGCTCACAATTTTGGCAACTCAGAGACAAATCTGTTGTTTAAGCAGAGAAAAGCGCTTCTTTCTTCCTTTTTTTTTTGTTTTGTTTTGTTTTTTCTTGGTTTGTTTTTTTTTTTCTCTTACTTTCATAGCAACCTGGTTGTCTGCAGCAGAGATGATTTCAGGTGGAAGAAAGTTGTTCTGAATTTGCATGACAGTGAGCACAGTATGTTACAGGCTGGGAAGACTTGCCCAGCAAGTCCCACCATCTACCTCTCCAGTTCAGGGAAATGCTTGGAATGATCACACCCTGACCCCTTCACTCCAAAGTACTCTGAATCCTGTTTGCAGCACTGTTCACTAGCTCTAAAAACAGTTCTGCAGCAGCACAAGGTGCATGAAACAGAGCAAGTCCAGCAAGGAGCCTGGAATACCTCGAAGAGGCAGAGAATCAGCCCTGAAATTGCAGATTACTTCCTGGAGTAGAGTATTTAGGAATGGCCTGGCTTTGAGTTTGTACTTTTCTGTCCTCACCATTTCAGTGGCAATCTCACTTATAACTGTGCCTTCTTCCAGCAACCACTGGCTGTTCTTTCCCACTCAAAGATCTCTATCAATCATAAACATTTAGCCAAGTGGGTGAATTTTTTAAAAGTGTGGGGAACGCTAACAGCTGTAATGTCTGATTGATTAGTTCCACAGGAAATCACACATGTAAAACATAAGAGAGACAACAAAGCCTCCCAATTGCTCTGTGGTCCATAGACATGTGGTCAAGAACTGGGTGAGCAATCCTGGTCTGCCCAGAACCTTCCTTGGAGTATTTGTCCCAGAGCCCAGAGAACACGAGCAGGACATTTGCCGGTGCTTCTCCCCCTCTTTTCTGTCAGCCTCAGGCAGCCAGGATGAGGAAAATGCTCTAGGAGGAGACAAGAGGGAATGAGGAGGATGAGAATATGCTGGACATGCAAGACTCTCACTGCTGCTCAAACCAGCAATCAAAAATGGAAGCAAAATAAAATTGGAGGCCCCACTGGGAATGGAAGAAATGAACACTGAGCATTACTTAACTACAAATCAGATTGTTTGGATAATGGAGAGGTTCAGACTCTACAGAAAACTCCATTGCTGGTACTTCCTATATTTTGAGGATGGGACCTCATATAAACTTGTAAGACTTTTGTGACACAATTATTGTTGATGTGGGGTGAGTTACATATGTAAAAGCTGTCTGAGGTATCTGAATTTCAGCAGTGAATTTTAAACTACTCAAAGCTCAGATCCAGGGGATTTATTTGGGCTCATTTCCAGTTAAAACACACAGCTGAGGTCACATGATTCCATGGAATAAGGCAGTTTCTAATCAAATTACTGCAGTATTAGCAATACATAGCTTCATGTTTCTGTAAGGAACCTTATTATTGTTCCTTATTATTTTTCCTTATTATTTTTCCTGCCTTAAAGGAAACAACCAGAGCTGCTCTGGCTGCCTCCAAGGCTGGTGAACAAGTTCTATTAAACCTTTGTTTAGAACAGCTACACTGGCTCAAACACTTTGTTTCAGGAAGAATCTTACCCAAGTAAGAAGCTCATATCTCAGAAAAACATCTTACAGTACTCTACATTAATTAAAGACAAGGTGATATCATTACAGAGATAGACATTGTTATCTCCCCTCTAATGTTATCAAGGCTGTTTTTATGTCTGCAGATGAACACTTCCAGACAAAGATATTTTTGAAAATCTCCCATTGTGTTTGAAAGCATCTGCAAAATGGAATTACAAAGTTTCACTGGGTAGCATATTTTTGGGTGTGATCCACAGCTCACTGAAGTCAAGAGGAAAGCATGTAAAATCCTGGTTAACTGTCTCTACTCTGGAATGCTGGGTTTTTCAGCAAGTGCATGTAACAAATGCATAGTGAGTTTCTCTTATTTTGTTGGCTGTTAAAGAAATGTTGAAAGGAAACATTTTCACGAATCTACCTGGGTTAGGTTTGACAAGAAACATTCACTGGGGCAAGGGAGCAATAAAACGCTGGGAAGGTTTTAGTTACTGCCAAAATTTCCTATTCAGTGCTGAAAGCACTGAGAACACAAAACGCTTTTTTTTTTTCAGCACCAAAAAAATTTCATTGCTTTAGATTAGAACGAGTAACTACAGTTGGAACCAGTATCTAACAGTACTTGAAATGAGAAGTTTACACATCATAGCAATAATTTAGATAATTTTATGGGGGACACAAGGAAAGGAGTATTTAAAGTAGGTGAAGAGAGATTCTTGATGTTGGCTTTGCTGAACTCCTGGTAAAATAGTTTTTGTAATTTGAAACCTAACACAAAGTCACTCCCAACACCTGACTCCTGCACGTGTGCCCTGCAGCATCTGCTGTGGGGCACATGGGGAAGCTGCCACCAGGAAACTTCAGAACAGAACTATGGGTGTCCCCTAAAATGGGGAGCTGACCCCTGTCAAGAGATGGGATTACTGAACAGAAACCAGTGGTGAGGACCAGATGGTGTTTGTGTCGAACTTTGTATGTTTACAGATGAATTCAGCTTTGCTTTAGCGCTTTCCAGCGCTGTTCTAACAAGGAGGAGCTCTAAGTCCCTGGCACACAGCATGGAGGAAGCCCTACATGTGCCTTCATTCAGGTCAAGAAGATTCAGAGCTGTTGCTGGAGTTGTTCCCTAAGCGTCTGACCAGAGCAGTAACAAGTGATTAAGCCCCTTTCTCTCAAAACTCAAGACCTGAACTTTCCCTCACAGTTCAGACAGATTGTGAGGTGATGCCTAATGAACCCCTGGGGTTTTATCCTTCCTTCCCTGTTAAGGCAAGCAGCTCCCATCAACTCTCTGCTTCTGGGGCTTAAGGGAAACCCAAACTAAAAGGCACTGCCTGATTTCCAGATTTAACTCCTGAGCATCCTTTCATATGGAAAATTCCAATCATAAGCTTGAGCTGGTTTGTGCCAATCCCACTTCACAGTGAGACTGGATAAAACCCCACAGCAAGTGTCATGGAGATAAGCTACCATGGTCACCATGGCATTTCCCCAGACCAAAGTGATCCCTTGCTCTCAGAATGCCCTGAGTGAAGGCCCCTGCACAGGGTAATGACAAATAGGATTCACTGAGGTCTATGGAAACACTTGGAGTGGCACAGAGATGTCCCTGCCAGGAGCTGTGCTGCCCTCAGGTGAAAACTAATCAGTGAGCTATTCCAACATACAAAACTGCTTCTTGCTCTATTTTCAGAAATACATGTCTGCTATAAGGTATCAGTTCACACATTTCCAAACTGATTCTGCTTAACATTTGGTGCAGTTTTCCAACTAGCACAAGTTAGGTAAAGTACTAATGAACTTCAAACTATGCATATCATGGGAAGGGTTAGACCATGGCAAAAGTGCTGCTGAATTCCTGATGGAGGAAGAATTCAAAGCTAGCATTTAAAATGCAAGGTGAAAAGCAGATGAAATTATCACCTTTCATTTTGGAACCGAGGCAGATTCCTGGTATTTACATGCTCTGTGATGCATACAGGCATTGAGGGCTTTTTCCAACAGCATCTACACACTGAGGTGCCAAGATGAAATCCTTCGGCACTCCTTAAATTCCCCAGAAAACCCCAGTCCCACCTGTACCCCAAAAACCTGGTTTTTATGGACTGCATCACTCTGTGAACAAAAGGAGACTGGAGAAAGTTCAGCAACCTGATTATCTCGAAAGATTTTTTATGCCACAGAATAATAAAAAACCATAACAGCATTTTCTGTGCTCACCTGTGCTGTAAGTGCATGTGGAGGAACCTTGCAACTTGGAATGCAACCCTGAGACCTCCTTCGGGAGATAAAATGAAAAGAAAGACTAGAAAGCTACTGTAAAGTTGCTGAAAGAAACACAGATAATGTTTCAATGACCTTCTTGAGATGTATTCCTTACTCTGAGTCATTTGTACATGTTTGCATCCACAAAGAACCTGGAAAGGAAATTATTCTGTGCACAGAGGCCAAAAGCTGACACTGTTCACCTACAGTGCTGGTGAGTTCTTGTTTGTGTTCTCAATCTCTTTCTAAGGTTTTTAAAAGCTGAAGTGTCAGAGAGGTTAAAACTATTTTTTAAAGCAATAAGTTCTTCACAACCTCTTTGGAAATCAAAAGAAAATTGTTACTAGTGTTACATTTTTTATGTTGAACTCTGAAAAAGAAGTGTAGAAGTGTTTTTTGCTAGCTTTGGGTCTGGCTTATGGGAAGATTTTTCTATTGCCATATCAGTTATATCAGTTTTAGGGCCACAAGCAGGGTCAGCACAGGATTAATGACCAGGAGTGCCTCCTACCAGCATTCCCTGCTTACCTTTCCCTATGAAAAGAGCTGCAGCCAAACACTGCATCTTTCATCAGGATAATTAAAGTCTCACTAATGGAGGAGAAGGGAAAGGGAGGGCTGAGGTCTCCAGCTCCAGTGAAGTTTGAGAGGAATCTTTTCCCAGGGCCAACCCCTCCATGGCATCCTCACCCAAAATCCTTTTAACTGTGTCTGCTGAGGGGAGACCAAAGCAGACACTGGAACCTAAACTGGGGCAGAATTAATGTAGAATTATAGAAAATGGGCCCTGATAATCTCCTCCCTTTGTCTTGGTTTAGGAGACAGGTATCCACTAGGGAAAGCTGGAGTTTCCTTAGAATGGAGAATGTTAGAAATGCAAATGTAATAGTACAAAAAAGACAAGTAAACAACAAACAAACAAAAAACCCAGAAAACCCTGTCAGAGTCAGGGACACGACCTGACACCCTGTTGGTCAGGGTGTTTGGAAGCAGTCCTCCTGGAGAAACAGATGTGGTTCTGTTGGAGTAGATGATCCTGTTGAAGAAGGGTTCAGTGATGCTGAGATGAGTCTGATGAGTCTGATCTTCCTCTAGAATCCAGTGGAAAACAGGATCCCTGGTGTTCTGAGTCTTAGTTTTTATCTAGGCAGGGACCCTGGAGCCCCCAGCTCTGGGTGGAGCATCTCACACTGGGATGATGTAAATGTGTCATGTCATTGGTGAGCCTCAATGGCCCATTAGCAGAAAATATCCCCTGGAGGGAGGATGGGTGGTGAAAGAGATAAGAAACAGTGCCCCACCCCGTTTTAATAGCTGAACTGTTATCAGAAAGGCATCCGCCCCCTCCCCTCAGAGTAGCAAAAAATGAAGACAAAACATTTCCCCAACTGCTTTCAGCAGATGAAAACAGAATACAATTTTTTTGCTTCCATAACACAAGACACCCTTCAATCTCTTGGAGCTTTGGGAAGGAAGCTACAAATTCCCCTACAATCAGGCCCTGCTCCCTGAGGTGCTTTCCTGCCTTCGAGCTAGAATATTCCTGCTGTACCCAGATGAGAGATGTCTGCAGGAGGTGGGGGGAGCCTGCCCCAACCCCATGCATGCTGCACTGAGCTCTCAGAGTTTTTCCCCCTGCCCCTGCCCCCTTGCCAGCTTTCCAGAGCCCAGAGCAATTTCCAAATCTCAGCTGTTTCCCCTGCAGGGTTCCACTGCCACTCTCTGGGTTTAGAAAGTTTCCTTGGGTGTTTTGAGAGGCTCATCTGCAGAAAACACCTCAGACACAGCTATGCTGATTTGGTGACAAGTGACTTCTGAAAATAGTATATTTATTCACTGGGCTTAAGCACAGCAGTCCCAGTTGGTGACGCTCTTCATGAAAATATTGATACTAGACTCCCTAGTTTACAATGTTTTGATCCATATTCTGTGCCTATTGATCTACCTTTGATACTTCAATCAAACTGCTGTTCATATCAGCTGCAAATTCATTTGATCTCTCCAAAATAATTAGATTAATCACAGGAGGATCTACAAAAGCCCTGCTTTGATTGATTATCTCTTCATGCTCTCCTGGGGAAAACAGGTAAATTTTAAAATGTGAGAAAGACAGTTGTTAGCCTTTTCATTCTGGCATCTTTGAAATACTTTTAGTCTCACTTTTCCTTTTATGATCTCAGGCTTTTACAAGATTGCAGGCTCGCAGTATGCTTAGTTATGATTTCTTCAGTGGCTGACATTTTGCAATACATAATGATTTAGCCAATATGAGCAGAACTATCATTACACAATTTATTGTTCCCCAAAGTATTATTTGTTGTAGAGACTATTAAGTCTAGGAGTTACATGTTACAGAATTTTTATTAGAACTCTTTTAAACTCCAAGGAAATTAATCCCTCCCTTCACACCTCCTGCTCCAAGATTTCCATTTCGCAAAGCAAAGAAAAAGTATTCAAGCACAAAAGTGGTGGGGGTAGTAGGGACTTCTCTTCAAATAATCAGCACTTTGCATAAAAAACAAATGAAAACGCCAGGATTTTATTTTTAAGAGCAAAATTTTCCTTTCATTTTCACCACAGAAACACCAGTGATGCCAATGGGATTTGTGCGTGAGTCCTGAGCCCAGCTGAAAAAAAGAATGGTGGCTGCAATGCCACTGTTCAAAAATGCATATTTTATTTGATGAATGAATTGCTAAAGGGGAAAAAAAAGAAGGCACTAAAATTTTTTTCTATTCTGGAAACTATGACTTTGTACAATAATCCTATTGTTCAATCATCACTACAGCCTCTGCTGGAACCATGCCCAGAAGGATGAAACATTTTGTGCTAAACCTTTTCCAGGGGCCTTCTACATTAATCAATAGTTTTGATTACTCAATCCTATGATTATTCCATTTTTTGGAAGAAACCATTAGGGTTATTAATTGCACTGAGACAGCTGTTTATCTTCCAGCAGAACAAAAAGAGCTCATTCTGCTGCTGCCAGGGAGCTGTTTAATGCACAGTGATGTGTTGAACTTACTCAGAATCTTGCTCCTTCCCTCGCCTCTGATGGTGTCACGGGATGAAAGGATCAGACCTGGGCTTGGGGAGCCATGGCAGACTTCCCTGGAGATCAAACTGCTGCTGCTGCTGAAGGTCACTTCTTGGAACCCATTTCTCAATTTGAGAAGGAGCTGGAGGCAGTGGAGGGAGAACAAGGCTTGTATGATGTTGAAAGTGAGCTGGGCCAAGGGCACATTAAAAATCAGGGAACAAATGCCAAAGGAGGGATGGACGTAACTGAAGAGGAGGGGAGAGGCAGGGAGGAAAAAAAGCATAGAAGAGAAACATTGTTAATTTGGGGGGTTTGTTTGGCTTTCCATGCGTGTATAATGAGGGGTAATTAGCTCTGCCTGCACAGTGAATTTCTGCATCTCAATCAGCAAACAAGAAACTCCTGGGACTGCTCTTCAGCAAAAGGAGAGCAACATCCCAGAGCAGAGTAGGACTGGGATGGACCAAGAGAAATCATTGTCTGTGCAAGATGATGGCTTAAAGAGGAAGCACAAATCCTGCAAGGACAAACTTAATGATTCTTCAGGATGGGAAAAGAACAAAGGAGGGGGTGGTTTCCAGGCATTTCTTTTCCACATGAAAGCAGCCCTGAATTTATGGAGACAGTCGCTCCCCCAAAAGGACTACCTTCTCTTACCTTGCTAATTATGTCAGGTTCTGATGATTTTTTTAGGTAAGAAAACAGGGTCTGTTTCCTTTGCTCAGAGCAGGAATCATCATCTGCTTGTGTAACTCAGAACCTCCCAGTGTGGAGAGCATGGGAGCCCCCAGCTCCCAGCCTGGCAGCTCCCAGCGCTGCTGGGCCGTGCTGAGAGGACATCACAGCCCGTGGAAGGACATCTCCTGCCTGGAAATGGCACAGGGAGCTCAGCACAGAACCTTCAGTGCCTGTGCAAGGTGTTCAAGGAGCACGCACGGGGCACATGTGGGATCCAGCACTGCTGGGGAGGAGGAGGAGGAGGGATAATCCTACACATCTGCCTCACACAGAGCTGCCACACCTCAGCCCATTGAGGCACTCTGTGTCACCTGAATGTCACACAGTGCAACAGCCTGCTGCTATTACTATGGCAAGCATAATAACCTGCCTTCATCCCTTTGAAAAGATTTCCTTTTTTCCCTTTTCCAGGGATTAATTTCTTTCTCTCTGTGCCATTCACTGGATCGTGTCCTGCCTTTCTTCTCCAAGTGATTTGGCACCGATGCTTCAACCACTGGTTTCAAAAAGCCAGGCTGTTTCTTTATTCTGAGTCTCTACAGTACACAGCATGACAGAAGCCCTTTACATCCTTCTAAATATTAATAAAAAAAGAACAGTATGGAACTTCACTTGGATTTGGGAAAAGCTGCATTGTACAAGATGCTAAAACCAAAGCCATTTGTTTGTTTCTGTCTGAAACAGTTTGAGGTTTTTACGGCTCAAAAAGTGAGGATAAATTTACATTCTCGTTTTCCAAAATGAACACAGAAAAATGAAAATCAATTAAGAGAATTTTTGCAGCTCTCTTGGATTCACATCTCTAAGGTTTTAAATTAGCTTTTCCCTGCAATGTCTAAATTGACAGATTCAAAACTTCACATTGTATGCAAGTCAGACAAAATCTCAAGGATATATACTGATTTTTATAGAGAATTGGGGGTAAACCACTTTTTCTATTGCTATACCAAAATGAATCCTAAACATTTTGTGGGGTAAAAAATACCAACAGGGTTGAAAGTAACAGTAATAAGACAAGCCCTGCTTTAACTCCAGTGGGCTCCTTCAGGAGCTGGGGAGAGATGACTTTTCATTTATCTAAAATTTTCAAACAATGGGAAGAGTGTTAAAAGTAAAAAGCAAAACTTCAATGCTCCCAGCCTTGGACATCACCACACCTTCAACCTGGCTATGGCAGCTGGGTCCTGAGCACCCACAGCCCTTCAGACCACAGCATTTTACAGGCCCATTGGAAAAATTACTTCTCCCTGAATAGTTAATGAAGCAGCTCTGCACAACCTTCACATTTCACATATGGCAAAGAGAATTGAAACCACCAGCATATTCTAAAGATTCTGTTGTAAAAATGTCATCTTTTGATATGCAAATACCAGGCCAGAAATAATATCCCTTCTTCCATTAATGCTCTAGTCCTTAGACTTAAGGAAAAGAAGAATTAAATCAATAAACAGCTTCAAGTTCTACTCCTTCTCTCAAGTTTCTTTTAAATCAATATGCAGCTAAAATCTCATCGTTAAATACACCAGGCCCACATAGTGCTTCAATTACTGTCATATAACCTTTTTCAACTTGGTATCCATTATCTTACCTCCAATGGATAAATACTCACCCTTGGGAAAGGACCTGTGCATAATAAACAAGAAAATTGAGTTGTTCCCTTAAGACAGCTGTCACCTGGCAAAGAAATGGTGATCAAATGATCGAAAATAACACTTAAGATGATCAAATTAAAGAAGCATTTTTGCTTTTCTCTTTTTTAGGTTTTTGGGGTTTTTTGATCCACAGATGTCATGTAACAGGGTCAGATCCTCTTACCTGCTGTTCCTGAAAGAATTAGTTCCCAAAATGCCAGTTTTAACAAATGTCTTTCTCCAGCAATGCCTGACTCTACCTCAACAGGCACAAAATCTGAGGTGCCAGACAAAAGGAATCCAGGCAACGTAAATAATGTGTTAAATCCAGTGCAATCTGGATAAACAGTAGATTCATATTTGGACTTGGCAAGAAAATCAGAGGGAGAGGCCTCTCCGTTTTGCAGTGATCTGGAAAAAGTGAAAAGCCTACGGAAGGCTAATAAAACTTTTCTGGCACACCATCTGGAAGTCTCAGCAGTTTCTGCTTTCGGAAAGAATGCATTCTGCTTTTAACTCCACACAATGCCTCACTGCTGCTTTCATGTGCTCCAGACCAAGGAGACTTTCTACAAACAGCCCAAAAATCAATACATGTTATTCTGCCTCAGCCAGGTGTGTGCTCTTTGAAAACAAACCCGAGACATCTCAACATCACACAATGGCTCGGCCGGCTCTGCCTCCAGGAAGTGAGACTGCAACACAGGCAGGACCTGCAGGCTTTGCAAAGGTTGTGGAGCACTGGAAATGAATGGAGGAGGAAAAAACAAAGGGAAGAAAGCCCTTCTTATTCTCGTCTCAGGGGACACAACCTGCAATAGGACAACCTTCACCTATGACATCAGCCAGTCTGAGCTTCAATCCAGCTGGGTACTTAACTCATCCTTTACTCTAAGCCTGTGAATAGACTGAATTCCTCCCAATTTTGAAGAGAAATTCATACCTTTTAGTTATAAATGCCTGGCCAGATCAAGGCCCAAGTCACTCTGGTGATGAGGTTTATTGTCAGATGGTATAAAGAACAGGAGCAAAGGTTAGGCAGTTTCTTATTCCTTGGCTGAAAAAAGGATGTCAAAGAGAGATGAATGCAGGAAATATTCCTTAAACATAAAGCTCACAAATGACACTGCCTCCTAATAAACCTTGACACTGTAGTAACAGCTCTGCACACTGGCTTGTGGCTGGAGGACAGCCAGAGAATGCTTTAAGAACTTACTCCCTTCTTATGAGAATTAAATCAAGGAGAAGCCTGGATGAGAATAACCCATGTGCCAGAGTCCCAGAATAACCATCTGATCCAGGACAAATGGCACCGTCCTCCACAAACCCAGATGCTTCTGCGCTCTGGTTTAAATCTGAAAACAGGTTTTTCACCAGTTCAATTTACATGAAGAGTTCAGAAGGCTTATTTTTCATTCCAGCAGAGAATTAACACAAATGTCAGAAGTTGCCAGGGAACAGACTGTCACCCTCCAACTGCTTCCCTCCCGTCAAATACTTGGAGGATATTATACTTCACATATCACCCTTTAATCCTGTGTTATGCTGCAGCTTTTTAATATGTACTTGCTGTATCTGTACAAAATCTCAGAATGCAGACTAGCCTAGCAGAGAGAGCTTTGGCTTGGGATTTAGGAGACCTGTGAGCTGTTAAAAGCTGTTACAAAGTCTGCTGTAAGTGACTTCCTCACTCTGCTTCAAGCTCTACATTTTGGCAGTGTAAAATCGACACGCTTTGAAATGGGTGGATGGAAAATCTCTCAGACTTTAAAACACAGAAGAAAGCTTAAACACACCCAAAATGCAGTCTTGGTGGAAAGAAGAGATGCAAGCAGCCCATACAGAACCCCCAAGAAGTCAGTTTGCAGCAACTGCCAGGCACAACTTCCACAGGTCATTTCTTAAGGCACAAACCCTTTCCATTTCTTAGGGCACAAACCCTGCCCATTTATAGGGTACACCAACCCTGCCCATTTCTTAGGGCACCCAGCCCCCAGTCCCCAGCCTTCCCCTGGCTGGCAGGGCACCCCTTGAGCTTGCTTTAGGCCACCCATGGGCAGGGGGTCTCTCACTATGGGTTCAGCATGGGCTGGAACACTCACCTGGAACCTCTGGGTTTGCATTTCCTCGTGCTGGACTCAGTGCTCAGCCAAGTTGAGCCCAATGAGTCACTTGATTTCTGTTTGCAGTGCAAGCCCTTACAGAGAAGGTGATGCAGTTTTACCAACACTGTGCTTTACCTGAGACCCCCTAAAGGCTAAATAGACACAGCTGATACTTAAGGACACTGTTCCATCCTGGTCCAGGGAAAATGCCAAAGCAAGCTGGAATTCCTCACCAGGAAATGACCTCCAGCTCTGCTCTCTCTTGCAGGGATGAATGTCCAGCATGAGGGTTTATATCACTGTCCTTGCCTCTGCCAACTGCTTCTGGTACAGGGCTCAAGGAGCAACTCATGAAATGCCCACCTGTGCTAGGTAGGCTTAGTGTGCTAAAAGGCAACTAACTGCCTTCACAAAGCACTGTTTTCAATTCATTATTTACTAAAACTCATATTTCATAGATGCTTCCAAGGTAAAACACCCTACACAGTTTAAAGTCTGATATTCAGAATGTAGACACAGGCAAGTCTAATCCTGCTAACTCTGATTTTTCCAGCTCTTTCTCTCTGTTTCTTCTCCCTTAAATCTCTAGCTAAAGATGGCAACTTTTCCCCTCAATAACAGCTAGCAATGATAGGTTACATCCTGATAGCCTGTGCTGCCAGAACCACACATTGCGGTTTGAAATATGAAAATGCATCACTAAAAACAACCTTTGAAATGGCACAATATATTTGACATGAGCTTGCAGCCTCTGGATGGTTCATTTATATTCAAAGGAAGCTTGGAGTGAAAGAAAATTCTACCATCTGGCAGAAGTTAAAGCAATCCACAGCAGGCGTGGGCAGGTGCTGACATCCCAAAAACACTGTCCCAAGGAGCAACAGCTCTGGGCTTTCTCAGCTGAGGTGCAAAGGCTGAGCAGGCCAGACACCAGGCTGCTCATTCCATCTCTGTGGGTGCCCAGAGGAGAAAACAGAGCCCAGGAGCAGAGCAGGGACACAGAGCCCTGCAGGCTCCGCAGTGCTCTCCACTGGAAAAGAGATGAGTGCTGACAAGAGCCGGAAAATTCTTTTTGAGGAGATCCAGGCTGCTGGTGTCAGTTCCAGTGACAATCACATCAGGCTGCCTGCACACACATGTGGAGAGTTCATCCCCTCCCAGACAAATTCTGTATTTACTTGTTCTCCAAAGCAATCATACTGAAAGAAAAACATTTTGAATCAGCTATACAGCAAGCGACTCCAAAATATCATCTATGTTTTCAAGAACCAAGGAAGAGAAAATAGACAAGATCAGATTTTGAAAGCACTGGATAAGTGCAATGCCTATGAAACCCAGGCTCTTGTCCTTCTAGAAAACAAAGTCTGATGGGGTTGCCCTCATGAATTACTTTTCATCTGATTCTCACCACTGGCTAAAGAAAAGCACAAGTTCAGTCACCTCTCTCTCATATCCAGAAATTGCACTGGAAAAACTCCACAGCTTCCCCCAGGACCATGGTGGATTTTTCTATATAAGCAACAAGATGAAGGAGCTTATGGAGTTAGACATCCAGTCCCTGTTACAAAAAATGGCTGGTTTTCTCCTGCTGACGTAAGAGCTTGGTTTACCCAGTTTGGTAAAGTTCTGCCTTATTATTTTAGGCCTGTTAAAAGTCCATTAACAAAGCAGGAAATTTACCCTCTTTGGATTTCTTAGAATCTGGGTACCCAAGTTCTCTGGCCTCTTTCCCTGCAGGGGAAGCTGATCTGGAGCAGCTTGTTGCCTTGTCACCAGGCAGATCTGTATGCACCACATGCTTTACATGTTCCATAACTTACACACTTAAAATCCTCTTTTCCCTCAACTTAACAGCATAATATGCACATTTCATAATTGTGCTGCATGCAGACTGTCATGGGACAACGCAAACTGCACAGGCTGCACAGCTCACCTGCCAACACGACTGGCTGGAAAAATTCCTATTTCTGCCTTGAGGGATGGATGATTTTATAAAACAAACCAACAGCCCCAAATCCTGCTCCATAAGGGCTTCCATGCTAAAGCCTGGAATGTACTAACATATGTTTTGTGTGTAAAGTGTGACAGAGCTGTAGTCAGCAGAAACTGAATTCCGAAGTAAATACTTAGGGGAACTTTTCCTGCTGTGGTTGGAATGTGGATGCTGTCTGCAGAAGGAGCATATTTATTCCAAGGTCAAGAGCACAGCTCAGTGTTCTGCCTCCTAAAGCACAGAGAGGACTTTTCTGGCCACAGAACAATTTTTGTCTGTACATCTGCTTGCAATGCCATTGCTGGAGACTTTATGATAATCATGACAGCTTTTACAGGATTATAATACTGTTTTCTTTCTATTTCAATGATTCTGATAGGTGCTAAGTCCATTCAGAGTGATGGTTGCTTTGGAAGAATTCAGAAAGCTCTGCCCTTTCAAATACAGCAAACCATTCTAAATGTCCTCGTGAAAGATGAGGCAATTCTGGAGACTTTTGCAAACAGTACGAACAACGTATTTAATGGACTTGAACGATTTGATTACTTTCCAGTCTTAAATTCTAAGAGTATTTATAGATGCATTGTAAGGGGAAGTAATTTATTCTTTCCAAAAGCCCAGGCTGGTTAGTTAGGACCACGATGACAAATCGGTCAGTGACGCTCAGGCAGTTCCAAGGCACCTGTAACCTGCCCCCAAACACACATTCTGTGCCATTTGCCAGCTCTGAGGCAAGCAAAGGATGTCAGCTTTGGGGAAGAGCAAATCCAGAAGCTCAGCACACCCAGCAGATGGGGGCACAATTTGTGCAGGTGCCTGTACAACCCAGAGCTGCTGCTGAGCCTTCCCAGGAAACCAAACTTTTCACTGCCTTTCTGCACATCCTGAAGAGCCCCACAGCAGCTACCAGGAGAACCCTGAGGGAAACGTGATCATCTGACAATTATATTACACCTTCTAGCAGATCCCAGCAGTAGGGAAGTGTTTGCTGAAGGAAAAGCTCTCCCTGGGGCTCTTCAGGCCTGACAGTTTCAATTATGCACTTTTAAAAGTTTCACTTTAAATGTTTCAATAAAAAAAATGCCGTAAATGCCGTCATGGCAGGAAAATACATATTTAAAATTAAGAAATGAGCAAAAATCCTCCAGACCTGCCTTACAAGAGATCCAAACCCAGCAAATCCCTCAGTTGAATGCCCAGCCCTGCTACAAACACATTCTGCAGTGTAACACTGCACAGAGCCACCCCCATTTGTCTTTGCCCAGGAGACAAACAGCTCTGACACACTTTCTGAAACAGGTAGAAAGTGAACTCTAAATGCTTCAGCCTAAGGCTCAACACCTGCATTTTAAACAAACAAAATAAATAAATAAATTAAGGAAGTTCCTTGAGTTGATAAAAATTACCTTGGTACAAAAGGAGATGCTCACTCAATTAAAAGCACAAAGCTTTCCTCAGGTATGTCCTTACAAAGGGAATTACAAATCCATTTTATTTCTCTATGTATTCAGGCTGGATGTCCTTTTGATCACAGCCACTTGCTCCCTCCCACACCAAGATGGATCAGCAGAGGAAGCACAGACAGTGCAGACTTGGGCACTCTTCCCGCTCAGCCAAAGGTGTGGAAAGCCACAGGAATAATAATTTGATAATGAAAGGAAGAATATGACCTCGATTCTTTCTTTTTCCCATACTGAGTGTAAATACTAAAACTAAATCCGTAACTTGAAGCATTCTTTGAGGAGAAGGGGAAGGGAAAAAAAGCAAAAAACCAACCCAGGTTTGAACAGCATGAAAATGAGTTCTGGCTCCTTTTAACCACAAATGGGGCCACAGTGACCAGGTGAAACGTTGGGATTTTGCATTACTGCACCATTTTACAATTTACTGTTTAGGGAAAAAAAAAAAATCTAGATTTTAAGTACTAGCTACTTTTGATGTATTTTTTTCTTTTGTCTTCCTGAAATATCTGTCTTTGCATTTTGCCATTTTTCATCTCTTCCACAGCAGGTTTTTCTCCTCCTTCCCTACATTTGGAATTTATGCGCCCTTAACCATTGAAAGGAAGAAGCCTCTTGCTGCTCTCACAGGCACTGCTTGTTCCCTGAATATTTAAATAGCCCTGCTCCTTTCATGAGCTGTGAGACACCTACATCAAGGACCAAAGGATCTAAGCAATGACCTGATATTTAGATCTGAGACGTTGTTGATAGCCAAGTTCACCCTCAGCAGAGCTTCCCTGAATTTGAAAGACTCACACGTGGGATGGATTTGGTCCTCTGTGTTGAAGTTGTAGGACTGATCTAGGGATACATAATAAGCAAAGACATTTGAGGGAGTTCAGCATCTTTCAGAGTAAGGATTTTTTAGATGTGTACCTTTGTTCCCAAAAGAGTTAAATGAATAATGAAATCTCCCTGCAGTGAGAACAGCTGAACTTAATTCAGAGGAAATTTCTGAAAGAACTGCCTTGGTGCCTTGCAAATGTGCCTGTCAAAAAGGGCTGCTCCTTCCCAGGTATTTGTTTTAGGAATTCCCTGCCTATAGGATTACACAGAGCAATTTAGAAGAGATGAGATTATTTTTTTTTTTTAATGCTTAAAGCAGGTTTACATTTTGTAGGTTTAAAAATTATGCTTTTTTATTAGCGTAAATGTGGAGCACTTAAAAGACCGAAGTCTATTTAACAAAATTAATTTCAATTAATTCAAGATAATAACTCTTCAGATGAAAAAAAACACTAACTTCTGAAGATCAGTGCAATTTCTTTGAGCAGTTAATTCTTTCTTCTCTACAACAGCAACCCCCAGTTTAGAGTGCATTTATAAAACTGTCCCTCTATCAGATTTGAGGGTTCCATTCTTAGGCTTCAAGTGTTTTGAACAAATTACAAAATAACCTGAATATCTGATTACACAGCCCATACCTCAGCAGAAAATTACATCCTTTACAATTTGGAACAGATGAAGTTAAACCCCGGGGTCATTCCTTACAATCACAAAATTGACCTAATAGCAGAATTCTGACATCTTTAACTTAGGCAGAGATAACATTTCTTATCTTTAATATTCAACAGAGTACAGCTAAACCTGTGATAACTGCAAGAATTACTGAAACCACCCTCAACATTTGTAAGATATTTTGATTTTCAGCTCTCCGGGAGTTACAGTGCGCACGTAGGCATTGTTTTAAAAGGCCACCAGCAAAAAGACATTTACAAAAGTGTAGCATTTTGATCAGATTTTCAGACCCTAAAAAGGTTACCTAAATATGGGACACATAATCTTGGTGGTTTTGGTAGGTTGACTCAACTTCCAAGCAAGAAAGGAGGTGTGGAAGTACCAAAGCTGAATTCTCCCAGAGAGCCCCTTCCCCTGTCAGTCCCCAGGTTCATTAAAGTTTCAGAGCTGATATCCAAGCTACTGTTTACTTTCGTGTTTTTGTCAGCCAATCCACAGAAGGAAAACAAATTACATGGACTAGTTCCAAGCAGCCTGCCAATAAAAAATTTAAGCACTACTATCTAGAAGTAAAGTTTAAACAGAATTTTAAACTAAATCAAAATGTCAGAGTAAAGGACCATCAATGTAACAAGCACTGTTGCACTGCTCTTTTACCTGAGATATTGCAAAAGAACTTCTTCCTTCCCGAGTTTGAGAAGCCATAACTCAGACTCTGATGCCTTTGTGCACTGGCTCAGGGCTCAGAGGCCTCTGCAAAGCATAAAAACCAGCCCAGCTCCCCACAGGTGCCTCTTCAGCAGAAAACCTGGCAGAGGAGATGGTTTCTTTAAGAAAATCCCTGTTGAGGCAGGGGAAGCCTCGGATTTCAGTGTGTGTGGAACTTGGCAGTGCCTGGGAAATGTGCTCTCTTCTGGCTGTCAGGAGTGTCTGTGAAACCTGGCAGCTGGGGCCATGTGTCTGAGGTTTGTCTGCAGAGAAGGCTTCCCAGCACTCACAGTTCTGTTCTGCCAATTCTGCTGTTCTGGTCTGGTCTAAGTCCCGGGATAAACATAGCACATGAAAGGAATTTTAGGGTTTTTTTCCCAAAGATAATTAACTCCAGTCTGGATGAATTACTTTTATTCTGGAATACAGTTTCTAGAAGGAGAGGTATACAAGGGAAACAACTTTGCTGCATGGACAGGAATTAAAGAGTTTAAAAAAATATATTCCAAAGGAACTTGCACATTTCTGCAAAGTGCCAGCTCAATGAAAACCAGCAGCAAATAAAACAACTTGGAGAAAGCAGGCTGGGGGAAAAGGTTGCTTTACTGCTCTTTACTGGCTGTGAGACCAAAAGGCAGGGATGTGAGAGCTACACATCCTTTCTATAAATCACTCCGTGATGTTCCAGCTGAGTTGAAGAATAAAAAGGAAAGCGCTGGGCTTTACAGCACACTCGGCATTGTTTGTTTTGTCTGCCAAGTCTATTCCTCTTCCTTCAATGGAGTGCTTGTGGTTTGGCAATGACTTTTTAGCCATTTCTGTCTGTCTCCATCTGAGGCCCCAAACTCGCGTTTCAGAAGTGTCACATAAGTGGAAGTTTGTACTGCTGTTCTGCAGCTTCAGCAAGCCTGAGAGCGTTTGTGCCTCACTATTTATCCTTTCAGCAAGCACTTAGAGAATGAAAACATCAACTCTCCCATCCAGGCACAGACACTCAGAAAGCAAAGTTCAATTCTGAAAACACAAACACAGGAGGCAAAGCAGGCAGCTCAGCAATGCCTGCCCCTGACTGGAGCCATCCCTGGCCATGCTGTGGCTCAGCTCTGGGTCTGCTCTGGCCCAGCTCTGGCCCAGCTGTGGGTGCTGGTTCCCAGAGCAGTGCCTGTGGTCAGCACCACCCAGCCCCGGTGTGCCAGCAATGCCCACATCCCCCTGAAGCTCATTTCCAGCCTTCCCCAGTGTGTTAAACTTGGCTTAGAGAAACAGAGGACAGACACCTAAGCCCTGCAGTGGCTGTGGTGCTCTAAATCCCCAAGGGTGGGTGGGAGGCATCACCTCAGCCCTGCTGCCGAACACAACCCCCAACAAGGACATAATTTTTCCCCCCCAGGATGGAAACAGCAAGGACACTGTGAGAGAAATCCTCACATGGGCAAGGGCTGGCCTGGCAAGGGGAAGATTATTTCAATATCTTTTTGAAGCATAATTCTCTCACTAACAGAAAAAAACCCACAAAACACTGATTCCAAGTGTTCAGTTTTCATGGTCCAGATAGAAAGAGAAAACTGAATACAAACCCTGCCAGTTTCCATACTGGTTATTCCCACTGCTTACACAGAATGGATGACTCTCAGCAGGTATTTTGTAAGGAATATCAGTAAGACTCTCCAAACAACAGACCCCAGAATTCCAAAGGTTTGCCTAAATTCTCTTCCTCTACATCCTAGTGGAGGGGAAGCAGGAAAAACTTATACCCACTTAAACTGTGATTACTGATGCTTCTTTATGTGGCTTTTGACAATGCAAGTACAAGTACTTGTTAAAATATGGTGTATGAGACATCAGAATTCAGAACATCTCTTTGCAAAATTACAGGAAATTTGCAATTAAATTCAATCATCTGATTATTCAAAGTTTATTTTTGAACCCCATTTTTCCTTATAGAGAAGATTTAATCCAACAGAAGGCACATAACACATGGTTAAGGGAAACTTTTAAGAAAGCACTAGCAGACCTGCTTTGATCTCAGATCCTTTTGGTCTTTAACAACACTCTAAATGACAAAAGTTATGCTTGCATGACCCCCTCTGTCCAGGACCAGCTGAGGCTGGAAGAGTCATTGCTGCTATTGCCTATTTTCATTATGTTTCTTAAGAAGGGCATCTAATGATTCAATTTTATCTGTACTTCTATTAAGTACAATTAGTTATATTACAAAATACTCCCTTCTCTGTCAGTTTTAAGGTTTGTGAACCTGCAATACAAAGAGGGTTTCATGGGCATCCCCAGGTAAACACTGTCCACTTTCAAGTGACCAGCCTGACACAACAGCCTTTGGTCATATTTAATCTTTAATGTCACTGCTAAGACATGGACAAATTACTTAGTTGCATATTTGGCTCATGGATTTGATTGACTGAAGTGCTTCATAAGCACTAGTGAGATAAGGTGCTGAAACTCCCAGATAGCCATCTATCAGTGGTACCATTACCTGGCAGAGCTGACACTGAATTCTGCCTGAGCTTAGGCCTTGCTCCAAAATAATCAGCAGATGTGCACTTTGGTAATTCCTGTCTTTTACATTTCATTTATTAGAGATGCTACTGTGGCATCACAGGTAACTGTGGCAGTTGAAATTCAGCTCAGAGAGCAGGCTGTGGGGACAAGTCTGATGTAAAATCTGCCACTCAACTCAGGGGAACCCCTGACCCTTCCCTCAATCCAAAGCAGGCTGCCCCATCCAGGGCCATCCTTCCATCCCTTCCTCCATCAGGGCAGTTGCAACAATCTGCCACTAATCTGTTTCTGAATTATGTCACACTTTCAGCAAATCATGTTTATGAAATTATTATTTCTTTACATTTCACTCTTTGCTTTCTGTGGCTTTAGGTACTGATTGTATTTTCTGGCCCCAGTGGCCCAGCACAGGTTCTGGGCTCTATCCTGCCTCGAGCAGGAGGCTGCACAGGGCAGCAGATCAGGCTGTCACCTTCCCAAGGACCTGCATACCAACCTCATGCAGAAATGGGCTTATCTGAGTTTATGAACAAGGCTAGGCAAAGATATGACACCAAAAAAAAAAGTTGCTTTTATGCTAACTGGATGTGAACTTAAATCAAGAGTGCTCCAAAGCCTTCAGTTAACTCCCCTCTGAGGGGACAGCATTTCACATTTGAAATATTCACCAATATCTCACTGCTTTGGAGAAACATTCTTTATTTTAAAAGGTTTTCCCAACAACCATGTTAGATGTACATACCTTGAGACAGACTCCAACCATAATTAAGCAATCTTTCTAAGATCAGTGAGACCTCAGACCTTGCCAGAGACCAGGAAACACCACAATTCTGCTCATTACAAATTTACTTCAGATTTCTGTGTTTCCAGCTATTAATCTGCCTTGTGTGCAGAGCTCTGTAAAACACTGCTGCTATTAAAATGAACAGCTCTGTTGGCAAGAAGGCAGCTGCCATTAGAACTGCTCATTTTCCCTTACAACCTAAAGCATCAGCTCCTTACAAGCCCCGCCAATGCTACAACAGGAGCAATGACTGATGATAATGAGCCCATCCCTAAATACCCAGGGGGAAATTAGCTGCAGGTGGCATACAATGAGGTTTGGACCACACAACCTCCAGTGAGCCAAAGGTTTGCTTCTCTTCACCTCATTGATGCAAATTACCTTGCGAAGCCCCTGAAATTTTAGCTCACTTCAAATCAATAGAATTCTTCTCAGTATTTTCACCGGGCTCTGTATCAATAGTGTAACATTACACCAGTTCCAAATAATTTTAATCTAGAAACTTTTCCCCCAAAACTTGATAGTGATTTAAGATACAAGCAGATATTTTTTGAAACCTGATAAAAAATAACTCAAAGGCAGGTACCTCTAAAATTAGTTGTTGTGCTTCACTGAGGCTGTCACAAAACTCAGAAATCTTGTTCTCTTTCCTGTACTGCACACACAGTGGATTTCAAAGCAATCTATATTTATTTGCTTGCTCTTTTTCTGTAAGAAAACCAACAAATTATTATAATGCACATTTAATGCCTTATTAAATTAGATGTCACCTACTCTTTGAGTGAGAGGTAAAGATCGAGTTCTGTGTAGTCAGAGGCACAAACTCAATCAAGTATTAATAGCTGAATTACTTTCAACAATAAGATACTAAGGCCAAGCAAAATGTCCAAGGTCACTCCACTCCAGATGGCACTAATATATTTACAGGACTGATGCCTCCTGGCATTTTCAATTTCTTATGTTTTTGGAACAAATCAAATTGAGGAGCTGGAAACTGCAATTTGCCCACAAAATCAAATTTAAAGGATAATAACTCCAGTTTTTAGCAGTGATTTAACTGTATTGATGTGAAACCACTACTACCAGCTCTTGATATCCACTGAATGATGACCACAGCATATCATAAATTCAAGCAGGACAAAACAGAGTGGCTATCATAGAGAGGTTTTTTCATGTTCACAGCCACTGAATTAAGCCTCAGCTATCAGAGCCAGCAATCAGGAATATAACAGAAGGACCCCACACCAAGTAATAGCTTCTGATATGGGGGCCTGAAGTAGTCTGCATTCCTCCACAGCAGGGGCATTTTAAATGACAGGGGTTTCACCCAGGCAGTTTTGCTCAAGCAATGAACATACACAGAATTACAGGTGTCCATGTTCCTGGAGGAATATGTAAACACAAACTGACTGTTTGCTCCCAGCTTTTTGACTTATGCACAGGCAAAGCCATTCTTTTCTCATTGCTCCGCCAGAATCTTAAGGATCCTCTGCCAATCCAACCAAAAATTGCCTTCAGAGCCAGTCAGGGATCCCAATGCCCAGCTGGGCATCCTGCCCCAAGTCCCAGCCACAGGAACAGCGTGTGCTGGGGAGGGACAGCACTGTGGTGGCCTGCTCAGGGTACAGAGGGTTTGTGCTGCACACAGACCTCAGAGGGCTCCAGGCCATTCTGTCCTCTGGGATGCTGCCAGCAGCTGGCAGGGGAGGGAAGAAAAGCCCAGCTGATTACCCAACACAAAAAGCAAAGACTTCCAGCTCTCTAAAATGAAACAGTTCCCAAAACTGAGTGTTGGAAACCACATCCCTGAGCTTTGTTACTCATGCTGAGCAGTGCAGCCTCGATTTTATATAGATATGTAATAGTTTGTGTTCACATATTTATTTAATTATATGCTACTGTCAAATTTTAGGTAGGAAAAATACTGGTTTTGACTTATTCCTAGGGTCTTTTAGGCAGAAATCCTGCAGGTTCCTTATCTTTCAGCACTTTGAGTCTGAGGTTTGTGGTCTGGGTTGTTTACACACGCAGCAAGCACAGGCAGGCAGTGACAGACTGTCGGCACAGCTTCAGAAATCAAAGATGCAAAGGAAGATCTTTGCTCTGTGCTGTCAAATCCTGTCCCCACAGACCCCCAGAGCCTCCTGGTGACCACAGCTGAGGAGCCCCGTGCTCTGGGAAACCCTCAGCCCTTCCACAAGCTGCTGAACTTCACTGGGGAACCAAGACAAAATTCCTTTGCCCACCAGCATCTCTCAGAGCAGCTACTGCAGCTCCTGGGTTGAGATGCCACCCCGTTGTTCCAAAAGATGTACCAGCAAACCAAGTAAAATGCAGTTTCAAACTGCCTCTACTTCCAGGTATATGGTATATGGGCTTTGTATTAAAACATGGATATTTAATAGTCTCCTTCCTACCAGCCTTCCTTTTAGGGCCCATATAATACCCATATATTGCCATATTTGCCTTTTTTTCATGTCATTGTGGCTCTTCGCTCTCTGGCTTATGCTTCTGACCTCCATCAGTTCCAATTTAATACTTTTATTACTGCACTAACCAAGCTGTGCCCAAAGTTGGTTTTAACTTTAAATTTTTATCTTGATGAAACCTTTAACTACTGCAATATGATATTGATGATCCCAATATTCCAACCCTCATAAATAAGTTAACAAGATTGTTCTATTTGTAGTTCTATTTATGTATACAAAAATATAGAGAGCGTTAAAAACAGAAATTACTTTTAAAGCTTTCTGTCATATTAAATATACAATGGCTTCTGGGCATCTCCAGACCAACAAAAAATTGTTTTTAAAGGGAAAGAAAAGAAAAGAAGAGAAAAAAAAGAGAAAAAAGTCTTTAAAAATTCATGTGCTTAAGGTACAGGTGAAATCAGGATCCACAAAATACCTGGATAGAGCCAGTGCAAAGAGAATGGAGCCATCAAGCTCTTTTCATTTGAATACCTTAAACAATGAGTGCTCACACTCTGAGGAGAAAAATGCCAGTAATTTTTCAGTTGGAATTTAGTTTTGGACAGAAAATGAAGAGAATGATTCCTAAATTATTTAACTGAGCAATAATTCCCATACTTCCAGAGACCAAGCCTTCAGCAGTGATATCCCCCTGCCTCCCTCCAAGGCAGGACAAGCAAAGCAAAGATCAGGAACCTGCCAAAAACCCACAACTCAGAACGTTTTCCATAATAAATGACTTCAGCTGTCAGCAGCTCTCTACTCTCACCTGGGAAGGGGCAGGCACAGCACAAGAGCCAAACCCCTCCGTTTTCACCCCAGAAACCAACCTATGCAGGGCCTGGGAACCCTTACGGGACACGGGGCTGGCGGGGACACACAGGAGGTGGCACTAGTATGGCCATGGAGTGACCACTGCCCTGGACACAGGGTGACCACTGCTCCAGCCACAGAGTGACCAATGCTCCAGCCACAGAGTGACCATTGCCCTGGCTGCGGGGTGACCAATGTTCCAGCCACAGTGTGACCACTGCTCTGGCTATTGTGTGCCCACTGGTCCAGCCACAGAGTGACCACTGCCCTGGCCACAGTGTGACCACTGCTCTGGCCATTGTGTGCCCACTGGTCCAGCCACAGAGTGACCACTGCCCTGGCCACAGTGTGATCACTTCCTGGCCACAGGAAGCTCTTCCCCACCATGTGGTTAGCAGCCACTGCCCTGGCCACAGTGTGATCACTTCCTGGCCACAGGAAGCTCTTCCCCACCATGTGGTTAGCAGGACCCTCGTGCACTGTAAATATTTTGCTCTCTGATGTTCTTTCGTTGCCTCTGGCGAGAGCAACAGGCACATCAAAGCAGGCAACAGCTCTCTCAGAGCAGAGTTATAAAACAAACAATTTGGAAATGGTTGTGCACTCGGAGATTAAAACCATCCTGGATGACAAATTAACTCCTCAAAGTGATAAAGTGACATGTTTGCACGGTTTCTTTGTAGTGAAGATCAGGAGGCACAAACCTGACAAGGCTCAGGCATTGGCAGCATTTACATCAGCCTCTGATATGCCTTGGCCCATTTGTATAAATGGCTGTCACAGAAATTCTCTACTTCAAGATGCAGAAAGCCAAAATTCAACTATCTTCCACTCAAAGCCTGCAGCACCCCTAATTCCCACCTTCAGTTTGAAAGGGAAATACAAAATAATCAGAATAGCTGCAGATCATAATGCCTCAAACACAGCACCCGTTTAGGAATTCAAGTGTTTTCTTCAAGGAGGTGTAATACTGAGCTCCAGTTTCCCCTGCATTTAAAATAAAAAGCTGCACTGCCCCAGGGTGAGTGGATAGAGGGATTTTACTGAGATTTGAGGGCTCCATCTACCTCACACTGCTGCAGCTGGCTTCACATAGGGTTGAATGGAACAGACTTAATGGTCTCCAGACACAAAAAGCTGAGGAATAACTGGAAAAGAGGAGGTTGGGAATGTTTCTTCCCAAACTGGGGTGGGGCAGACATTCAAATAGGGAAATATTCTTGACCAACTTGATGAATGATATCAAATCTCTGTTCAAACCTGTGTTTAATGCATGAACTCCCCATGGCAGAGTAGAGATGTCCAGGCCAGCTTTGAGAGATTCTTCCAAAGCCTTTGAAACATGAAAGGTCTGTAGACCCTTCCCACCCCAGTACCAGAGCAGTCACACCCAGAAAATATCAGAGACACATTTTATATTTGCACGGGAAGCGTTTGTGTCCATCTGCACAAAATTAAGGAATGTGGTTCAGAGCCAAGGATGAAGGTCAGGAAAAACTCTAAATAATGTATATTAAAACAAACAATATATATGGAGAGCCTTTGACTAGAACAGAGACAATGGCAGCAAAGAACTGTTCCTATAAAATATTCCCTCAGTGCTGCATCCTCACACCAAGGCTCTTTTGTCTTGCAGGTGCTTTTGGAGTCTCTTGTCCTTCCTGGTCCAATATAGGAAAGCAACTGAGAGGAGACCTGGAAAACTTGGAATTACAAGGGCAATATGCAAATCTTCATCTCCTGTGCAGCACATTTCAGATTTCCCAGCACCTGGCAGTGATAGTCTCCCCTGTGAGAGTCACCCACAATGCTTCACCTTCACCATGCAAGTTATGGAGAATTCAAGTGGGGGAGCTTAATCAAAAGCAACTGCATCTGCCAGGATGGATTCTCCACCCTTCCCAGCTTTCCCAAGGGACTGACATCTACTGTACCCCAAATTGTACACTTTGCATTTTGTTCAGTGCCAGTGAGTTTCACTAAATATTGTAGCTAAAAGTACAACCAGGGCTGCAGATTCCAGAGTAAGGGCTCTAAAAATCTCATCAGGGAAAGCCTTGCATAGAGGTATTAAACCTCACAGTCCCTCTACACTGTGAGAGAAGAAATTAGCAGAAATTAATTGCATGTATTTCTGCCTGATAGGGTTTGCAGGCACTTTCCAGCAGTTCCAAACATCTCTGGATTTCATCCTGTGTTGTAAGAATGAGCAAGAGCCATTTAGGCTCTGCCAGTTGTTGTTTTCCAGGCCTTGCTCTGTTTCTGGATCACTGGTCAGGCAGCTGCAAACAGATCCCTGCCACACTGCCTTATCCCCATCCCACAGAACAGATCCCTGCCACACTGCCTCATCCCCACCCCACAGAACAGATCCCTGCCACACTGCC